>VXAA01005306.1:0-276795 GCA_013399115.1 Anseranas semipalmata
CCACAAAACAATACCAACAGCAAACCAGCCTTTGGCTCTTTGAGGGACTGCCTCTATGGAAGGAGCAGAGCTGAGACGCTCCTTGCCCGGAGTGCAGCCCCAGCACGCTGCCGACGCGCACCGCCTGCTGCACACGCGGTCCGTGAGCATCCCCGAGTCGGAGCCTTGCTGCAGTGAGTTCGTGCCTTCCCCGGAGGTGGCCGCTCGGAGCTCCCGCTCCCACGGCAGCGCGTTCACCGAGTAGCCCCAAGCCACTGCCTGGCCCGGAGGGGCTGCCAGCCAGCGCTCTTCAAGATAAATTGCTACACAAATTGCTGCCTTGCTCTAGGCTCAGAGTGATTTAAGACTTTCTTGGACACCTAAAGCTCTCCTTTTCCTCCACTCCGTGGAACTGCTGCCTCAACCATTGTTTGAGGACAAAGTAGTGATTTGTGTGGGGATGCAAGCTATGCTAGGATGCCTACACAGTCCTGAGACTGTACTACACTACTGAAACTAACACCGTATGTGCAGCTTGTTGCTGTATTTGCTCCCTTTTGAGCAAGGACTAGCTAGAAGACCGCATCAAACCTTCACCTACACCCTTAGACCCTTCCACTGCAAGCACAGACTTGAGCAGAGTATTCAGGTTTGAAGGAACTGGAGGTCTCCGTACGCCCTCAGCCCAACACACAGAGCATTTGCACCTGGCACAGAAGGGTCAAATCCAGCTCCCCCTTGAAACCTCTACAAGCCATGTTTGTTGTTGACACCAACACCTGATCTAACAAGGGATGCCAGAGCAAGGTAGGGGAATAGATGCAGGTAGCAGCATGGGATTGTTTCCTGATCACCAATCATTCTGTGCCATTAAGTCAGCAGAATCTATCACTAACGGAAACGGGGCCACATCCTCCAAACGTAAATCCTAGAAGTACTGGTGGGGGAAGGAATTCAGCAGAAGTGCTATTACACAGTGCCACACATGCAACTCAGCTGGGTTAATCCACAGCTTTCCAGCCTTTGGAAACCTTGACTTGCATAGATTTGTGAAGGACCTGAAGCACTAACCACCCCCTTCTTCCCTCTGGTACAGCTTCCTACACAACCCTCCCGGGACATTAAATCTTCCACTTGCCTTATTCTCCTAGGCCAAGAGGATATGAATTTCCATCAAGAGCCATGAAATATGACAGGAAGCCAACAGCATGGACCTGCTGCACTCCATGCACTCACACGAGCCGCAGGACTGGACAAGCTATTAGAAACAGCACTCGGCGCAGCTGCCTCGAGCCAACGCCTGAGTTGAGGTTGGGCATGCACAAGAAAGCCAGTGCTAGCAAGGAGTTACTCTTCACATTTCTGACTTCAGGGCTTATGAAGGTACCAGCTTGGAAGGGCTGAAGGAGGTGAACAAACCCTTAATTCATGTTACAGCTACAAAGCACTGCAGATTTCCTACTTGAACTTGTGCCTCTCTGTTATAAACAAGGTGTAGGTGATGTGAACTGGTGAATGGACAGGAGTTAGCTGGACAGGAGCAAGCTGGACCGGAGCAGTCTTACTTCCCTCACCAGGAGCTCTGCTCAGGTAGCCATTTCTCCAGAAACTCACCAAGCCCCAAGGGCACACTGCAAAGTTTTTTCTCCTTCCAAAGACTATTATGAGCAAGAAATTCATCCAGATACCCTCTTCTACCTTAAGAACTGCATTTTGACCCTCCTTTCAGTATATTCACAGTCAACTAAAATAAAAAACAAGTATTCTTAATAAGCAAAACAAAAACAAACAAACAAATCACACTGTACACTTTCTGCAGCTTTCTCTCCCCAAAATGAAAGGGTTGAATAGTTGAAGAAATCCCAGAAGGAAGTCAATCCTGTTGCCAGACAGTACGCTTCTGCAGATGATATAAAGCCCTAAGACAGACAGCAGAGCACAGTGCTTCCCCTGTACATTTGGAAACAGAGGAGAGGGGGAGACACTTTGCAGGGGGTTCCAGGGTTTATACTGCAAACACATCTGACACTTCCTAGTACACTTCAGACATCCAATGCACACCGCAACTGGAATAATCAGTAACTGGGGAAGCCCCTTAGGGCTTGAGTAGGGATCATACAGAAGGGAGAAACCAGCACAAGGTCTTACTAATGCGTTCCGTGTGGCAGAAGGTGGCAAACCTATGTGAAAGCATGCACAGAAGGAGGGTGTTAAACAGCCCCATGAAATCTCATGCTATATGAGTGGAAAATATTCACGATATACTGCAAATCAACTGCTGCAAAGCATCTAGAAGGCCCTTAGTAACACCGATACAGCCTGCTCTTCCAAATCAAGGTTCACCTACACAAAGGACACTCAGCAGTGTTATAGCTATCCACATGTTCACAGCACACAAAACAGAATCACTACAGAAGAGCAATAACATTCATTAATCAACCCATGTCAAAAGTTTCAGCTGCAACCGTAATATTTTTATTCTCATAAAGATCCTAGCATTAAAACTGATATGCTTAGTTAAGGAGAAAGGAAGAGGACAAAAAGACAGACCTAGATTTTTTGCTCACTGCTTGTCCACAGCCTCTCGTCCACCTGTTGCTATTCATTACTACAGCAGCCAGTCTGAGCAAGGCTGCAGCCAGCTCTCCACCTGAGCATGATTTGGTGCACAATCAAAAGAATCCCATCACTTAAAAGCAATTTTTAAGAACTCAGAACTAACATATGGACATTGTTACATATGGCATCTCTTCAACCGAGAAAACACTTGAGCCACACACCACATTTGTCCAGAAGAACATGAGATCAGACAACTTCAAAACAAGACAAAACAAGCCCCCCATAAAAGAAATGGCTCCTTGCACACCCCCTCTTCAGGTGGGCTCTAACCAGGATCAGGCGTACATCTTTCAATACTTACAAACTTATTACCAAACTCCAACTTTTTTCCAGAAGAGAACAGTGTCTCAAAACAACCAGCTGGCTCTGAGCACACCCAGTGCTCCATCCACATGGGGACCTCTAACACCCCTCTGATGAGGCACCACTCTACAATCTTCCTATCCACCACATACATTTCTTTTTATATGAGCCTCTGCACACCATATTTCTAGCCATACATAAAGTTTGCTTACTCACAGTCAGGAGTAGACGTCTGCTTTTCTTCAGACTCTTCTGGTTGGTCCTGTTTCCTCAGGGTCCTTCGCAGCACAGCTGACTTTGAAGGCAGCAGTTTATTTTAGCCAGTCAGTCAGTAGCCTTCAGCAAAAGCAACTTCGCCCCACAGCGAGCTTTCCTCACGGCACAAGAAATGCTTTTCTCATCCTTTAAGAAGGGCCTGCAGTCACTTGCAAACTTTGCACTTGCAATATTACATAGAAACTGAGAACAAAAAAGAGTTTACTTATCACAAATCAACTCAGGTTGCCCCTTTTTCCTCTTGTCAAAATAGCACACGCAGCAGATAACACCTCATTTGCAGAACGACAGGATTTGAGTCCCAGCACATGATTACTGAATTTGAATCCTCCAGATGAGACACAAAAACAAAGCCCAAATGTAGCCCCGGGCTCAAAGAAGAGAGCAGGCTGAGGGACTGAGCTTAAATGGAGCTCCTGGACCAAGGAGCAGAGGGCTACGTAGGAAGAGGGCCCAGGTGAGGCTCATCAGGGCAGTTAAGGCCTCACTGGTGCACTCAGCATCCTGGTAATTTTTACTTAATTGCTGCTTATAGAAGACAGCTGGACATGGCCTTGGAACTTCTACCTAGAGAAATTTCTGGATTTCTGTAAGGGAATGGCCCTCTTGGAACACCAGAGTGAAACAACTGGATTCCTGTCACTTAAAGCTTCAAATCCAGCCTAGATGTCTTTCAAAAATACAGTCTTGTGATCAAGCCTAATTGCTATCAGTTCAAACCAGGTAACCAGGCTGGTTTTGAATTTGATGAAGCCTATGAACTGGCACAGCTCCTGAGAACATAACATACTTCTGCCCCTGAAAGATCCCGGTTGCTTTTCCTTATAGTCAAAGTGTCCTTTGGACTTCCAGCCTTACCTCTAAAAGGCAAAATGGACCCAAACAGGGGCTGGCTAAAAACAGCCTGACAGAAGGCCCTTGTGTGAAACCCTCCCAGCCCATGGCACAAAAACCACAGGGAGCCAAGTCCAGGAGGACAAGGAGCACAGGAGCCTGTGATTCAGGTTCCTCACCGAGGTGACAGCTCTCTAAAGCTTCACTCAGCTGGCTCAGCCTGGCTGGGATGTTACACTCCAGCTGGGCTGTAACCTCGCTCTTCTTTCACTTGCTGTTTGCTTTTTGCTTCTTCTCTGCCCTCTTGAGTCCCTAGAGTTAAGGAGATGAGGTAAGCACGTACAAGGAATTGGCTTTTTGCAATACTCTTTTCCTTCATTCTCTCCTTACCCCTTCCTGCACCCTGCCATTAGCTGCTTCCAGCCAGCTCCTTGGCACTTTGTACTTCTTCCTCGCTTTCTCTTCCAAGTCACCAGTAGCATCCTCCCCCCAACACTGCTGCCTGCTGTGGCAGCGTTTCTGCCCCAAGAAGATAATAAATACATCAAGCCTGTCAAAGCCGCATTGTTTTGGCTGGGAAGAGGTGCCCCCCTGCCGGGTGAGATCACTTCCCACTGCGATGTATGACTTTCCCCTCACTGACAGCTCTCCAACAGGGAGTAATCGGTGTCCAACTGAGAGGAGTAGCCAGCTAACGCTGCTAAATGGCACTTAGGACTGATGAGGGCAAAGAGGAGGAAAAAGGAGCGTCGCCCTGCTCATACATTGCCTCTCCCTTGCTTGTGCAGTGTGTTGACAGAGAGACAAACTGGATCTCCTTGCTGGCCCTGCCTGTGATTTCCCAGGCAGGAGGTGGCAAAGAGAAACGGGAAACTGATATTCCTGCTTGAGTCTCAGGGCAAGTGTCAGCCTTAATCCTACATGAGGATGACACTTGTAGCTCTTAGTGCCGAAATGTATTAGTTAATGTGAAATTAAGAGAGGAAGGACATGAAGCAGGACAGACAGACAACACCTGTGCCCATGTGCTTAGTGGAGGCCAGGCCTCCCATGCAGTAAATACTCTGGCAAAGACCAGCCCTGAGCTGTGTTCCTGGCACAGGACAGACTTCTGGGTCAGGAGCTAGCAGGGAAAAGACCATTCAGCTGGGAAATGGATTTCCCATGACAAAATTCAGAAAGAATTAATTTGGCTTGTTTGCATTTCGCAGATGTCTAGGATGTTCAGCAGTATCTGAGACAGCCAGGTACAAGCAGCAGGTTTCTCACCTTCAGGTCACCAGCTCACCTCAGAAACCTGTCATCATTGTGTTGTTTCTGATTAAGCCAGGTGAATTAGTTTTGTATTCTCGGCTTTTTGGCTTTTTTTTTTTTTTTAATTAAAGAAATATAAAAGAATAAAATGATCATTGAGACACTGTGACCGGACTGTGCCATACTAAAATGAGTCATCTGGAGTTTCTCTACCTCTAGACCGGCCTCTTCAAAGACACTTAAGGGAATCAATTGCCCGTATCCCACTAAAATCCTCTGTGTGTGGTTCATGAAGCTCTGAGCCCCTTTCCCGCCCCCACAGCCTCCATCCCTCACCTCTGAAGTCTCTCTAGTCCATTATTCCTGAGGCTGATTTGTGAACAATGTGTTCACTTTCCGTACTGCCTAATGAAGATGTTCCTGTCCCTGAATATTATATCTGCTGCACGCTTAATGGAAAAAAATAGCTATTATTATCATTGGTGGTTCAGATGAGTTTCTTGGCAGTGAGGGTGGTACAGTTATGTGGACAATCAAACAAGCCAGTGATTATTGCCAATGCATTTTTGAGGAAATCATTACTGTTTAAACTCCAATCACAACAATACCTCATTTAAAAGCATAAAAGCTTTCACTCAGCAGACCTACCTTTTTTTTTAATAGCGAGACAATTAAATAAATCTCCTGACACTTAACCATCATTTACCCAACAGTCAGAAAATGGATTCAATGCCTTAGCATTAGTTAGATTATGATATTAAAGCAAAGACTGAACAAGTACAAGCAGGTGAAAGAAGACCTTTGAGGAGTGCCTGCAGTACTACAGCTATGGCATTTTTTTTTTCAGGGGATAGGAGGGCAATTTTTTCTTTCCTTGTTCAGATATCAACTAAGTTCTTAGTATTAGCACATTTCATAGATTTCACCTTTCTTGGGAAAATGAGGAAGTTGTTCCTCCTTTTCTAAACTGCAAACTCAAGTACAGCACAGATTATGCCATCCTGAAATTCTGTGCCTAAACCAGGAATCGAATCTGGATGTAGTGAACTGTTCAACACAGTAACCTTTCTACGCTTAAAACTGATTCAAGCTTTGTTTTGTTAGCATTTCCATTAAAACTGATACCTGGAAACTTGAGTGTAAGTATGGGTTAAAGCTCAGGAGGCCAAAAAGTCCAGGATCTAGTGCATTTCTGCTGGCATCTTAGTAAAGACTGCACTATCTTAAAAGACAGCCCCCAAACTAACACTGAAGCAACTGTGACTGACCCTGCACTGGTATGAACATCAGCCATTGACAGATTATAGAGCTTTTATTACCCGTGATCCCAATGGTACCGTTAATCCCTAGCTCTAGCACTTCTCCCTCATTAGGCTCCTCATGTGCAGAGCATGTTCTTCTGATACCATTATTCAGAAGCTGTTGCTAAATAACTCCTAAATTTATTACCTTCTGCCAGCTGTCAGCTAGCAGCATCTGTAGTGGGAGTCTCTTTCTCCTTTCCAGGTAACAACAGCAATGGTACAAAATCCTTGTCTTCCAAGCAGTGTTTGAGTTTGAGATGAATTATATATTCACAGACCCATGCTGAATTTCATGGCCTCCTTTACAATATGCTGTTCAGAAAAAATATATATATATTGAAAGGAAGGCTAGCAAATTGATCCAGTCTCATTCCAGACTCTAAATAACTGACAACTACGTAGACAGCTAATTGTTTCCTGATCCCTGCTTATTCGATTTTTAAAGAGTTCCCACAGATAAATTTTATATAAGTGGACCTTTGCTTTTGCCTCCCTCCCAGGCCTCCTTTTTGACAGAAAACAATACCTGCACTTTGTAAAGATGTTTACGATGGGCTGGAAAGAGTTAAAACCTCATCTTCCACTCCTCCCTCTTTATCGTTTTAATTGGCTGTTCTGATGACCTGACCACCTCTTTGATACGCATCAAATGCCGGCCCGTGAAATACGGAGCATGTCAGCTTGCCGAACAAGGGTCAACCTGATTGTCAATAAGGCCATCAATCAGACCTGCTGGCATGATGGATCCAATCCAGACCAAAAGTCCCAGCTGGAAATGAAACAGCCTCCCCGAAGATAAGGCGGTGTGCAGCGCAAGGCTCGACAGCTCGCACCAGGGTCACTGGCCTGGAGACCAGAAGGCGGCAAACTTCAAACTGGAAAAAGGCAACAGTGAGCAAACAACCACCCCCCCCAGACCAACAAAAAGGAACCCTCTCAGCCAACCCAGCGGTGCTTCCAAACCAAAGAAGCTCAGTGAGGTGAGAGAGGTGGGAGGACATGCAGGGAGCCAACAAGGGAGACAGTGGGGAGGTGCCCTTAAAGGGCGAGATGGCACGTCTCAGCTAGTGCTGCCTGCCCTTGTGCTTCTCCTCTTGCCTGTCCCCACAGGCGGGAAAGGGTGACACCACCACAAATAAGTGTCACAATTGTGCAAACACACCCTTACCCCTTCCTCACCCCCACTCATTCCACAATGAAGTGAATCAAGGAATAGATCTAAGGTAAAACCAACCATAACTCCTTCTGGAGATTTTTGGGGAGGACTGCACCAGGGAGCTGTAAGAATGCCTGTGCCAGCAAGGGAGGAGAAAGCAAGAGTTTATGAAATTTCTGCTCAACATGCTCCCTGGGTGTCATGGCTGCACTAGCTCTAGCAGTGGCTTATTTCTCTCTGGACACCATCACTGCAATCTACGTAAGATCCTCTGCTTAGGCATGGGATGTAAAATAGGGGTGATATTCCAAATAACTCTGCAAGAAGCAGCTCTAAGATGTCAGTCATTTCAGAATCAGGATTTTCATGTGTTCTTCTGAAACACACGACCATGCCATAGGCACTGGGGAAAGGGATTCCCTCTTGCAAACCTGAGGAAAGACTGGTTCTTTCCAATGGGAAGCTAAATGGCATAGAAAGGCCTAAAGACTTCTTGAGCTTTTTTCTGGCTCCATCATGGCTTGGCCTTCTGTGAAGGGATAAGGTCTGAATCCTCAACAGATTCAAGGTGTGTCTGTAAGGTCAGAGAACTCAAGACAAAGTGTCTCGCCTCAGTACATGTCACACAGGTAGTACACACATCCAACTTGTCCATTTCAAACCCACAGAAACCCAGAAGCGTACACACATGGTATATGTGCTATTTTGAAACACAGAAGCCTGGAAGCAAGATGGATAATGCCAGAAAATAGCACTTGGCTTGGAGTACCATCCCTGCTGCTATTCGTGAGAACCTGCTGCACACACACAGTCACTAGATGAAGTCCACCACAGTCACATATACAGACCTTACCACAAATTCACACAGGCATGCACATTGACGCATACGCCCCCAAAGACAAGTCCTCTTTTTCCTGTTGCCCCGTCTTTGCTCTGAAGACCAGGCAGTCCCTTGCTAAGTGCTCCAAGCCAACTGCCCCAGCTGCTGTGTGCTGGTTTCACACCCTCTGGCTTCCCACCCCTGCCCTCTGCTGCACCTCCTTGTGTGGCTGCTCACGTCTCGTGGCTCAGAGCCTGGTGTGGTGCAAATATTTGCATGCTCTCTGGGAGGAACACAGTGCACTGGCCTGCAGGGGCAGGCTGTCTGCATATTTATTCTGGAATAGCAAACAACACGGAGAGCAAAGAAGAGAAAAAGCCAGATAAGATAAAAGCGTGTTACCAGGTCTAACATAAAATCAACAAAGACCAGAGAGAAAAGTTATCTGCAAAGACCAGTAAACCCAGCAGCAACTGATTCTAACAGAGGAGTCCTTTTGCAGGTTGGATCACTCAGAAGACTGGTGATACAAAGCTCTTTGTCTGTTGGAGTGCCCAGGATCAGGTCATTGTGAATCACTGTCTGTGTCTCATGACGATTTACATAAAAAGATCTTTTTTGGTCTCTGTCCTGCTCATGCCATGAACCTATACCGGCAACCAGCACCTTCATAATACAGAGCAGAAATAAAACACTTTCCCATACAGTATAAGATATGATTGCTCCAGAGCAAGCCATAGACTAATATCTGACTGAAGAGTAGTGTGAAACACTGCTGCAGTTAATTTCCAGTATGGTGTGGGACTGCATATTTCTTCCAGAAGATAGATTCACCCAGCTGGGAAGGTTTCCTCTGTCATTTAAAAAATATCCACATTTGATGAAGTTTTAATTCATGGATATGATTAATTTATAAAGTGAAACAAAGTGTACTTGTTATACAAACTGTACAATGATGAATTCACAGGGAAAAAAATAGAAGGGAGGTACTAGGAGAACCACATGTGAAAACCATATGGAAGGGTGTTCTACCAGCTTGGAACCAGATGGAAAAAAACATTGTCCCTGGACACTGTACAGAGTCCTACTGATAACACATGATAAATCATTCACTGAGTGTAAGCAGGAGAGTGAACATCACCACATACCAAGCTGTGCAGGGACAACAGGACCACAGGCTGGAGGACATTAGATAAAAGGACGGCACTAAATGCTCAGATGTTACCCCTTGTGTAGATCCAATCTCAGCTATTATCAGCAGGGACAGCCAGAATAGCTGCAGAAAGAAACAAAGGCACAGCAGCATGGTTTAAATGCACTAAAAACCCACAACACAGCTGAGTTTGCAGTAATTGGAAGCTGAACATGAATATTGGAGAATTGGCTAGATATTCACCCCTATAAAGAGGACATGAACTTAGCCCTGTACCCAAGCACCAACTTCTCTGTATGACCTTTGACAAGTCATTTAAGGTCCTCTGAATTCAAAGGGCATCCTCCTATTCACTCCAAAGCTCTGCTTGCCTGCTGCTTTCTCAGCCATGCTTCATTTCCCAGGGAGGGAAAATCCTTTCTCCTATCCTGCCCATTTGAATTGAGGGTTCTCTGGGACATTGTCTCTCTTCTTAGGAAGGACAACTGCTCCTGGCACAAGAGGACTCCAGGTTTGACTGGGTCAGATGAGAGGACAGCGAAAGACACATAAGTGACACTCAGAGCTAGACTAGACAGAAGGTGGCTGTGCCCAATATTCAGTAATTTATTTATAGCTGTGAGTATCCAAAAGCACAGAGTTCTGCAGTGGTTCTGTTTGAGCTAAATGGGCCATTACGTTGACGTGGAGTTGCAGATTTCAGACTGACAACCAGATAAAGCTTTATATCCAGCTCAACTTTCAAATTCTGTTTATGGCCTGGAAGGTCACTCCCAGCCATGACTCCTCTTCTCTTGCCAGTCTTTCCATTTCTGTTTCTCAGGGAATTTTCCTATCATGGGGAAGGGGAGCCTCATGATAAATATGACTACTTCATGCTCTCAGTAGCTGCCATGTGCACAACTATCTGTATAGGCACCAAATGACTTCTTGCCCTAAGAAGGGCCTGAAATCTCTCTTCCAAGTACAGTGTTTTTGTTTTGTTTTATTTTGTTTTTAACAGTACAAGCCTGTGTAACAGACCCAAGAGCAGGATGGGTCCTCGTGCTCGGAGACATGCAGGCAAGGAAGCTGACCAAAACACATGTATGCAGGACCACCAAGGATGACCCTAAATTAGACCACCCAGTCACTTTGTTGGCCCTGTTTGAGGAGCCAGAAGCTCAGAGCACGAAACAGTGTCCTCACCCGGGTTCCTTGGCCTGCGTTTTAGACCATCACATATCTCCAGTGACTTCCTGCTACTGACCTCTTATAATAAATCATCCTAGCCAGCCTCCCTCCCTCCTGGCAACATCCTGTTCCTTCCTCAAAAAAACCTCCCACTCACAATTCCAAGGTTTGATATCAATCTTAAATAAATGCCTCTCTGGACTCAGCTGCATTCCCTAAGCCACCTTATCTCCTGCCTCTCTAGAACGGCTGCAAGTTCAAGAAGCATATGCAGAAGCCTTTTATGTCTTTTTAATTTAATTTCTACCCTAGTGTCCTCTTTCCTTTCCCCATTTTTTCTTACAGGGAAGAAAATCATGTTCAGGAGAATGTAAACTGCAATATAGAGGTGTGCTTACTGTTACTTCCAAAGGGGAAAAAATGAAAGCCCCCAAAAGAGACAGAGCTGGAATTTTCCACATGAAATACAGTGAGAAGAGAATCTGCAGGAGAGGTTCTCCCTTACTCTGGCTTCCGTCACTTCATGGTTTGGGTGAAAGAAAACTCTTGCCAATATATCTACCATCAGAGTACCTTCAGCATCCAGAAGCAGGGGACCAGCTGTGTCCATCTGACCTGTCCACTTTCCAGCCAAAGCCTGGCTTGAACTAGGGTATCTGAGTCAGGAATGCATCACCCTTCGCTACTTGGACTGCCACTGCAGAAAGCACAGGCACCTACAGCAATTAAGTCAGCCTAGAATCACCTACTGACCACAGAAAGAGTTCAGGACAGCTGGGCTTCTAATCGTATCCTTCAGCTAAACAACCTAAGCTAAGCAGGATGAATCGAGGTCCTGACACCAGCTATGTCTCTGGAAGCTCGTGGAATGACTTGCAGCCAAAAGGAACCACGTTTACCCCTTGATCCAACAATTTCTCTGTAATTCTGTCTTTACACTTTGCCAACCACAGTGATGACTGGTTCATCTTGGACTGCATTTGATTTTCACTCAGGAACTCTTTCCCCACATATTTCATTATTTCACCACTTTCATAACCCTTTCTGTTAATATATTTCCCTCCACCCTCAAAACCTTATGCCCAGTGCTTTTCAGGTTACAATCCTTCCAAATGGAAATTACTCAAAAGCAATGACATTTGTCTGCTTACATTTCACATTTATGTGGTTACGTGCGATACCGGTGCTTACCTCCTCACCTATGCTTCTTTTTACTTTCCTTTGCTCTATCCTCATCCTTCCTTGTCTTTACAGACTACCAAAATGCTCGTGACCAGCTAACCAACTCCCTGGAGTCCATTTCAATGAGGATCTGTTTCTCCCTTGAGAACAATTCCTTGGGTCTCCCCAGACTCGCGTCTCTTTTTTTTATATAAGAGTAATTGACTAATTCATTAGCAGTTCACTTGATTAATGAGCCAGTGATTATCTATCAGAAAAGCAGCCATGAACTAGCAGACTTCCAAGTCAGAGGAAAAAGCTGGAGAAGAAGCAAAGAAAACAGGCTTTAGTCAGAAAAACAAAACGGGGTGAATAAGATGGCATGGCAGCCTCCTAAAATGCCCTCGGAGTTTATAAAGTAATCTTATTCCAGCACACACATCCCTCAGATGCCCTCCTTCTCCTTATCATCCAACTCACTCAACCATGTCACTGACATATGTACTTAGCAGCAGTTATCGTCACTGGCACATAAATAAATGGCAGGTATCAAAGAATCAAGGTCGTCAACTCGTCATGAATATTTCAGAGAGAAGCAACATGAAAAGCTCAAGTGTCCCAGCCTCTCAGATTTCCAACAGAAGGAAAAAAACACAAAACACACACACACAGGCACACGCACACACACACACTAGGTCTGCTGGCTTGGCCATCACATGCACGTAGTTCATTTCAAGGCAATACCGCATATGTTACAAGACAATCTGTCATATTTTAAAAATATATAAATATATATTATACATCTCCTCTGTATAATGTGCAAACTCTAAGCAGCTGGCAAGAGGGCAGTGGTGATTTAATGCAAGAAAACTGCACTTTGCTGAAGGGGCTAGGGACTAGATAGCTTGGGCTGTAACAAGAAGCCTCTTTGACAAAGGCGCAGAGTGGCATCTTTTCACACAATTATATGTGGGTCACATTAACCTCTGCTGTGCAGGATTCCCTTGAGCTGCTTCTGTCTGCACGTCGCTGCAAAGAAATCAAAGCAGAAATTCCTCTCTCCCTCTCTTTTGCTGTACAGGGTGATGCAGTAAAGTGATGGAGAGGGAGAGAGGTTCCCAGCTTGTCACACAAAGCAGCAGGCTGCGAGCAGGAGCACGGGCCAGGTCAGAAACGTAATGAACTTCCTGGTGAGCTCAGTGGCAAACCCCACACTTTGGGATCAAGCAGTTTCATTAATCAGATATGTTAATTGGTGGACATATTTGAGATTTTGAGCTGTTTAGAGCATTATAATATTTGGATATACAAGTTTATATAGCTGAAGAGATTTTGTTAACTTTTGTTTTCAGCATATATGCCAGATGCTGTTTGGAAACTATTTGAATTTTGTTCTGTTGATGGTGAGACAGATGGATGGAAGAAGGCAGACAAGACATTTTTTCACAGACTGCGGAGATACAAATTTTTTCCTGTCAAGTAAAACTCAAATTTTCAAACGGAAATTTCATCAAAGCCATCAGGATTTATTAAACAAAGCAAAGGTTTCTTTAACCAAATCATTTGGATATTCTATTGTGTTCTGGATTTGTTTTTTTTAAAGTCTGATTTATTTATCAGACAACTCAATTTCTGGGAATGTGGTGGCAAACTTTCAACGAGATTAGTTTCCCACTTTCTAGTGCCTTGAAAGTTTGTTCTTTTTATAGTTTTTTTTTTTTTCAGGCACCTTGCCATATTCTTCAGAGTACCCCTGGATTTAGATGGTTTGATGTGGTATATAGCTAATGACCTTTATGTTCCATGGCAAACTGGATTTAAGTGACAAGATCTTCTAGATTTGAGAAAGTCACCGTGAAATTCTGCTTTCATTTATATTAAAATGGGATCTTTCTCAACAAACTCATTATGGAAATGAAGGATACGTTCCTTGAAGCGACAACTCATACTTACAATGTCATTCAACTCCAATTATTTTGTTCATTCCCACATTTTCAATACAAGTATGCTGCAGGTTTTTGAAGTTGCAAAACACAAGAAGCTGGAAAAGTCTTTGAAGATGGCTGGAAACTGTGAGATAAGGACACAAATTGGAAGTGTCTGCCAAGACACCTAAAAGTGAAGATTAAGACCAACAATTTTAGAGGTATTTGAGCATTTTTCACATGTTGAGATCAGTTCCAGATATGGCCTGATATTTTTAAGTACACAGTGGCATTACCAGAATCTGTAATTGCTGCTCACCTTTCACCCTCTGTTGCTCATTTCCCCTCCATGCCAAAGTGCTCTTTCCACTCATTTGCGCCAGCAAAACGGTCTGTGTGACCAGGCACTGAACCAGACTGAGGAACTTTTCCTGCTTTAAACAAACAAACAAACACACTAAGCTTTTTTTTTTGCGAGGTTGGCTCCTCCTATTTGGTTCCCAACCTCACAAGTAGTTGTGCCAGCACAGCATCACGAACAAGAGGCCAGGAGACAACAACACCTTAAACCAATGTTACCACCAAGCAATACATAATATCAAACCACAGGCTAAATCTCAACTAAGAGCTTTTTGGGTTCAGAGTGAACACCTCTATTAAGATGAATTAAGCACTTCACAGAGTTCAGAGCTGTAGTTTCAAATGTAGTTCAAATCTTTATTTTCAACACTCTGCCCTGAAGCAGAAATGGTCTGAAAGAAACCATACAGGAAGACCATTAATTCGAGGTTTCTGTAGACAAGGTTTTTTGTGCATATGTTGTGTTTAATACAAAAGCATACCCCTGCACTGCAGGCACCGCCACTGTCATTCCACTGTACTGTAGAGACATCAGAACTACCTTAAAATTAGCTAGCACAGGTCCTGATAACCATCTAGTCTCAACAGCACAGGCTCAGCATGGGCTAATTTGTCCTGACAAGATTATTTGCAAATTAGGTGAGGAGGTCAGACGGCTGCCCTATAACCACATTAAAATGTAGTAAACATTGGCTCCAAGTTTATACCCTACCTACATTTTAAATGTTTTTCGTGGGGCATTCACTTCACGTATGCCCCTCAGTGCCATGTTTCACCCACTCTTAGGCCTAGTTTCAGCCAAGAATATGTTTAAATGCTCTGCTCAGTCTGATCCTGCAGGTGTGTATCGATGCAAGGCAGGAGTCTTTCAGTTGAAGGGTATGAAATAGATCCTCAGCAGGGAAGACTCATGAGTGGTGATGGTAAACACCACATGGAAACTGGATCACTGGAGTTAAACACATGTAAAACCAAGGAGGATGGGATCGGGTTTTGTCCAGAACTAGCAAAAAAAAAAAAAAAAAAAGACTTCTGGATGTTTCTACATCGTATCTCTGTGCTAGATACAAGAGCCCGCCCCATCCAGAGGGCTAAACTAGTCAGATGATGTTACTGTGAGAACAATTTTGGATCGCAATCAGAACATCCTCCTCTATTATGCTTTGCAAAGGGTCTGTCTCTGTTTTGTCATGTGGAGGCATGAGCTGTCTGTCAGTGAAATGAGCGGAGTACTGCGGGATTTCCCACGCAAAATGATTCAAAACCCACAGACTCGCATGAGCCCAGCCAGATGTCTCAACAGTTTGTCCTGACACATAGCATGAGCATGCCCAAATGACAGTATGAGCTGGAAGAGGGCTCTCGCTTAATTCTCAGCTTTGCAGGCTATTTGGAAAACACATTTCTGGATTTTTATGCCTTATTTTTGGAAGGAAAAGATCCTTTGAGCCTGGGAAGCCCTAACAGAAGAAAGACTGGCTGGCTGGGGCATTGCGTGTCCTGCAAAAAACAAGGTACAAGGGTAATGTCCCCTTAATCTTACTTGTATGTAGAAATGGTGTCTGACCACTCACACCTGGTCCCACTGCAGTCCTGTCCGACATGTCAATGCAGACAGGCTGGACACAAAAGCAGGCATACACACTAGACTGACAAAATACAGTGAAACCTTCCAGTAGAGTCATAAGGGCAAGAGGATGCATGCAGTACTTAGAACAAGAATAAGAAATGCCATAGTGGGTCAGACCAAAAATCACCCTAGCTCAGTAGCTGATCTCTACCAGAAGGCAGGAGCAGACACTTAGGAGAGAAAACAAAAAACAAGTTCTCACAGGACTGATCTTTCCCTGTTATACCTGGCCATTGTTTTAGTAATCTGTTTAAAGACTCCCTACACCAGGTGGCTAGCGTAGCCATCAGTGGAGCCACCCCCCTGTTACACACCTAAATGTTCTCTGAACATACTTGCGCCTTTGGCCATTGTATTACTTGGCAATGACTTCCACAATTTATTTAGCCACTAATGTCACAAATTATTTTCTTGTATTTGTTTTGAACTTATTACCTGAAGGGTTCTTCTGGTCCTCCTGACTCCGAGGCCTCCTTGTAAGAGCTTTTGCCCTGTTACTGGAAGTCTCCCTCACTCTAATCCTGACACTTATTTTCTTTCCCTGACATGCTGGGTGCAATTCTGACAAAGGTAGATGAACGCAGTATAGATTTCTCCACCTGAGCCAGTATCAGTAGGAAACCTTCAGAGTCAATAATAAGAAATAGAGATTTCCACCGCATGATTCATATTATCCTGAAGTGAATCATTAAACTGGAATATGGATGACTAAATCATGTAAACAAGTGCAATGTAAACACCTAAACTCAGTTAAAAGAAATCCCACCTTCTGTCTTTGCTAAGACTCCTTTTTATTACAACTCATCATGCACTCCAGTGAGTTCCTTGTCATTCTGGGTGCTTTAACAGGAGTGAATACTCTCCTCCCACTATCCTTAGTTTCAATGGCACTGTCTTCTCCTGACTTTCCTTCTTTTTCTGTCTCTTTTGAGGGTCTTGTTTTCCACCAGTCACACCAGCTGGTATCACCCAGCAGTCCTACTACCGAGAGTAGTCCTCTTGTCGCCCCAGAAATAGTTTTCTAATGCTGCATTGCCCTGTCCAGAAGACCCTTTGTGAAAACCAGCTACAGATGTTCTCAGATGGCTCTAATTAACTAGGTTTAAATGACAAGTAGGGTTGTCTGTACAGAACAAAAGCTTCAGGTGTCCCAAGAATTCATTCAACTTTTTAGCATAAACTTGACCTCCCAGCACTGAAACATAATGATACACACAAAGAAATTAACTTGGCTAGCTACTAAATCAAAGCTGTGCAAGAGCCTTTTACGCCACTCCGGGAACAAGCCTTTCTTATAACCTTGTCATATAAATGGCTTTTGCAAGATTCCTGTTCACTGATTTGGGGCAGTTTCAAAAGGATGTGGGGACAGACACAGTGGTAAGATCCTGGTGCCCTCTTTGAGAATGCCCCGTGACCTCCCCCCATCTCACATATCTGAATAAGAATCTGAATCCCTAACTCATTACTCTGGTGTTAAAATGGCCTGGGGATGGGGCAGTCCCTCAGGCAGGCAGATCTGAAGCCATTTAGGACTAAATTATAATCCTTAGAGTAATTCTATAAGCTTTGTAGGTAAAGTGCTGAATTGGTTTCTGTCTGAGAAAATCTGACATATGAAGAGGTTGCCCCACCAGAAGGTGACATAACCCAGATGCCACACTGACTTGACACTGACTTTACAGCACTCTACAGAGAGGAAGCGACTTCCCCTTGATCAGGCAACACCCAGGACCTCTCCTGCATCACTGAACACTCAGAAGCTCCCCATCCCACTTACCTCCCCTTAGACAAAATGAAATGTTGTCCCTTATGCATCATTCATCAAAGCCATGCCCCATAATTAATAGCATCATTTGTTCAGGGGATTTCAATAGTTACTGAAATCCAAAGCATCAAAGCGTGGACACTGTCTCGTCCCAGCCTGGTTAGATAAAAATATGCCAGGAAGACCTTCACAGACATGTGACGCAGGAATCATTGTCTTTCTAAAAAGGGGCTTAAAGGTGATTCAAAGCTATGAGATAGCTATGAACCTAGCAAACTAGGTTCTCAGCTCCAGCACAGATGATACTAAAGAGGAGAGTTACCTGAGGGGGATCACCTTTTTGGTATTTTGAGGCAACCCTGTGGGCTAGAATTGTCTTCACGAGAATGGAAACAGCCACAGTTACAACAAATACCAAAGCTCTAAACAAGCAACAGACCAGGAGTAGCCAGGTACTATGCAGGTCTGGTCACGCTCCCTTTTCCTTTGGAACACATCCCAGCCCAGCAGCAGAAACAACAAAATGGTTCTTGTGAGGAGGCTATTGTCCAAATCAGAGGTTCAACCCAGAGCTCACCAAGCCAGTAACACAGGACTTAGCTGGAAACCCGTTCTCCCTAGCACTGCAGCACAGAATGGCTTGCCCCAGTACAAGATCTCAGCCTCCTTCTTACAACTCCACGGCTTCTCTGGAACAATTTTTGGGGCCTGTGGTTTTCAGCAAAGAGGAATTTAAAGAACAAAACCTTGGTTCATTACATCATGGCTCCAGTAATGTCTAGGAACATTTTACATTTGATAAAATCTCCCCAGATTACCTTCTGAAAGCCTGCGGTCAAGTCACATGGCTGGAAACACAAGAATGATGTCAGTAACCACTGAATAGCCCATAGATCAGTTCTCTCATGATGCTCGCACAGAAGCTTGGGAGAGGCATCACTCCTCCTGCAAGGGAGCATGGTAATTAGCTGAAGTCAAGGAACTGCTATGCATATGGAGAGATGAGAAGAATGGCCTGGAGTTTCACATGCTTAGTCTCACTTTGCAGGAATACTGGGTCCAAGGTTGCTGGCAGCGCCTACTCTCTGCACTGGTACTGTCCATCCTTATCTATCCCTCTGTGTCTCAGTTTCCTCTGGGTATATTGTCCCACCTCCTCTCGGTGTGGTTTAGAAGCTCTCTGGGGAAAGAAGGTGGAAGACCCATCTCTCACTGTGAGTTTGTACAGTGTGAGACTTTGCTCTCAATCCTGGTTCTCTAAACAAAGCTGAACCTACCTTAAAGGTGAGGACTCGCATTTGAAGCTTGGATATATGGGTGGATGGATGGTCCACCAGAGCGGATGGTCAGAGGGCATCTCTTCCAGACTGTTAAACCTGGACAAAAACGGCAGAGAAAACAGGGAGATGAAAAATGCCAAGCCACGCAGGGAAAACCCGAGGTAAACTTTTCCAATAAACTATTACTTTTAAGGGAATCTCTGTTTCATCCTTGTACATTCTGCCTTCAGGAGAAAAACACTTTTTCCATCTATTATCTAGAGGATAAGCCCTGTGCTTTGGTGGGTACTATACTCTGCCTTTCAGAGACAAAGTGTGAACCTTCAATCTTCAAGTAAGGCCACGTAAGCACAATTTGCACAGTTAACAATGGAAGGATGGGCAGGAGTCACCTTAAAATTCTGACCTCAGGTGACTTCTCTGATATCAGAAAGTCAAAGACAAATTGAGACATAAGAACCAAGAATGCTGATTTCCAGACTGTACTTGCAACCACTAGTTCATGCTGCTTCTCATCAGAGCAATGTCACCACGAGACTTTCATTCAACTGAGAAAACAGAAGTGACAGCAGCTCTTTGTTGTGATTGGCCTCTAAGCTTCCCTTGTCACACCATAATTAGTTAGCTGGATTGCTTTATTGCAATTGGGGTATTTCATTTGCAAGTGCATCTGGATGGCTAATTCAAATATAAGTCTCAAAAGCACAGAATAATACAATATTACAACCCCTAAAAATGAGATGTTTCTCTTAAATAGGTGGTTCATCCATTGTGCCTACTTTCTGTTATGGACTTATAGTCTATTTTTGCTTTCAATGCTCAAATCAGTTGGAGCTTTTATTGTAAGCGAAAGAGTCAGGGAGACTACCTGTCCCAAAGAGCTGACTATTTAAAACAGGTAACAGGTAAGAAAAAAAAATCAATACTAATACTAGTTCTTTGTCTTTA
Source organism: Anseranas semipalmata (assembly GCA_013399115.1). Lineage (NCBI taxonomy): Eukaryota > Metazoa > Chordata > Aves > Anseriformes > Anseranatidae > Anseranas > Anseranas semipalmata. The sequence continues at coordinate 19,944 of VXAA01005306.1, forward strand.
TAAATCAGGAAAAGAACCACAAGGAGCTGAAATGACTTGCCTGATATCATTTCAGCTGAATCAGACCTCACAGCTCTGGGTAATGACTCGGCCAGAAGACCACCCTTCCTCCTTCTTGAACAGTAGCTGGAGGTCTAAATGCGAGTAGCCTGCCAAAGGAGGGAGTATATTGTTCACATAGCTGAAGATTTCTGGATACCTTGAAGCTTTGCCACAAACTACCCCCCCTCCCAGCCTTGGCACAGGATCTTTGTCAAAGCAGCTAAAGATAAATGCTCAAGCCTGGTGTTGTTCCCAGTGGCCCATCTGCAAGCTTCAGTGCTAACTTCCTGGTAGGTGCCTCCCCTTCAAACTGGAATCCAATTTACAAAGCCTTTAATTTTAAACTTTCTCATCACTGACTTAATAAAACTAAATGACAGGTAATGGTCCCAGAAGCCAGGAACTATTAGATCCTTCTCAACACTAATAAGGGCTGATCAGACGCTTGTGCAGTCCTTTTCCAGCTCACAAAAGCCCTGCTCCCCAGGGACTCTGCCACCGGGGGAGAAACAGGAAACCAACCCTCTCACAGGCAGGTGAAGAAGGGCAAGAAAAGAAAGAAAAAAAAAATCAGGAAAAAATGACGTCAACATGAACACTTAAAACTGAAAATGGGTAGCAGAATCACCGTGGATAATGCCTGCTCTCTTCCCGGAGTTCATTTGGGGCCCACGTGCTCGCTCCATTTCCCCACCAGGGCACTGGGGGCTCTCAGAGGCGCTACAGGCATCGTGGCTACGCAGAGGCATGTAGCAAACCGGCTCTGATTTCTGCCCAAAGGCATCAGTGTCATACCGGTCGGGACGTCAGCTTGGGAGAATGTCAAGGCAGCAGTCACGGTGTGCTGTCACAAAGAGAAATAGATATCATTTCAAACACACAGCTCTGGAGAGAGGAGGGAGAAGCAGAAAAGAGAATCCCATAATGCACTTTTAGGGGGGGAAGAAATAGAGAAGGAGGCTTAACTCTGCTTTGGCCATACCAGAGGAGGCAGAAGCAGAGGATGCTCGATATGCTTACAGCCAATGTGCCACTAGGCTGGGAGGGGCAGGTGGGATGCTCCAGAATAGACCTGATTCTTAGCTCTTTTATTCACTTCTGGGTTGAAAGGAGGGGCTGGAATCAGCCTCCAAGGATTATTTCCTGCTTTATGGACTTCCTTGGCCAACATGAAGCTTTGGTCTTAGCCTCTAGCACAAAGAAGATGGATAGCAGTATAGTGCCAATGAACAGGGATCCAGTGTTTTTCTGTCCTCTTCAACTTACATCTCCACACCTTAGTGATAAAGGAGGCTTAAACCCAACCTCAATCCTGCTCCAATTGACTTAGTCAGAATCAGGCATTATAGTCTTCACATCCCAGGTCTAAGGCAGCCCGGGCTTATATACATTGTGTTACACCCTTCTCCAGAGAAGGGTGGGTGTTGCAGTCATATCTTCCCCCATTACAGAAAACCAGCAAGGTTATATGGGCTTTATTTGAAGACACTGCACCTCACCTACCATGAGGGTGAATTAGACTACACTGTTCCTGTAGCCATGAAGTTCTTAGGCCTTGTTTTGCAAAGGGGAAAAAAGATGGAAGAGTTTGATCCAGGTGACAGAAAGCAGCTGTGGCATAGCCAGGACTAGAAAACACAGCATCAGACTCTCCTTCTCTGCTACAAGACCATGCTGGGGCAGCTCCTCTCTCTTTCCTTTTCCTTTCTTTTGTCAATATTTTCTGGTTTTGTTTTTGTTTCACCGCTGTTCAGCATGGCATTAGGTCTGCTGTTAATTCTTTTTTCCTAGATATTTCTTTCATGCTTGTTTTCTATCCTTCCATGGTTGCCAGGGCATTTGCCATACAGTGCATGCAGCTGGAACACTTCTTTGTTAGAGGGGAAGAAGAGAGTCCTCACTTCAGTCCCTTTTCCAGAATACAGAGTATGTAACCATGTTTTCAAAGCAAGAAACGCTTTTGGTGCCACAAAAATGCCATCCAAGAGCACACGTATTTTAACAAAAAGACAGTGGACTGAATTAGATTTTGAGAGAAACATGACATTTCCAAGACCTGATTATTCCTCCTTCCCCATAAAATATTTGCTTTCTGCCCATATGCACAAAGGGAACAGCACCAAGGAGTCTCAGGCTTCATCTTCGAAGGCATCCTAGCGGAAGCCTTGGAGATGACACAAAAAGCTTATCTNTTGATACACATAGTCTGTATCACAGAAAGCCCTGGAGCCTGTTGCAATATAATTAATGTGATAGGAAATCTTGTACTGGAGCGCAGCCAGGATTTTCATCACACTCAAGCCTCACTCAGTAACCACTGGACTTTCCATTCCTCCCTCAGCCACCCACCTTATTTGTCTTTCCTTCCCAATTCCTCTGAAGCACCTTTTAAACCCTATTGACGTGATTGTTAGCTATAGTAGCATGCCGAATCTATGAAGGACTCTGTCTGGAGCAAATTCCTTGCTTGCTGGCTCGTCTCTAGCCTAAATCAAGGCTCTCTTATCCTTGCATATGACACTAGCTCATATAGCCTTGAAACCTCTCACTTCCCTATTCCCTTCAGACATTTGTATACTTAAGTGGTTCCTCCTTCCTCACCCCTGTCCTTTTCCTCCTAAGTTTGGCTTTCCACATAAAATTCTTCCAGCTTTTCTAAACAGCGAGAAATCTCCCAAGACCACGGATTATGCTGGTTACCCCATACTTTGCCCTGTACTCTGGATCTCTCTCTGATAATAAGGTGCATACACTGTACATCACAGCTGTAGAAAGAAAGGGGATGTATACATGTGGCCTCTTCTAAGTGTAATACACAGGCCTGGATCCTCTCCCAACATCTGCTCTTAGTCTGGACAAAGGGAATGAAAGATGTTACAAGGTTTGTAGCTTGTGTATGAAAGATCTCATGAAGAATTGCAATAGCATACTCCTAACCCATGGGAAATGGGTATGGACAGCCTCTTGGAACAAGGTATAGCCTTGACAGGGATGCTTCATCATGCAACACTAGCTTTTTCACTGCACTTTTTAGTAGTAAATAGCAAATACCATTTGTATTGCTTCTTACAACACTGCACCGTTGGACAGATGAAAATATCTGTAGCCCATAACAGACAGGATTAGTAAAGGGGCTTTCCACATCCACACAACAAATGGGCAGTAGAGTGAAGAAGAGAAGCTGGTGACTGGGGTTACACATTGTTTATTGGAATGTTTTTAGTCTTTTGGGAAAACATGAACTTCTTTTGCTCTATTTCTACCTTCTGGTCACCAGTGGGCTACACCAAGCTGTCACCCTCATCAAGGTGCTGGTTCACTTCATTCAAAATTTGCATCCACAGGGAAATGTAAGCTACCCTTTGCTGGTAGTTTTGACTTAACCTGGCTCTGAAGTAACCCAACTCTTAACACTAATTATTCTTCCCTGTCACCTTTATCAGATTTCTGTTCCTTATTAGAACACAAATGTAACTGCGGATTTTCTAACTGTCCATGTAAAGCCCAGTACTTAGATAAATTCATAGGACTGTATAAAACTGTTTGGAAACACTGACCTTTATATCCCTGTTTTGGGCATAATAATAATATCTTAGAGTAGAACAAAGCAGATGGTAAATTCCTGAAGTCTGTAAGTCAGCTTGCTTTTCATAGGACAAGATGGCAATACAAGTTTCCCTTTAAGACCACAGGTTTCACAACATCCAAATCCAAAAAAAAACAGTCCTAGATGCCCAGCTCCCATGGGAATCCTGAATATCAGCCCTTTTGCGTCTCAGGTGGAATGCCCAAAAGCCAGGGTTACCCTAAAGCTGTAACTGAAAGTTTGGATAACTGTCTTATTCTGACGGAGCTTTCTCTGTCTCTAGCAATGAGATCTATCCCAGGCTACCATCCAGCCCTGGATAAGCCCTCCTTATCCAGCCCCTGGTTTTGTCTTCATGGGATTTCTCCACTTCAGACACTCTCCTGGGATTTCAGTCTGTTGGAGCAGTATCTGTGGTTGGACCTATATGAAAAGTGCAGGCAAATAACTCTCAAACATTAACCTGAGATGTCTGAGGTGCACTGAAGTTCCTGGATAGGAAAACGGAAGTCCTCACCCCACAATACAGACTATGCACGAACAAAAGCAAGGATAGCAGGACTCCTTTCATAAATACCATTGGTCTTTAAAATTCGGGCTAGGTGTTTCATCCATCATAGAAAATAACGGCCAAAAAGGGTGTTTCTGACTTGAATGGAGAAGAGCTGAGTTGCTGTCTTGATTCTGCTACCATCTCTTTTTTAGACTCAGAGCAAATTATTCAATTCTCACGCCTCAGTTCTGCATCTGCAAAAGGGGCACAACAGCTGTACATCTCTCCTCATATCCTCCTCACCATTCGCTGTCTTGTCTATTCAATCATTCCACAAAATAAATGGTGAGACCTAGCGCAATGACTTCAGCTGGGGTCTTATAGGAGTGGCAAATAATACATTCTAAGAGAGGAGCTGTTTGCCCCAACAAATTGAGAACAAAAGATGAGAGATGTTGTTGTAATTTGAACAAACATAGAATAACACTCACTTCTGTGCCACGGCCCGTTTGAGTTCAGGAGAGCTGCGCAGCATATGCATGATGCAGCTGGATTCTGGTTTGTGAAGCAGAGCCCCGAGAAGTTTTGTAGAGAATATTTTAGCAGCAGAATCTCACTGGTTGTTACAAGCTGTGATCTCCTTAGACTATTATTTTATTAAGGAAAAGCACATCTCTTGGAAATCCTTTCTCCTCCCTTCTCCCCTCCTGCGACTTTCCTTCTTGAGTTCCCAGGACTATTTAATAAGGCATAGCTTTCAAAGGAGCAGAAGCATGACCAGATGGTCTAGCGAAACAGAGCTTGTAAAAAACAAATTCTCCATGAGTAGAAAACTTGGGATGCATGTTTCCCCTTGAAACTGCTCTAAATGTGGATTTTGAGGTGCACCATTTAAGGAAAGGATGAGGGCCTGACTGCTTTCTAACTAGTACCTACCCAGTCACATATATGACACACACATCCTTTTCATTGCTCCCTGTCTTTTCAAACCACACAACAGTGTCATTGTTCAGATGGCAACTTCACAGCAAAAGGCAGTCGTCATATCCCTCAGCTGGAATTGGCTGCAGTTCAGATTTCAAAGCCCAGAGCAAGGTTTTTTCACTGAAGCTTTTCTTCTGGGAGCATGCTGACAAGCCGAATGGCTTACCCTCAAATGTGCCAGGCCATAATAAAATCACCAGTCACCCAGGATCTTCTCCAGACCAGACAAAGGTACTGCAAGGGCAGGGAAAACAGATGCCCTGCAAATACCAGAAATCATGTGGTGTTTACTAGGACTCTCAGCCTTGTTCCTGCCACTCCGCTGGAGCAGCTCCAGGCGTTCAGGGTTCACACTGGACTGACTCCAGATTAAACGACAATGTAATAATTTATGTGCATCTCCATGCTTTGGTTTTAAAACCTACAATTAAAAGGATACAGGGACACAGTAATTTCCTTGCTGAATCAGACCTGTGGGCCCGTTAACGTGGGATCCTATTCATTACACTGGTAAGTGGAAAGTTGACAACATAGTTCTCTCTGTCCTGGTATTTGGGAAATTGGTGCTTTAAGAAGGATGACAAAGGAAACCTGAACACACAGAAGTGACGAAAAAGAAAGCTTTGCTGAGAAAAACGGGGAGCTCCTTCTGCAGTACTTCTAGGATATTTGGAAAGCATGCATGGTTCAGCCTGTGAGGAGTAAAAGAATGAAGTTCCATTTGATAAAGAATTTTTGGATTTTCATTAATTACTTATGTTTTGCTTTGGAAAAGACCCCCAAAAATCTCAATATTCCCTCTACAACTTTATTTTGGGCCCACTGAACTGAAATATGTTGCAATTGTCTTATACTCTGCTAAATACTACCACAAAAAGAAGCAAAAAAGCAAAACATCACTTGGAAAGAAAAAGAACAACTAAATAAAAGCAATGGCTTCAACCCAGTCAGGCTCATCTCTTTATTGTTCCCCTGAAGACAAAAAAAAAAAAATCAAATCAATGTGATTTCCTCAACCATTTCGTTTTTGCCAGAATGTCATTTTCCAATGGAAAACCACACTGTCAAAATGTTTCTGACCACTTCTATGTACAATAGTTCCTAGAGAGCATCTATGTGAGCTGTGATTAATTAGGACAAGATTTTCAAAAAATTACATTGCTGTGAAGAAATTCAATGCTTGCACATGGAATATAAGGCCATGCGATTCCTACCATTGTTTTCACCTTGAGCTTTCAAGATGTTGGCTAAGGACAACTTCTATTTTACTGTCAGCCAAGAGATGTAGCTTTATACAGAGGAAACATATCAAATAGCACCTGCCATGAAAACTTTATTCTCATTCTGTCTTGTTTAGCTGTTTTCTCTTAAAAAGTCATTAGACAAAGTAAATGGTCACTCTTTATGGACTGAAAACATTTTGTATCCTTAGTTCATCAGCACAAAGAACACAAAACATAATGGATATTTATATTGTCTAGATGCCAATTAAACTTCTATAAATGTGACCAGAAATTATTCTTACCAGCTCAGGAGAATCCTTTCTGGGGAAGATATTTCAGTGCTAACAGCTTTTGATTACATGAAAAATACTGTGCAGAAGTACTTTCTCAAGACATCTTGATAATCCAGCTGCCGATGCCAACCAGTCAGGGGAATCTGAGAAGGGAATGAACAAATATGTAAGTGTTTGTGCAAGAGCTCTGGGACAGCTTGAAAAGCAGTGCTGTGCAGCTGCTCTACCTTAGCAGGAGCTTCTCCACCTTAGCAGGAGCTTCTCCACAAAATACTTCTTCCACAGCTATTTCTTACCAGTGGCAAGTTATTCCTGGCCTACAAGAGCAGTGAATTGCTTCCTCCCTCCTGGCCCCACACTGACTCAGTTTCTTGGCCAGAAAGCAGAGGCATGAGGCCGTCCTCTGTCTCTCTTCACCCTTTTCCCACCCAGAAGCTCTTTTTGAGCATTCCCACCTGCTCCTCCATGCTCAGATACAAGGCTGAGATAGTATATGTAGCAAAACACTTGCTATTCCAGCTCCCCAGGATAAATACTCTGCTTGACTCAGGATGGTAGTCCTGCAGTACATGGCGATATTAGCACATAAACGTGTAATTCCCACCTCCTCCAACACATTTATTTTTACATTTTCCCAGTCCTTTCAATCCTCTTCAAACATTCAGTTTTGGTTCCATTTATAACTTGGCTAATACTGTCAGCTATTTACCTGCACCAACTTAGCCTGTCCATTCCTACGAATAACCTGGGCAAAGCCCATCCAGCTGAATGACACGTTCCTCTGCTGGGGTGGAAATGGCTTTCATATATGACTGAAGGCTAGAAAGGTCCTTATCTCCACACTTCAAAGAGCCTCCTCCCCTTTGACAAGTTGGTGTCTCCCCCTGGATAATTTGAAAATCTTATTCTCAACGGTTTTAAGCCTTTTGATCTTCATAAAAGCCAGGTCACAGAACATCTTATACCGTATGCCTTGAGGAATGCCATAAACTCTGAGCTGTTGCCACATCCAGGCCTCAGTACCTCTAATCTCGCAGTATTTATGAGCTCATATTTTCTTTGAAGGGACACAATCTACTTGAAAATCTTGTATTAAAATCACAAATGTCTGTACCAGTGCCTGCACTTTACATTAGTAAAAAGGGAATAGCAATCTACCCATTTTTCTCCCACCCGTCCAACTTTTAAGTCATTTGCATTTACGTCCTCTCCAGTAACAAAAGCAGATGAGGGAATTTCCAGCCAGTTTTGTTCCCTGGGCAGTGCTGCACATGCCAGTTCCACAAACGTCATATTACGAATATTGCAGGGGAGTATTTTAATCTCAATGAAGACAATGCCAATCTGGTGTCTTTAAAATACATGCATGAATCCATTTCTCTTAGAAACACTTTGTAAGGCTGTTAAAATTGCAGGATGTAAGCTCATTGATGACGTATATTTAAGAAACTCAGAAGATCAAAAGCAGAACGAGAGGGATTTATTCCTACACACTCTTACGACATCTTCTTTTATCCATCTGTCTATGTGTCAGTATTTCTAAAAGTGCTTTTCATCACCTTGTTATCTCAGGGTTTGATCTCCATCCATAGCACTGAACACCCCTGAGGTGCAGAGAGCCCTCACAACTTCACTGATTATATCCGGAGCCAAGAACATCAACCCTGAACTGATTTCAGCCTTGCCTGGTCTGGCCACAGTGTCATGAATACTGTCAGTAGCTATCACCAAGCATATCCTCTGCATTTTCTAATGTCAGGACATGGAGCTGATCTGGGTTAGAGAAACTGGTAACATATCCTGAACTCAAGACATTCCTGAGCTCAAGAATTTGCATGGCACGCTGAAGGAATGTGCCACAGATATAAAATCAGGCTTATAAGATCTCATACACAAAATGGGTCTGTCACCAAGGTAAGATTTCTACTGCTGCTAGAAGAACTAAAAAATAAGCTTCTTTCCAGCTTTGTTGTCAGTGTATTTCAGCATAGATAAAGACACAAACTATTTATGTAGCCATATTTTGAGATGTGAGAGAGCAAGCAAATATCCCTCCTTTTCTTCACCCACGTGAACAGTCAATTCTTACTCCTGTTTGAAGAGGAAGACCAAGCTATGCCTTTCTTCCTCCCCAAAAGAACAGTGAATCATGAAAACTTGTGGCATTTTTACTATTTAAGTCAAGCACAACACAGATCTTCCTTTTACAAACAATGTCACAGAGTTAATTCCCTCCTTCCTGCTGTGTCAATAGTTGTACAGAAACAGAAGGCTTCATTTAGTTTACAGGGATGCTTCACATTTCATGGAGTATTCCCCATCTCTCATCTACAAAAGTGTCAACAAGCAAGTACATCCCAAGTCATGGGGGAAAAGATGATGAATGTAAAGGGAATCTATTGGAATTATGCTGCATTACAGAGTAAGGGAGAAATGCTTCCAATATCATTAAATTTCTCATTTGTCTAGTGTATTTGTCTAGATCATAAGAATCACATCAGGGAAAAAAAAAAGAAAGAAAAAAAATCAACACACAATCAATAGGAAGGGAGAAAGGAAAGACTGATAAAATTTACACTACCCAAAACTAAGAGCACCCAAGATTTTGACATCTTCCTTTTCTTCCCCTTTAAGGGTAAGTTAAGGCAAGTAACAAAATTTTATACACGGTACAAAGGAAGACAGGGAAGGGAAATAAAAAAAAAGAAAAGAAAGAAAAGAAACAAAAAGACATGAAAAAAATCACAGGGCCTATGGGATGAAGTCAGAAAAAAAAAAAAACATAACAAGGGTATTCCCCCCGCCAGCTGTCAGAGACTTGAAGGCACCTGGTACAACCTTCATCGATAAAGGCTGAGATCCGTATCATTAGGAGACAGCTCCACAGGTTTGAGGCCTAATTTATGATTTTCAGATTGCCAGCTGTGACATAATTCACTGGGCAGCAAGACTGAGGTCAATATACGTTTAAGTAAAAAGGTTTTTCGTAAGCCTGTGGGGTCAATCAGGAAAAGCTGTCATTATTGCATGGGAGGGAGACGGGGAGAACGGATGGGCTGGCAGGGGGAGAAGTGACCAAGCAGTCAATTCCCGTTAAGTAACTAAGGCTGTTTTATTGCTAAACAGCAGTCTGGCAACAAAGCGCATCCTGGAGCATCTGAGCCAAAGGATCTACCCCCTTGGAAAGAAATATTCTACCAAGCCTCCTGTCCCTTCTTCCCTGTTATCCTCTAAGCAACTTCTTCCCAAATGCAGTTAGGACCCAGATTCAAATGCTTCTTTCAGAGAGGGACGATGCATGATTCACAAAACTACTAAACCACCTGGACAGAGTTCAGTTCAAGCAATCTAAGGTCCCTGTATATGAGAAGAGCATGACACTGGCCCTGCCCATGCCCTGCATCATGGATTCAGCAGCCTGTCCAACCTGAAACATAAGGCCTCCCAGAAACTGAAGTTCCAAGTTTTATTCACACCTACCTTGCGGCCACTGCAATGATGTCATTTATTGTAAGACAAAATACCTCTATTTAGTAACCACCTACATATTCATATTTAAGCTGCAACATTCCTTGTGGACTGTTCTGGGGAAAAAATCATGGCATCTAGACCAACTGACATAGACTAGCTTGTGTCCACTCCTTGAAGGAGAATCATCTCTGGTGCAGACAGGCTTAGTTAAATGTTCCCTGGCCAAGTCTGAAACCTGCAATGCACATTAGTAAAACAAGCCAGGCCTATAGATAAGAGAAGAAAACTGGTCTCTGTGGTCATTCCTCACTTCCTTAGAAAACTGTGGCACTAGCAGTGCATGCTCAAGTTGCCAAGATGAGATCTGGATCATTAAAGCCAGACTTGGGAAACTGAACTGGAATCCCTGCTCTTGTCTGCACCACTCCAGAGCAACAGAACCCTTTGCTTAACCTGACAAATGTCAACAGGAATAGGGCATGGGGTACAGAAAGAAAAGTGCCCTGTTGGAGCACAGAGGGTGGGAAAGGCTGCCAAGGTTGAGTAGGTAGTTTCAACAGCTTTTACTGTTTGTACAGAAATGCAAAATGGGGAGAAGCATTGAAAAACAAAGCCAATCCAGCCCAAGATATTAATGGGATGACTACAGAGAAAGTAAGTATAGAAATTCATCTTCTTGTAAACTGTCTATGGTCAGACCAGGTAGGTGGAACAGTTCAACAGGCTCTTGGAAAGATCTTAGCTGGCTGGCTGCACAAAAAAGCCTGGGAAGCTGCTCTCCAGCCAAACTGGCTTGGAAAGCAGTGTTACTCACCGAGATTGTACCAGTGCTGTTCCGGAGAGCATGGATGTGGCCATGCAGTCCAGCTTGGTTTGGCACAAGAAGATGGCTGCATAAACAGTGGTCAGAATGAGATCCAAAAACAAGACCATTGCTCCCACAAGTGAAGATGGCACGACACAAAGAGACAGGCCACCATGGCAACTAACTGAGGCAGGGCATAACAAATTCAAGTTTGCTTTCTAGGTCCAGGCCATGACTGCTGACAGGGCTGGCATGTCCTAAGAAGGCACTAAAGAGGAAGCCCAGGTTTCACCCGTGAGCAGAAATGTGTATTATGACTTTTCAATTCTAATGCAAGACCTCACCCTGACTCACCACACGAGCTGGTTACTGTTCACACTCAGTTTCAAATTTATCTTCCCTCCAGTTTGCTTGAGGGAAAGTATGTTGGCATTTGTTTCTTTTCCTTCTTTGGCTGCTTGAATGCATCTCGTTGCAGTACAGAACTGGCCTTTTTCTCCATACTTGGAGGGTTCTCCGCTGTGCGTAGCACTTTGGGATGCTGAGAACATCTTCCAGAAAATCCCTGGCTGCCCACATTCTCAGAGGCTTCTGCAGCTGCTTCCCGAGACTCTGTTGTTTCTGTTCCAGGTAGCTGGGTCATTTCTGTTACAAAAAACAGCGTGAAAGCAACACTTTTATAAAACCATTAGGCATATTAAAGAAAAATATGATAGCACATCCATTTCAGACATAAGCTCTCTTGAGAAACTGGTATGAGTTGTTGGTTCAGGCCTCTGCTTTGAATAACTGAAATGTAAAGTAGCACATAGGGGTTTAGACCATTTGATTTCAGCGTGGGACTCAGGAACCCAGCTCTTGCACACCCATGATTGAAGATTAGATATACCTACCATCTTTGGGCTAAGCACTTTCATTACATAGCATTTAGGATGGACTTTTGAGAACCTCAGCTGCAAGGTGCACACAAGATTCAAGTATTTTCCTCATTATTATTGCAGAGGTCGTAAATGGCAAAAGCAGCTCATGTTTTCTCCTGGTTTCTAACTTGCGGGAAAGCTCGTTATCAGCAGGGCATCCTTGAAACAGCAACCAAGAGCATTAACTTTTAATATTTAATGTATTCCTCAGGCTCTGGGAGAGCAATGTGAGAAATATCCCGTAAAAATCTATTAGTGTTAATAAAATACCACCCAACAGGTTGTCCATTATCAGCAATTAAAGTTTTCAAAGCAGGTCAGATAACTCCCTAGAATGATTTGTGTGGCCTTTACATCCGTTCTTCTCCTTCTTCCATTTTTTTTTCTTTATTAAACTTTCTCAACTCTTTCTTCCTCCCTCCCACAGCACAGTCTGAGCCCTAACCAGTGAATTATAGCACTAATGAGGTGTTTATACTCTCTGCCCATCAATCACAGATGTGTGCGAGTGAAAGCGCCAACCGATAGTCGGGAAGTGCTGCAGCCTTTGCTGCAGCCAAAAGAATATTAGACTGTAGCTAGATAAATCCCCTGCTCTTTTCCCTTGTTGCTCATGGCCACAGCGCAGAGTAAATACACTCCATCTGATTTTCTACCCAGCGTGAAAACAAGGACATCCTTGTAGCTCACATCTGTAACCTCCTGCCATCCCATTTGCCTCACTTCACCCCTTGACCAAAACAAAGCATCCCTACAAAGTGATAGCCCTAACAACTAAATGAGCAGCTAACTTATGGGGCAGTGAAATAAGGCAATAGCTGCCTCCCAGTTCGTCTGACACAGCAGAGCTTACCGCTGGCACCCCTCTCCTTCTTCAATGTTTCTCATCTTCTTTTCATTGCTGATGTCTGGCTATGAGTCCCCTATCTAAAATCTGCTAACGTGCTCGTGGCAGCACCCTGAAGGACCAACACCAAGACCATAATTAGAAATTAGTTCATTTAAGTCTTTTTTTTTTTTAATTAATTAAAAAAAAGCACACTCGGATTTTTAATAGTGAGGCTTTGGCTTTCTCACTGGCTTTCTCACCTTAAAGAAAATTAACAAATCTAAATGAATAAATACCCATGTTTATAGAGCACTCAAATACCTTTACACCTACACAAATGAAGTAATGAAATGAGGTCTCTGTGGTCTCAATTTAGCATAACCTGGCAGAGAGTGGGACAAACTCAGATGTGGTGCTCATGAAGAACTCCTCAAGGTGTGTTTACTGCAACCTTAAAGGTCACAGAAGAAGACAAAGAGCTTCTGGCTGGTGTTCCCAGCAGCCTGGCACAGGTGTAGAAAGTCTCCTGTGTGATCTTTAAGAAAGGGAGCTGTGAGCAAAGAGAGTTAAAGGGACACCACCACGGCTGCAGGAACTGAAACTAGTTCCTCTAAAGCAGCTGCTTCTGTCCTGGTTTGAGAGCGGGATCCTTACAAACCTGAGTCCCCCAGGTGCTCACAAGAACGGAGGAGACAGGAGGCACGTGCGTGTGTGCTCCTCACGTTAAGGGAGCCCAAAGCTGTGTGTGCAGCGCTGGCAGCCTTCCTCCCAAGGAGCTGTGGTTTTAACCTTACCTCAGCTCACATTAGGGTGGAGCAAGCAGGTTTTCCTCATCCTGTTGAATGATTAGTATGTAGGGCTTTTATATTATTCTTAAAGAAGACTATGTTTCCACTTGAATGTGGTTGTTCTCTGTGGTGCTTTTTGGAGCAGTGTCCCCACCACCCTCGGATTTTACAAAAATAGCTACCAATCATTCCATCTCCCCCCCTTCTCACCATATTTCTCTCTTCTTCTCCTCACAGGATCTTGTTTCCTCTCTTCCCCTTTTCTGATTCATGCTCCATTTCTGTAAATAAAACTCTCCTCGTCTCCTGCTCCCTCCCGACGCCCTCAGGTGCAGACCCACACTTAAAGGCAGTTCCCAGGGTGCTGCTTCTCTCCCCTCGCTCTACACCTGCTCACCCATCGCCGCATTGTCCTTTGGGGACATTTCACTTCAGCTGGGATGGGGAGGGGGGTTCTTGTCTCTCCCCAAGTTCTTGGCTAGGGCAGAGGTTTTTAATTCTTTTTTCCATCTGTAACCCCCTAGCATTTTTCTAAGGAAGTTACAGGTCCTTGTGCAGCCAATTCACACCTACTGACAAAAATCACGCTCTCCTTAGCTACTTTTCATGAACCCCCTCCCAGTTATCCATGCCAGGATCAGCCTGCTGACTGAAACACTTGATGACATATTCCAAGGGGAATAAAAGCCTTTTGTCAGCCCAGCTACTGGGCCAGATCCCACGGGAACCTGCTGCAGACTCTGGAGAGGCATCTCCCCCACGTCAGGAGACAGCTCACCGGGCACCACCGCGAAGCACATTGATAAGCAACATTGACAGCATCTCCCTATGGCCAAACTGCTTTCGGCACTCAAGCAAAGGCGTCTGAATGTAGCTTGGGTGCCTCACCCTCCCACTCTGTCTGCTGTAAAGACATCTGACTTTCTGCCTTGGTAGGGAGGAGTGATGGGAAGGGGAGAGAGGGAGACAAACAGACACTGGGTTTTGTGGTAAGCAGCGGGGAGGGGGGACTTGGCAGCTCGTCACAGCAGAGCAGGAAGTCTTAATACTTGGAGCCAGTTGACTAACCTCACTGATGACCTTCCATCGTAGGCGCCAGTGCTCTCATACAGGGAGAAAATACAGAAGGAGAGAAAGAAACAGAAGCTGAGAGAACGTGGTACAAACACTCCGTGCAGCATACAGATGAAAGGGACACCATGCTCCACTCAGACGATAGTATCTACAAATATGGGGAGCACTAGAAGGGGGACAGCAGATTCACTTCTCTGGTGCACCTCACAGATTGGATTTCTGTTCTTAAGGGTTAAGTTTATATTTACGCACCAAAACAAGTGGTTGGATTTTCTCAAGAACTTGGCCTGTTGGGAAAATCATGTGGCTTTGAGCGTCCCAAGGGCAATATGTAAATCATGGGGTAGGTGTGCTGTGCGGTCTCAGCCCTGAATCATTCAGACTGGTGACACGACCAGAGCACGCTACAGCTCCCTGACTCACATGCCCAGGATTCCTTCCTACGGAAACCAGAGCGTGGGAGGGGAGAAAACAGAAATGGTGCACAGCCACATCTCACAGCTGGGAAGAGAGGAGACAGTCTTCGACACAAGAGTTGGGAAACACTGAATATCCCACAGTTTAGCTAAAGCCCCAGGGAGCTACTGGGTGAGAAGTTCCCCTAAGAACTCAAGTTCTTATAAATCTTGTCCTCTTCTGACATCCCAGGCAACAATAGGACAGAGAGAACAGGGATGCCCTACTTTACCATGTCCATGAATGAGGCAATCTCTTTGGATACATTTCACATAGTCTTCTGTTGCTGGAATTGAGCACTCAAAATATAATTTATCCCTGAAATATTTTAAATATCTTTTTTCCCCTTTGTCCAGTGTAATGAAATTTATACCAGAAATTTAACAGAGCTTAGCAAATCATTTCCTTCCATCACAGATACGAAGCCACCTCTAAGGAGGAATAAAATATCTGCTTAACAACACAACAACTTCTACAGTGGAGGAATAAATACAAGTGCTGATGATGCCCATGTATGTTCTGAGAGAACTTGTGCAAGCACGTGCAAGAGGGCCCACAGGCTCCTCTGGTGAATCCTACCACCCCCAGCTACCCACCCCACCTGTCTGAGCACTCTACCTTGCTTGTAGCAGGGCCAGCAGTGAAGAACGTGCCTCCATGCACACTACGGAGCCTGGGAAAGAGGGGGGAGAGCGTGGGCAGCACTGTGGTTTATGGGTAAGAATTCCACGTTTAGGACAATACTAGAAGTCAGCTGAAAATCATTAAGTTTGGTCACTTGAGTGCTTTTGAAATCCATGCCCCAGACATGAGTCTGAGGCAGCCCTGCTGCAGAGTGACTCATGTGGTGAGCATGCAAGGATCATACATGCAAAAGGACCCATACAACAGAACCAGCTGTGTAAGGTGTAAAACAAAAAAAAAAATTCTAGTTAAGGTCACCCTTAAATATGTCACGGCTGACGGTGGCACTGTTAGGTTCCACATCAATTTTCCTTGCACTGTAGTCAGGATGGCAAAATGTGCACCCTCCAAAGTCAACAAAGGCATTTTGGACAATGCCCAAGAATCCGTATGTTGGGCTTACTCCAGCAAGGCTAGGGAGAAACGACTAGATCACAGCCAAAAGCTCTATTGCCACAACAGTGGATAAGCATGGAGCCAGCCTAGGCAAGCGGGAGTGAAAGACATTGATTCTATACCACCAATATAAATTCTGTGAGCAACACTGGATTTCCTCTGCCTGTTGGATTAGACTATATGTGGAAATGAGAGCCAGGATGGGAGCAGGCAGAAGAGAATGTGGGGAGAAATCACGCCCCATAATTTTAAGCCTTGAAAAGGTAGGGATTCAGTCCAAGCTAATTGTTTAAGTTCATTTTATATTTAATGGAGAAAGAAACTCATTGCCAGAATGGAATTTCTCTCATCTTGAGTTAGGTGGGATACATGTTCCTCCCTACCTTTCTCTGCTAACAAGAAAGGAAACTAGAAAATTAGTTCAGTCTGAATACTTTACTTAATACTAAAATTAGGTGAGAAGAATCCTACCCTAAATGTCCTATGCAGGTGAGAGTGACAAAGCCAGGAAGAGAATCCAGGAGTGTTCAATTCCTCATGCCCTGACACACCGTCTTCTCTGTCTGCCACCTTTACTCACGGTGATCATCACACACTGCCTTGAGCAATCAAGCCAGCTCCTGACACTGGGATTCCTGTAAGTGGTGAAGTCTAACTTGCAGGAATAAAGGCAGGAATTTGGGGAACACAGGGATGAGAGGAGGTTGGTTATTTCAAACAGCTCATACCAATTGCATGAGACGGGGACAATTTCTCTTTAAACTCCCTATTTGACATATTTCTAAGCTGGATGAATTATTGGGCCCTGGCAATTCTCCCAGGGCAGTGGAGCTTTCTTCCCAGCTTCCTCTCACTAATGGCACAAGAGCTTGAGCCTTGAACCCTTTCTCTCCTCCACCTCCACTTGCTCTCTGCACTCCCAGCACACACGCAGACCCGCGTTGAGCAGAGCTTAGCCATTGCGTGATGGAAAACGAAGGCAGCTGCCAACACGCAGGGCTGCCATCAATTCCTGAGTGCAAAGGAGGTGCAATTCACCTCCTCTGTGCCAGGTTACACCAACTCTGCTATCCATGACATCCCTGGCCTCGCTCAACAGCTTCAAGCAAACTGCACAGACTTGCATTGATACAATTAGTCTGCCTCAGCCCTGGAAAAGGAGAACCCATGAAAATCTGCATTGAATCCTGCCTCTTCCAATGCTCACAGCTTCTTTCTTTTCCTCCTTTCTTCATTTTTATTTCTGTAATTATTTCTCCCCCTTCCTTTTTTTCCCTCTTCCCCCATTAACAGGGGAAAAACACAGGAAACAAAACACAGGCAGCCAAAAGCTCATTAACATACTTGACCTTTCTGAAGAAAATTAATTCCAAATTCGCACATACCGGCTGTGTTGCTTGGTTTTGTCAAAACGGTGGCATCATTAGAGAGGAGAAGAGATGGCTCAAGGGGACGGGGTGTCTGCCACCTCAATGGAACTTGCACCGAGTTACTGAGTGCTGGCACAAATAAAGCAATGACATGGGCCATTCTGTCAGCTTTTCACATGAAATTAATCTTCGTTTCGTTGGCTGTGTAAATTTTTATCACCATGGAGTGGGGGGTGATGAATATACCAAAGCATCCTGACAGCTATGGCCTGAAAACTCGAGATTGTCTCTGCATCTTAACCGCAGTGGTGCTGGAACAATTCTCTTCCCCTAATGTTCTCCCTGTGTGCGTGCACGCGTGCGTGCCTGTGCGCGCGGGTGTGTGCTTCTGTCTGTACGTGTGAGCGATCCTCTGACACTCTCTTTCGACTCGAATGTGCTGTGGCCTGGGAAATGCTTGGGGTTTGGATTTCCTGGCTTAAGGGCAATGGCAAACAAATTACTGCTTCTCTTTCACTCCCTCAGTCCCAATCCAAAAGCCAGTTTAGATCCCGGCATGCTTTGCTGGGGTTGGCAGGATTTCCTAAGTGATGATCAAAAAGAGCAACTCTGCCTTCTCCTGTGGCTCTGTAGCTTGTTGGTGCTGCTGTTTTTACAGCGTGTCATGTTGCAGTCCAGGTAGAGACGTGACACTGTTTGCTGCTAGCAAGGATGTGAGAATAACACACACCTCCGCAGCGCTGCATGCACACCGCCTCCGCCCAGCCCGCTCCGGAACAAACACTCATGCGTTCACAGGGGCACCAACACAAACGTGCTCGCAGCCTCAGCCCTCCTCGCTGCACACCCACACAAACACACAGGATAAGCATAAAACCACCCTCACCGTACACTCGGATGCACATACACAAATGGCACCACATGAACCTGCAGACGTCCTCAGCATTACAGTTTACACTGCGCTCCACACGCTCTCCGAGACAGATGGCAGACTTAAACCTTCAGGTCTCTATAGAGCAGCAATACAAATTCATGAAGAAGCTCATCTCTCGAGCAGTCTGATTGATAATGGCCAGAAACAAAATCACGGAGGGCTGGCTGAGATGAGTGACCAGGCCTGTGGCCACTATCACACATGCTGCAGTAGGCATCACTTGCTAGTCAAGGGCATCAACTGCTCTTTTTCAGAGCAAACGAGAGCTAGGCCAAACACAGTCATCCCCCTACATCCAAGCTGTCAGTCAGAGGCAATGTGCTAAGTAGGAATTGTGCTGCTGACACTTTTAGCTTCACCTGGAAAGTCAGGATTTGGCCCCTGGATGTAAAGCATGCGTCCCTTCCCAAACCAACCAATGCTCATTCTGTCCTAAAATGTGCACGCACAGAAGTCTGGACAAACCTGCAGATGCTGTGCAATAATAAAGGCATATCCTGACATGCATGAACACAGCCTGCAACACATACCCTGAACATCCACACAGGACTGGCTGAGTGGAAGGATGCACACACCAAACAAAAAATCCACCTTCAAATGTACATGGATGTTCTCAAACACATGCCCATTAAGGGTGCATACATGAACATAAAGAGAGATACATGTTCACATTCTTGTGTATTTGAAGATACCCCACAAATAATCATTATTAAGGTCTTAAAAGTAAATATATGTGGAAACACATAATAGAGATCAACCACTATTTGTAGTCAAGGTATTATCAATCTTACACCATTCCAATGAATTCTGCACTTGAGCAAATCTATAATCAGAACCAGAGCTGATCCTCCATTACACTGAGCCACAGGTAGCTAAAAAAAAGATGTATATAAATACATATCCACACACATTCATGTCTGAAAGCTTTCACAGGTCACTGTTCCATGAACCTCTGGTTAACCACCAACATTCCATGTACTCTTACACACTGGTGGCCCTTGCGCTGAGAAGAGTAAAAAAAATCAAAGCCACTTCAGCCTGCTGTGCGTACCTTGTATGTGACAACCGCATTCCTGTGCTTTACACTTTCGTGGGGCAGATGAAAGTCTTAAACCTGCTCCTTCAGCAGCAGTGGAGAGTCCCTGGGGAAGCTCATCTCCCAAGCAGGTTGACTCATGGCCAAAGGAAAAGAATCACGAACAGTTGGCTAAGAGGAGTAGCTTGGTCTTCAGCCACTGTCCCGATCCCCATCTGAAAAGGAAGAACTAAATGAGAAAGAATTCTCGTAAGAAATACCACACCAAAAACTACACCCTGCTCCAGACTTTCTCCCAGCTTGAAGCCAAACTGAATGTGACAGCCACAAAGTCACATCACTTAATGCCCACCTTGCAGGTGTTCTGATTTTACCATAGTTAGTGTTGTATGAAATCATCATCAGAAACAGAACAGAACCTGATGCTGGGTGAATTTTTAGCCTAACATTTTAGTCACCACAATATTGTATTATACAGATTTGTGTAATTCCACAGCATTTGCAGAATTTGGCCTCTGTCTGCAAAAATGGGAAAAAATAAAAAAAAAGTCAAAGTTTCCTTTGGATTTTTTTCTTAAAATGAAACTTTGCAGTTGTTTATTTCATCTTCCCATTCACCTGAGTGCTTCTGCTCAGGATTCCCCTCTGCATGAAGCTGAAAAATGTAAACAGGGATTCTCCTCACTGGGGTCTGAAAAGAAGCTAAAAAAAATATTCCTTTCCCTTCAGTGCATGCTTTACAGGGTAACAGATAGGTAGGAGTCTCTACAGAGTCTAAAGTTCTTCCACACATTAAGTACTGCAAGGATTTAAACTTGTGATTTGTAGATGATATGGATGAATCACACTGAACAACCTCTAAATTAAGGTTGTTTACCTGCACTGAGGTTTATTACCCACACTGGAGACTGTGTTAGTGCAGGAGCACTGCTACTATAAAAGCACTGTGAGCCCATCATTTGTCTTAGTGCTGTTCTTCAGAGCCAGTGATCGTGGATGTCTACCTCATACTCCTTCTGAAACATGGAACTTGGACAGGGGCTTGTGACCAGTATGGACACTGGCCACTACAAGGACTGGACTGGAAGAAGAGTTCATTTCAAATGGCTGAATCCCTCCAAATATGGGGAAGGTAAAATGTTCAGTGGATCTTCAAGGCCAGAAAGAAGAACATAGAAGGTCATGATCATGGAATTATGCAAGAGATCTTGTAGGTCATCTTACTCACCCTGTTCTCCCATCGCTGGATCAAGTACTATGATCTCCTGAATAGTGTCGTGGAACTCTTTGAGATCTCAGATCCATTAGATTTTAGCACAGGCAGGTAAGAAGCAAAGTACACTGTTTGGTTTTTGTATTTACTATTTTGTTATCAGTCCAATTCTGGCCGAGAGCACGTGGATACCCGGCTGACAGGTACCTGGCAGCAATGACAGCTAACAGCATCCTACGCTGTACTAACAGGAGCACAGCCAGTAGAACAAGGGAAATGATTATTCCTCTGTAACTATCTGTCTATATCCAGTTGTGGGCCCACAAGTACAAGAAAGATGCTGATGAGCAGAGCCACCAAGACGGTAAGAGGGCTGGAGCACAGAGGCTGAGGGAAGTGAGTTTGTCCAACCTGCAGAAGGCTGAGGGGACACCTAATAAGAGCCTTCTGATACCTACGATGTTATCAAGAAGACAGATGCAGGCTCTTTGCTCATGTGTGTGGCAGTGTATGTGAGCAAAAGACATACATTAAAGGTCAAAATAAAGGTCATGAATTGAAGGAGTGAAGGTTTTGCCTGGATATAAGGACAAAAAATTGCATTATCAAAACTCTAACCGAGGAGGTTTTTAAACATCTGACAAAGCCCTGAGCCTGTCTGGGTAAGAAGGTTGGACTAAATCTTAAGAGGTCCCTTCAGACCTGATTTATTCATCTCTCCAAATTCTGCAACATCTTTGCAGGGTGCATAAATGTGCTTGTGTCCCTGCACGCATGCTTGTGAGAGAGAGGGTGCATGCATACTGGTGGCATTAACGTGCACAACACATGTGCTGTGGGTTGCAGTTTCCATGAGCTCCCGTGTGTGTGCTCGAATATGAGAATTTCTGCCTGTGTGTATGCATGAGTACAACAAAGGAAAAGTATTTGTGCATGTGTAAGCAAGTGTGTCTATGTACTTAAACATCACTGAAATTGCTGCATGAAGGAATGTGTATGCGTGCACACACGTGAGCTCAGGAGAGTGAGAATATGTTTCTGGCTGCATGGAGTTTACAGAAAAGATCTCTGAGGAAAGCTGCACTAACAGAGCATCCTTCTCCCTCTTGCCAGCCCGTTGTGGCTTGTTGAAGTAATGTAGTTTTTGAGGAGG
The DNA here is from genome assembly GCA_013399115.1 of Anseranas semipalmata. Lineage (NCBI taxonomy): Eukaryota > Metazoa > Chordata > Aves > Anseriformes > Anseranatidae > Anseranas > Anseranas semipalmata. The sequence continues at coordinate 41,694 of VXAA01005306.1, forward strand.
GAAGTCTTATATCTTGAGACAAACCACATACCTCCAGGGTGTGCATCCAGCCTGGGAGAGAGTGGAAGTGAGACAAGGGAACAGCCCAAGTCTCTCTGAGGTGTCATTGTGTGCACTCTGAATGCAATGACTCGGTCCCATCGGAAGCGATGGGGTGAGAAGAGCAAGCGAGCGAGCTTCCTTGAGAGGACTTTGGAAATAGAAACAGGACAATCCAAACACACATCCACTTGAAATCAATCCCCATGTACATTACCAAAGTGACAGGGATCCTCTAATATGATCACAGTTGGAAAAGTTGTTCAAAACCATGCTTAAAGAGAAATGTGAGGTGCAGTATTAAAGTGCGGTGTCAGAATACACTTGTAAAATAATGTTTGGCATCAAGTGCTCTTAGCCTAAATATTCACCAAAGGAGGTGCTGGTTAATCTCTAATGCTTTAATAACCCTCTTGCCAACCTGGGTAGGAGCAGAGAAGCAGCACTCCCAAATTCCACAGAGATGAATCACTGGGTAACCTGGGGGACCCTGGTCATGCTGAGGTGAAGGAGAATTGAAACAGATTGCCGAGGAGCAGAAAGGCACACTGTGGGAGGAGGGAGAAGCAGAGGGGATTGCAGTGCGTTCAACAGCACACATCCTGCTGCAGTCTGCGACATGCGGTAACGTGAGAGAGAAAAATCCCATCCAAAACCTCCAGCTCCAGACACCCTGTTTGTCAGAGGAATTTGAATTTCAGCTCTGATTTGACTGAGGCTTCTCCTGACCAGGAATGGTTACCAGGCAGCCCTGGGAGCCCTCTGAAGTTCTGGGTTGTTGCAGTTCATCTGCTGGGTTATGAGCAGTGAGCTATGTACGCAAGCCAGGGAGCTGTATATCGAGCTCATTTCATCTGATAGGATGGGTGAGGGGAGACTCATAAGTGGGTGATCAGAATAAATGATTTACCAGGGCACTAAAAGATCAAGGCAGTTCTTTGTAAAGGATCTCAGAGCATCTAAAGCCTAAAGTGTTATGGTGCTTTTAGGCATACCCTCAGGCTGTCAACCTTGCTCCAGCTTCTTGGAATAAATAATTTGTCCTGTTCCCCATTAGCCAAGTAGTAGAAAACCTGTTACAAAAATTGCTTGCACACTCCCCCAAGGAAACAGGCATGTGATAAATATCTGCCTCTTAAGAACACAGAGCCAACAAGTAGGATAAAATTTCAGATTCACATTTAAAATAAGATCCCATTTTGCAGCTCCAGTAGTATGAAAAGAAGAAGAAAAAGAAAGGCTTTTGAAAATGCCTTTTCAAAATCAACCCAAATTCTCACTCCAGGTTTCATTGCAACTCAACAGAAGGTTCTACATCTTGACTCACACTTTGGTCCTTCTTGATACCCCCCTTCAGTTCATGGCCGTTTCTTTGGTAATGTAGCTGTAACACCAAAAACATCAAGCTTCCCTTAATGAACATGAACCTTTGGGTTAAAGGGAGCGTAACTGGGGCCATGCTACTACATTAAGATCAGCATGGGCTGTTCCACCCTTATTCACTATGAACAGCTTCTGACCGTAGAAAGCCCCAGCAAGCCAGTAACATGATGCTCCTGAGCAGGTTGTGAGCAATGGGAACAAACTCAGTATGTCAGGATTTTAAATAGCCTTTCTAAATTTTAAACCATATGCTGCTGGAGTGAAAATGGCTGCTTCCGTTTGCCGAAAGGCTGCATCTCACTCATAAAACTCTATGTGGCCAGTCACTAGAGGGGGCCAGAAAGCCACCTTGTAACCACAGGGGCTGTAAAATCAATGTTGTGGACAAGGACTTGACTTTTACTCCCTGAGTAGTCCCACTGAGACGAGTAAGGCAGGCTCCTGTGCCTTTGCTTACAATGGATGCCATTTGCTCCATGTGTAACTCCATTTAAGTGAATGGACATCTTCAAGGAGGAGAGGACTGGCCCCATGAGTAAATGTGACACAATTTGGCCTTTAAATAGCACTACCCTTTTGATGACCTTCCACAATAACAAAATTAAGTCTAGAAAGACCTGCAGGGTAAAATCAAACTGAATTTGTCAAAATGCATCAGAAAGATCATAGTATGAAGTCAACCTAGATGGAAACTTGTCTCCAAACCAGAAAAAGTTGGAGGTCATGAAGGAAACACAAGAAAGACTGAAGTCAAGTGAAGTCCATGGCCATGTTGGAAGCACGTTGTGCAGGCCTCTCATTGCTCCCTTAGGGTTCAAGGAATGTATTTTCTTGGTTTCACAGCAGCACTGGAAATCTTCAACCTGGCAAGGGGTCTTGCCACAGCAAGTACAAACACAATGAGAATATGGCAACTCAAAGATTTGACAGGCCAAGCACACAAAAGATGAGGGAGTTTATGACAGCACCCAGTGGAAGAGTAGCCATACCAGGAAAAGAGATTAGCTTTTTCAAAGTCACATTAGTGCTGACAGAAACTTGCCATGCAGACACATTGCAGGATACTGCCAGAACCCAGCTGAGTTCTGGTTGAAATGAGAGCATCTTTTCTATTAACTCTACTGGGCACCATGTCAGTGTTCCTGACACATTCTCCTCCTGCCCACACTCAGTGGACCACCATTAAACTTCAACTTTCAGTTACTGAACGCACAGCCATGAGCTCTGCTGAAGAAGGATGACCCCTTAAAACCAGGTCTCTCAGCAAGCTGTTATCAACCAGAAGTTTTCTCAGATAATTTTGTTGACTGTGCCAACAGCATGAACCCCCCAGAAAAAGACCAACCTTAGTCCCAAAAACTCACTGACTGAGCTCTCTTTAGATGCAGGCACACTGGAGGGAAGGAGTGACACTCTGGCTACATTAAAGTCCATGAGAGCTTTTGCCAGCAACCTTTATGTTTCTCACTCTTTGGTCCACACAGACAAGGGAGGTTCCTGGAGAACTTCTAAGGCCCTTGTGAAAGGTGACCAAGAAATGCGAGTGTCTTGTGAGGGGCTCCATGGACAATTTTTAGGAATCCACAAATGGAAAAACTGCTCTCTGCTTAAAGATAGCTCTGAAATCCTTGCTGTAAAGATATATCTCGTGCTAGGAAAGAAGAGGCTCTCTGCTCTGCTGCTGGACAGTCCTTCAGTTTAGCCCTTCATTTGCATAATACCCATAATGCAAAGCTATGCCATAAAAAGGTCTGATTAAAGTTATGAAAAGCTGTCAGTGATGAGAAAGGTAAGATTTGCTTTTCAACTCTTTTCTCTTAAACTGTCATTAAAAATGATTCATGATAAAGACAAAGTCTAAGCAACTACATGATTAGAACTGAGACCCACCATAAATTAAGGCTTTTCTTTCTGTTCTTACCCCGTTGTGCTGTATCAGGTTACCAGAACAGAACAACCGTATGAATCCAGAGACAGCCAAGTCTGACGACTGAAACTCAACTGCTACTTGTTTAAAAGGTAAGCGATATCTCAAGAAACACATGTTGGTTGCATGGCTTAAAACAATGGATCCTTGTAGAAAATAATAAACCCCTAGTTAAAAAAAAAAAAGTTACATTGTAAAATGACATTTACCATAAGCAGCAGACTGTCAGGGCACTGACACCACACGCTGCAATACTTCTTTAGAGCTGCTCGAGGAGGGAAATGAGAAAAGAAGAGCTGAGCATTTCAAGCATTCGCAGGGTATTGAAAGAGGATGAACAGAGAATGCTTTTACTCCTCATCTCTTTCCCAAAGAGAAAATTAATGAACATACAAAGTGAGAAAGTGTGGAGGAGTAAAGGAGCAGGGGGAGATAGAAAGAGAGATGAAAAGTCTTACTTTTTTTTTTTTTTAATCAGAAAACATAATGGATTTGGTTATAGCTTAGATGAATTTATTTTTTGGAAAAAGAAGAGAATACAGAAAATCTGGGCTTGAATAGAAACTTAAGATTTGGAAAGCAAAACCTTCTCATAAATATGACTTCAGTAAGAAACAATAAATAATAAAAATAATATAGTGTTCTATTACGAAAACTACATCACAGACATATGCTAATTAAAATGCCAGTTGCATATCCACAACCACTAAATATCTTCGGATGACATTAAATAGTTTGACAAAATGTATTTTGCCAAAAAGAAAAAGTGTCTTGTTTTTGGCTTAAGGAACATTATGCCCCAGCAACACTAAAATGCTAGCTCCTACATGGCCTTTCAAGCACAGAGATACAAGGAGGCAACAGGCAAGAAGAGTTGAGACAGCTCAGCTAAAATAAGACATCTGCTTCACTTGCCCACTGTATAACTGAATTCAAACCTTAGGTGTATGAAGTTCAGAACCATTCGTTTCAAGTATCCACAGGTGGTTTTTTTTTGTACCTGAACTACTGGAAAAGGCAAAAAAAAAAAACAAAAAAAAAACAAAAAAAAACATGCAGAAGACATTCTTGCTTAACATCTCTACAAAAATCACAAGTTTTTTCCAGCAAATCTTTTTGCATAAATCATTGCCACATTTCTGTAAAGGTGGGTGAAGTCTAGATCCACATCCTAATTTCACAGAGACTCCACACGGTAGCCAGTCGTGTACCCGTGCAGCAGTTAGTGGATTTCTCTCCACTTACGGTACGCCCAGACTCAGCCCTCAGGTTCTCATCTCCCCGAGGCGGGTACATACGCCTTTCTTGCTGCGTGCACGGGGCTAATAGCGGTACTGGGTCTGTCTGCATTAGCCACCACCACTGAATCATTGTTGCCATAGATACTGCTACAGTAACATTATAGTTTCCACAAAGATGCTTCAGCAATTTACTCTGGTGATTAAACTGCAGCCATTTATTGCACAGAATAAATAACAGGGCAACGGTGAATTATGGGGCTACGACTCCATCGATGGGTCCTGGTGACATCATAAACCACAAGAACCAAGCTTGAGTCATCAGAACTCCCAAGATGGAATTATAAGCTCCATCATTCAAATTGTGCTCTTTAAAGATATTTGATATAATATATGGAGCCAACAAAATGAAAGAGAGAGAGGCAGAGACAGACCGTCAGGCTCTCAGGCCAACCACGTACTCTCCTGGCCACCACGAGTCTGAAGCCAAGATTGGTAACAGCTGCAGCTGCCACCGCGTGCAGGAGAGACAGGCTGCCAGGCATTCAGCACAGCCAGGTAAACGTCTGGGTTTGGGGAGTGCTACTCAAGATCAATGTTGCCTGTGGGACTGCATGGCTCAGCACACAGGGTTCTGAACCCTGCAGCCTGCCAGGATAATCTGGATTCCCAACAAAGCACTGGGCGCTGCAGAGTATAAAGAGAAGAATGAACACGGATGAAGTATGGGCTTCATTTTCTTTGCTAGTTCCTTTTGTTCTATTAGACAGAGTGGAGTCACCTTTCTCCGAAAGTCTGATGAACTCCAGAGAGTGGGCTCGGGTTTTAAGGAGTCAGAGCAATCTCACATCTAACCATTGGAGCAGTGTAATGATGTCTGTCTCATGGCTCTGCCTCCCGGTGGTATCAATGAAGCATCTTTTTTAGAACAGACCAAGACTATTTGCTGGCCAAGAATTTTCTTTTCTCTTAGAAGGGTATGGGGCCAGGTTCTGAGCCTATTGTAAAGTGCTGACATTGATTTAAATGAGCCAAGCTCTGGCTCTGAGCCTACTGTGCTAGGATAGCATATACCTGCAGCTGATGACTGTGGAGGTTGAAAAACATTGATTGCTTTGTACGTTCTGGCCCATTAGATGTTATTTAAAATACTGAAGTATCAGAGAACAGAACAATCTATAAGATTAGTGATAGCAGATGGATCTTCTCACTCATAAAAGTTGTTTGTTTGACTTCAGTGCTTACCAAAAGTTGTCTTTAGCAACTAGCAAACGTGAAGATTTTTTTTCCTGTTCTTTTGAGAGCTTGATGCAGCCAGCTATTTGTTTCTTGATGCATTCAATAACATGAAAGACATGAAATAGTCATTGCCAGCTCACTTTCCTACTTGAACAGGTCTTCAGATTACAAAAAAGTCCCTGGTGGGAAATCACAATAGAAATGCCAAAGCAGTACTGGACTGGGACAAATGAAATGGTGAGCTCTACCTACCTTTTTCTCCCTCTCATCACCATTTCTCAAACAGAACTTTACAATCAGGGAACTTAGTCTCACTATAGCGATTCCTCTTTAAGTATATACTTAAGGGTAGTATTTTAAAAATCACTCATCATTGACCTAAAATGTGATGCTATTTGAGGTCAATGTTGTATTTTCCATTGGGGACAGTTTGACCAATGCTGAGTACTTTTAAAATTTCCACCCATACATACATATATATAGAGAGGGGGAGAATGTAGAATGATACATGTATCTTAATGTACCATACTAGACACTGAGACAAAACCACATTTTTAATAGCTTTCTATATTGATTTCAGAACTATTTATCATGTGACTGCAATAGCACACATTTGCAGACTTTAAAACTAAGCTTCAAAATGTTGGGCTTGATCCCAATCTCATTGTAAAATGATAATGTCTCCAATGAAGATAATTACCCTCATGTAAATGTGACTGGAAACAGGTAATTTTGTCTCCCTGTGTTCCTCTTTTCCCCTTCTTTTGGATGGGAAGTTGTGTGGAGATACAATTCAGAACTGCCCAAACCTTTTGCAAGTTGGCCGGAATGACTCCTTGGAGCTGCATTTGCCTGTATCAGATGTAAATTTGCTCCTTTTTATCTACCTTCACTTCACCTCTCCCTGTCACATACACACTCATTTAGGTTTTGCCTCTCCTGTTTGCCTCTTACCCTCTCTTCTCTACAAGGGACCCCAACTGTTTCCAACATTGCAGCTTATTTTTCCTCTTGGTACTTCTTAGACACTGGCAACTTACAACAGGGACTTTATAGGCATGTTGATATCCTGACCTATTTTTTAACTCCAGTTTCTGTGGCTGTTGTAAAAAAAAAAAAAAAAGAAAGAAAGAAATGGGGAGCAGGGTGGGATGGAAAAAAAAAAAAGGCTCTACAGTTTCAAGAAGAGTAGCCACTGAGCCTCACCTCTGCCCATTCCTGCCATTCAGCTGGTACATAACTCAGAGTACTGCATCCCTCAAAGTACTGCATCCCCTGCATCCCCCAAAATACTACCTGTTTTGGAGTGTTTGTAAAGATGTTAACGAAATGCCACATATTTATTTCACCAGTTTTAATACAAATGTCCCAATACCCTGAACAGAATAGCAACCTTCCCTCCGATGGAACTACTGCTGCTTAGAACACTTAAAACAGGTGGGCAAAGAAACCAGAATGGTATCATATATCAGAATATATCATATATAATCATATATCAGAATGGTACCACAACAGGAACTGTGAGCAACAAAAAGTAACACCTGAAAAAAATGACTGTACTTGAAGAAACCTGCATTACTCAGCTAGTGCCCATATCCAGTGTATGTGGGTGTTGGAATTCAAGACCAGTTCACAAGTAATTTTCTGTTCAGAAGTAAAATAATTTTATCATTAATATCCCACATAAAAAGGAATTTGACAACTTCTACCAATCACTGTGCTCCACAGATATACAGATTATCAATACATCTCTTACAAAGAATGCATCAACTCAGAGAAGCCAAAGATTATAATGAGCAACCTTCCTTTCCTCTGAAGAACCCGAGGGTGGTGGAACACTTTTATGGCAGAACACTTCTCCTATGGCAGAACACTCCTCCTATGGCACCCTCTCCACTAGCCAAAATGTTCCCACATGAGCAGTTTAAACTGATCTGAAGCACAGGTCACTGTTTTCTAGTTTGCTGTAAGTTTATTTTTATTGCCTTAGAGAACAGGTGGGTTCCTCTAAAAATCTACGCAGTAGAAGGATGATGAAATGCTAAGGTTAATTAGTAATTTACTGATTGCATATTTAGCAACCAAACGGGATTTATACTCTACCATTCTAATCACAGCATACTTTATCTGGAAAAGAAAATGTAAAGAGAGGGTATGAAGCAATGTATTTCAAGAAGACAGCACTCAAAGCTCTCTAGTAGCAGTACAGTGGGCAATATCTCAGAAACACCACGGAAAGAGTAATTTTACGAATGGCATAAATGCAGATAGGATTGTGATGACAAAGAGGTTGCCAGTGGACATTCCCCCTTCACATAAGGGAGAAGTGGCCAGGTGTGTAAGGTGAGACTACTGTCCATACCATCACAGAGCACAGACTTTGGGGCCATTTCTGAAGAGACCAAAACTGTTACAAGACAACACTATGACAGCAAGACTAAAAGCAGAATCACAACCCTGGAGTTCAGGACAGCAGACTTTGGCCTTTTCAAGGATCTACTTGGAAGAATTGTATGGGATACAGTCCTGAAGAGAACAGGTGTCTAGGAGAGCTGGCTGATTTGCAAAGATCACCTCATCCAAGCTCAAGAATAGTCCATCCTGATAAGCAGTAAATCAAGCAAAGGCAGCGGGAGGCCTGCATGGATGAACATGGAGCTCCTGACGAAAAATATAAAAAATAAGAATACAAGAGGTGGAAGCAGGGTCAGGTGACCCAGGAGTATTATAGAGGCATCATTTGAACATGCTAGGATAGAGGTAGGAAAGTCGATGCCCACCTAAAGCTGAATATGGTGAGAGAAATGAAGGGCAGCAAGAAGGGCTGCTATAGGTACAACAGCAGCAAGAGGAAGATTTGGGAAAATGTGGGCCCACTGGTAAACGGGCAGGAGATGTGGTAGAAAAGGACATGGAAAAGGCCAAGAGACTCGATGCCTTTGTCATCTCAGTCTCTACTGTTAAGTCCTGAGCAACCTGACGTAGCTGACCCTGCACGTCAGACTAGATGATCTCCAGTGGTCCCTTCCAACCTCAGCTGTTCAGTGATTCTATGAAAGATGAAAAGGAAAAATATCACTTTAAAAGCAGCTTGTGTTCTACTGCTAGTAAGAAAATCAGGCCTGACTAAAGATGTTTCCATAGAGAAGGATGCAGGATTTGAAAGATCTGGATCACTTTTCATTAGTTCCACGTAGAAGCAGACAAAAGCCAAGAATCGATCTAATTGCGCACACCCAAGGCACTCAAGCTGACTTGCCTAGTGTGTGTACATTGTGCATGTGCATTGGAAAAGGAAGCAGGAGGAACTGTGAAATGTGGCATACTCTTTAAAACACAGGGCCCATTGTCTTACCTGACCAAATCTGCCTTAATCAGGTGCTGGCTCCATTTCACCTCTTGAACACAAGCTCCTAGAGCTGCAAGGCACACAGTGCACTATACAACCAAGCAAGTATAGGCCTAGCAAAAGGGAAAGAAAACAGCCAAATACCATTTTGCTTTACCTGGGATCGCTCTTTCACTTTAGTTCCTTTGCCCAGGTGACAAGGCATTTTCACCTGGCCAGAAAACAAAAGAACGGCAACAGAAAAATCAAACAGGAATAGGAGGAAATGGGAGCATTGTAAACTGCCAGTTATTTTGTGCATGCTTTTTTTTTCTCCTTTATTTTCAATTTGCAAAGACAGTGAAATGGAAAATGTGCCTCTAATTATTACCCCTCTGTGCTTCCTAAAAGCCTTTCTCTGAACTTTCAAGTCTCCTCAAGTTTCAGGTCCTCTCTCTCTCTCTCTCTCTTTTTCTCTCTCCCCCTTTTTTATTTAAACTAATCTAAAAAAGCTATAAAAAGCCTCTGACACTATAAATTTCCTTGTAAACCCTGGTTTTATAGGTTTAATTGCCTCATTTTACTGCCTTGCATGCTTTGTTCCTTCAGTATTTTAGAGAGCTGCCCCAGTATTTAGTACAAGCAGGCAACTTGGGGAAAGAGAGGCCATCTCCAAGCCCTCTACTAGAATTTGGATGTGGTCAGAGCTTTGGCATGGTTAGCACCCTATGGAGACTGAGCCTTGAAATGGCTCCACTCAGACTCACACGTGTGGGAAGTTGACCTAGACAAAAATGGAGAAAAACCTCAGCACTGGGAAATTCAAGTGTCACTTGGCATGGGATAAAATCATGCTCACAAGCCTTGAGGGTATGAGAGAAACCACAAAGGATCTTTCACAGGGGAAGGGGTGCTGGGAAGGTTCTTCTTGGTATTTCTAGTACTTGAATCGTTCATTCTCAGATTGTTTCTAAAGTATAGTACAAGAATCCCAAAGAATCCTAATAAAGTAGTAAGGGCACTCTTGTGCTAGGTGCTGTACAAACAAGGTCAAAAAACTGAGAGCCTGGACCAAAGAGCTCCCTATCTAAATAACTATCCTCTTCAAAGGGAAAGAGAGGCATGTATGAAAGTCCTACCAAGATTTCCCCATTGTTCTTCATAGTCAGAAGCCTCTCTCTTTCTCACAATGTTGATCCGAAAGCCTTGATGCCCAAGCAACTGGCAAAATCCACTTTTGCTTCAAACACACGCATTTCCTAATTATATCACTATCTGCTAAACTGACTTCCACAGATCTTAACTAGACACTGTGGCTGTCCTGTGTGGTGCAAAGAGAAGAACAGATGCATGGGGACTTCATGTGGGGAGCTAAAAGGAACCTTTGAAACTGGAAGGGTGGGAATTGCCCCCATTTTCCACCACATTAGCAAGCAGAGAGGGCTGGTGCTATGGAGGAGAACCACACCGCAAGTGGTGGAGGAGTTTCTCAGTCTGCGCTTTACCCTATCCATGTTCCGTCCTTATTCCATGTGCAAAAAGAAGAAAAAATTCACTCCAGAGTTGAACAGTAATTGCAGAGCACTAAACGGCACCAGGAGACACAGTTCTGAATCCCTCCTCGACATGATTTTAGAGGATGGACTTAGTCTAGGTCTTCTAAAGACAGACCTCTCAAGAAATCTACGCTTGATCTCCAAAATTTTTCCACTTAGCAGGACTTTCTTAATATGATCTGATTTTCTCTGTTCTCCTAATACTTTAGCCTGTGGTATAGACAATCCCTTTAAATAATACATCAGATTTCTGGCTTAGATTTAAGAATAGAAAATTTGACTGATTTCTACAACAAATTGGCAGAAGTCTGCTATAGCATCCCGTGGGTCCCATGGGTTAGAAGACATACTACATGGCTGACAACCCCAAGCTGCTAAGGCAGCTTTTCTCAGGAGTGGAACTGTCAAATGGACTTGCACATTTGTGATTTTTCTCATCAAAGTACAAACACAGCACCTTTATGTGCAGGTATCACCTACACCCAGTCATCCTGCAGCAATGCTGTGGAAACTTCTTTCTCACTGGCTTGAGCCTCGGACCCAAGACCTTGATGTAAAGTAAAATCAAACAGCACAGTAGACCTTTCAGCTAAAGGGTAGGGCACCTTTCGCCTCAAGACAAAGTTTTCAGAATCCATCTCATGGTTCCTGGAAAACATCGGATGACATCCTTGGTGTCACCTGAGTCTAGAGATTTCTTTGATTATCATATCCACGTGATCTACTAAGAAGGACAGACTATACAGGATTTTCTTTCCAAACTCCTTCCTTTCTTTATCAGTTCTAGTTCAGGCATGGGAAACGGAAAATACTAGAAAGAAGGGAGAAATAAATGAAAGCCTAAAAGCTTTCAAACAATTTGGTTTTGGCTTAACTGAGGAAATGGTAAAGGGATCCAAATGTGGCTTTTATTGGCAAATGAAGGTTTTTATTTTTTTCTGCGTTTTCCTAAAGAAACAAGGTTTGTGAATCATGATGTGTATGCATCTGTCACTACTTTTTGGGTTACAGTAACTTTAGACAATATTGAGCATTCTTAACTGAGTATGTCAGAGAGAAAGAAGTCTCAAGATTATTAAGTGTGTGTAAGTTCCATAAATGCCGGTCAGCCAGTAAAGGAGCAAGAAACAAATTTGTTTCCCCATGCTTAATCTAAACCATATAGAAACTTAAATTTCTTTATGCTGTTCACCAAATTACCATTCTCTAAAATGGTTCTCCCAGCTCTGGTATAGGGGAAAGGGACATACACATTATATGAAGGTCTATTACCTTTGGTTTCTTCTGAATCTGCTTTTTCTGGTAACTGAGGTAAAAGAGTAGCAACCTATTCATTTCTCCAGGCCACTCATGATTTTATAGACCTCTACTGTATCTCTCCTCAGCTACCTCGCAGGCTGAAGATCCCTGGTCTGTTTAATCGCTCTTCATAAATATGATGCTTTTCCCTCTCCTTGGGATTTCTTTTGTTAGCTGGCTCCTGTGAAGAAGAAAGAAGAAACATTCCTTAGTCATGGAAGAAGAATTTGAAAATCTGTGTTCATACAAATATTCCCTGTGAACAAGTAGATCCTGAAAAAAAAAACACTGCTTGTTTTAGCCATTAAGCTGCTGGCAGCAGGGCAGGCAAAGGGAACAACGATGCAAGCCTCAAAAGGGAAGGGAAGAGGAGGGAGAGGCACTTAGAGGATCAAAATCTGGAGGAAAAGTATGTTAAAAACAAATGAACTGAAGAAAGAACTTGTTGTTGGTGAAGTTGATCCTTCATGCTGCCCTGCTATCTTGTAAAAGGAGTTTTATTTGCCTTTTTGTGGGAGTCCTGGGAGGAAACTATTAAAGGAACAGGCTTTAGGCAGTTTGTGGGGATGTGTATATAGGCATACGCGTGAGTGTGTGTGCGTGTGTGTGCTTGTGCGTGCTTGACTGTGTGTTTTCTCCCTCCCTTTTACAAGGGCCAGTTAGGTCGCAAGGTTAAAGCCAGGGGGGACTTATTTTGCGTTGTAAGAATTTTTACAAAGTGTAAAGGATCAAAGTAATTAGCTAAGGGTGAGAGCCCAAGACTGTCAGAGAAGTAATGCAGCCCCTGCCCCGAATCTTGATCACAGCCGACCAGACTGAAACTCCAGATACCAGGAATAAGGTAACCAGCAGGCCTAAGCAGCACAGGGTGTGTTGCTAGATATGAGACTTGTAAGGAAGAGGAAAGACAAAATTTTGGATGGAGCGACTGGAAAATGTTCCAGAAGTGTGGCCGGATGAAGCACAGGAGCTTTTAGGTGCGAACATTTTAAAGCCAGCTGTCTGCTGCTGTGAGGGCTGCCAAACCACGCTGGCACTCTTCAGGGAGCAGGCCATTGCTTCCTGCTTCCAGCTGGCCTGGAAAGATTATCTGGAAGCGAGTCAGAGCTCTCAGTCCCTCAGTTTGGTCTTTCAAAGCAAGCAAGCAAGAAGGAGACAGGCACATGGGGTGATGAAGCATCAGGACCTAAACAGTGGATCCCATGGAGCAGGTCAAAGCTACCCACAAGTATCAGCCAAGCTCCTAGACGCTGGACATCCTTGTTTTCCGTGCTGGATCTCCTGGCTGCCTGTTGCTCTCAGGATGCTCTCCTGATGCAATCCAAATCAACAGCACTGTCACTTAAAACAGCCATGCCAGGGCAAGTCTCTGTAGTGCCTAAGCAAGGAAACTTCTATTACACCACTGTCCTGGGCTTCCTTGCCAAACGTATAGACCAAGAAGCAGCTGAGTCACTCCTCCAGGAAGGAGCTTCGCCTCTTTAAGCCCACATCACTTTTCTTGAGAAAGAACCTTTGACGACACAGGTCTTCTCTGTCTATTAAAGTAGCTCTGGTTTTCACTCCTAGAACAACAGTGGTATATGTGCACACTATTCACTTCACAGCAAGAAAATCGATTGCTATTTACATTGCACAATCCATTTGGTGATCTATTGTTCCATGTTTCCCCTTCCCTTTTTTTCCTATTGTAAAGACAAATACCCAATATTGGGAAATACATGCTTGACACAAATTGTTATGGAGAAGTACAGGGATGAGAAAAAATCTCTAGCCAAAGAGACTGCCCCGCCTATGCATGACTTCCTCTGTTCCAGAGGTGGCTTCTATGCATAAAAAGCCAAACTACAATGCAAATAAACACAGACTACACCATGCAGAGCCTCCAAGTCCCTGGAGTCACCCGCATTTGTGATTGGCACTAGTAACTGAGAAGAATGGATTATGTCCTGGCTTGGAAATAGAGACCAAAGTCTTCCGGACAGCCACAGAAGAACTCGCTGGGCACTGTATGCTTCAACCAGCTAGGCCACCAGACCCCCTTGTTCAACAAAACCATATAGAAACTTAATTTCCAAGACCTGTTCAACAAAAAGTTTATTAGCTGCCACTATTAGAATTCAAGGGGATAGGAAAGAATTACAGAGTGAAATTCCAGCTCTCTCTGTATAGCAGCTAGTGATAAACCATACATCCACTTCACCCAGAACACCACGATGGCACAAGGAAGAGGCATTTCTACACCCCATCTCCAGCTGCTGTTTGAAACAAAGATATTTACTCATGGAAAAGCTTTTCTTTTTAAACTACTGCATTAGTTTTATTAACTGTTCATAATCTACATTTCACCTTTCCTCCCCAAATTATGTTCATCTTTGAGAGAGGAAAAAAAATTCGATGCCTAACCACAACTTGGCTCAGAGCTGCCTTCTGTCTCCAGTCCCTGCGAGGATGAGTTAGTGCTCTGTAGATGTTATTGATCGCCAGGCACGGATTGTCTGGCTGCATGGTCCTTGTGTCTCCTACCCGCACCACTCCGCCCACCTGAGATCTTCCTTCCCTTGGCGTCCCCCTGCTTCTGAGCCTATTTGAGATGCAAAATGTACAGCTGGCAGGTGTGGCTCCATGATGGCCCGCAGCCATTTATCACACAGTTCTCAATAAGCTAATAGCCCTAATGTGTGAAAATTGATTTCTGGGGTGAATGCAAAAGTCCCAGTGATTTACACTCTATTTCCAATTGATGAGGCTCAATTGATTTCAACGAGTACTAAAATATTTACCATAGTGAAAGCAGGGGGAGGGTGTGTGGTATAGGACCGGGAACAGGGTCATCATTCACAGAGAGGCATCCAGCAGCACTTGTAAACAGCACCGTCAGCCTGTGGAAGGACCCATCAGGAAATGAAGCATTCAGCGCAACAGGAAAACTACTTGGTCAGCATTAAGTTGGGAGAAGAAGGAAAGCAGTGACAAAAAAGAAGGAAAAAATGCTGTGCCATAAACACAGCCTTTCAGCTTTGGGGTAAGCTAACATTCACAATGAAAGAGACATCATCTTAGGAATCTCCTGCCTTCTTGGAGAAATATCCTTGGGAAAGCACCTTTGTTGCTGTGTGCTGCCAGGACCAGTCTGAACTCCAGGAGGCTTTGCCCTTCGATCCACACACGCTCCATGATCTCCCTGACAGCAAGGCTGTGTTTGAGGTTAATGTGAAAGCAAGGTCCAGTGAGCTTCCCAAACATGTAACCACAACTACCATCTGCTCTGAAGAAACCTCTCCAGACACAGCTTCCCATAGGACAGATGTTTGTGCCGTGCCTCTTCACAGTTTGACGGTCATGGCACCAGAGGGCAGCCACCGAGTGAGACACCACCTCCCATGACCTAATTCCCACGGGCCAGCGTCCACAAACCAGCTGCCCCAGCAAAGCGGACCACTGCAGTCAGGAGAAGGTGGCAAAGGGAATGGAGAAGAATGTAAGTGGGAGCACTCTCACAGTCTACAAGCTCACTTGCTTCTATTTTCCCGAGCCCCAGAGACTTATTACCCTCTTCCCCAGTCTCTCCTTCCACCTGAACCTGAACCAACAAACCCAGCTCTCAGCTCCCACTGCTCTATCCCAAGTCATCCTAGCCTTCCCCTAGTTATCAATCCGCTCTTCTCCTCCCCTTCCCTTGCCTCTGTAGGGGAAAGTTCCCATTTACCAGATCAAAGGTTAGCTCTTGTCAGACCAAAAGCTTTGATACACATCTCAGCAACTAATCATTTCCAAGTTCAGAGCTGCCCTCATATCTTTGTCTTTGTCACTCAGAAGAGATTCAGGGCTAGAGGCTTGAGAGCATTTCACAGAAAATGATGAAAAGCCATCTTTTAGCAACAGGGTCAGATCTAGATCTAGGCGTGAAACTGCTAATACTCACTGGGTAGAAATTTTTCTATGGGGCAAGGGGGCTTTCACCCATCACACACATCCCCTCAGGACCTTATCCCGGGGGAGTGAAGTGCTGCCCCATTCACAGCCTTCAGAATCTGTCTGCACTGGGACTGCACCTGCACCTGCACATCTGGCAATGTTGGGGTCCGTATCTCCAGGTCAGTGTCAGCACACACAGCCAGTATCTCCACAGTCCTTGGGTTTATCGTGGCATGATCTATTCTGAGATCATCTCTTAGTAAGTGGTGGTATACTTCCTGCATAAGCCTGTCTTTCCTGAATTTTTGAAGACGCTTGCATAAGCAGAGTTTCTCTACCTCTTGTCATCCATCTACTCACGCTGCTATTCACCCATGATGACAAAATGCTCTGGGGACTATGAAGTAACAATAGATAAAGAGAATAAATTCAGCTAAAAAAATCCTATTCCTACCAACTTCCCAATGCAGCAATGTCAGAAGATCAGGAGCACAACATGCACCGAGCTTAATGTACAGAGTGCCATGACGTAACCCCTCCCGAATCTACTGCATTAGCCCATTCGTAGATGTAGTGCCAGGTCCTCATCTGAAGAAGCTCAAGACAAATTTGTTGAATCACCCAAATGAGAATCTGCTTTAAAAACATTTGTTAAATCGTTAAAGGGAACAGCCAGATTCTGAGCCCTAGGACAACTCTTCAGCTAATGCAAAGCACGAAGCCAATGGAGCTGTATCGATCTGTAGCAAGCAACTCACAGAAACTTTAAACTTACTATTAAAAATTCTTAGCAAACTCCCAATCTGCCAGCTGCAGAGGAAATTACTGACCACTATTTACACTATTCACCTTTGTTATTCTGTTCTTCTTGGAAAGTGCAAACGAAAACACCAGCTTTGCTTTTCAGCAGTTTTGTTTTCCTGCCTTAAAGTACTCTCCAGTCTGACAGCTAAGCGGTGGGGCTGAACGCTCAGAGCACCTCATTGCCATGGAAGTCTTTGGACTAATATTAAAACCTTGCCCTTTACTTCTCAACACACTGAATGGAAACACAATTCTCCCCGGCTGCTTTCTTCTCATCCTGGCACTCTATGGCAGATCCTTCAGCAAGAAGTTATTTGCCCAAGCAAAAATACTTCTAGCTGCTAGAAAATGAGTCTTACTAGCACGTTTGCTTTTCTCATTTCATTTGGAATGGCAGAAAAGGAGAGAAGGAAAGACAATAATGCTACCACCAAGTGAATATTGGTCAGCTACAGCAGTGATGAGTTCCATACAACAGCTAATCTTCCCTCTCACCCTCCAATTTTCCAGTTCCCTACTTTAAATAACTCCTTACTCTTCTTCTCGGTATATACAATTCAAATGATCTCATTGCAAATAGAGGAGATAAGGATGTGTCAAAAAAAGAAGAAAACAAATCTACACCACCAACAACATCTAGTGGGCAAAACCAAAACAATTCCAAGGTTTCTTATTGCTCTGCCACTGACCTACTCCGTGACATCTAAAACAACTCACTTCATCAGTCTCCACTTTCTCTCACCTTTCCGACAAGCTACAAACGTGCAGCACTTGGAAAATTCAGTACAGTAAGCTCTCACCAGTGTAAAGTAGCATTAATTGTTATTCACCTTCACAAAAAGATGACGTAGTGTTTAATCAGCAAATGTCCCCAAAGACAATTGAGCTCTCTAGGTGAAAAATGATACGCAAGTGCAAAGTGTTTTTTAAAAATACTGGAAATACATTTTATAAATAATAAAAGAGGAGAAACTTCCATTTTAGCCTATGTCTGTTCCTCTGGCCATCCCCATTCCCCTTTCTCCTGCTCACTCTGCATAGCTGTATAGAAAATCAGAATCCAGTCTCAGCAAATCCTATTGACTGTCTCCTGTCACTCACCTGATTAAAGGTTCCACTTACATCCAAATGGTTAGAGCCATGACTCTGAGCCATTCATAAAACTCGTATTGAAGGATTAGCTTTCACAAACTTTGCCTTAATGATTATGCATTCTATTGATCAGTGGGGGAAACTATAAAAATTGACACCAGAATAAACTTTGAAGGACTGCTCTCGCTCAGCAGAACTAGGATCAATTTGAATCGACCGGGATGATAGGGAAGGGGGGAAAAACAACTGCTCTCCATTAGCTGGGTGTAATCCTGATTAGCTAAATGTTTAATTTTTTTCTGTCTCTATTTGACTGCTGAAATCTGACAGCATTTTAGTGTGATGCAGATTATCAGACCTTGAGGTTAACTCTCTAAAACACACTGGTGTATGCTCATTCCACCTTTGCTCCACAGATAAGCCCTCATTCGTGACTGCTTTGATGCTGAGATTTGCTTATCCCCATTCCCCAGTTTAAAACAATGCAACACACTACACTGATTATTTTGTTCATGGAGGCAATAGGTATTAGCTACAGATAACACAACGGAAACGGCATGTTAATATGACATTTGTTCTTAAAGTCAACCAGGAATTCTTTGGTTTTTACTCTCGGAATTCTTTTGCAGGGTAAAACCCTTTTTAGCCAGCATATGCATACACTCAGGCGTCCAGTTTGGGCTAGCTTGCCCTAAAGAAGAAATGACTAGATAGATGCACCCAAAAGTTTGACTGCTTTCCTAAATCTTTCATTTGGTTTAATAAAAGGAAAAAAAAAAATCTTCTTCCCATAAAACTTTCCTCTTTCAAATTTTAGACCATCATGGCTACAATAGCAAAAATGACTTCATTACATTTATACATACAGTTTTCTACTGAGCTGACTGTTTTCCAGCTGCTAGCCCGAATGTACAAACACATACACAACTGCCTTTCAACAGGAAATAGCAGGTTAGCTGGGACAGCCATCTCCAGTTCCTCACCTTCTTTGTATTTTAGGGCCTAATCACAATTATCCAATCTCCTTTCAAGAGCCATCATCTGTTCATCCCACCTGAACATTTAGCATTGCCAGTTCATGGTACTGAACCTGAAACAGCAGCTGTAAAGATGGATATATGGCCTTCCCAAGGCATTTCAGCTCCAGCGCATGCAGAAGAACAGCAGGAGCTCCCCGAGAGATTTTACAAGAGCTGCATCCAGAACTTGGCTAACATTTCCACGTGCGTAGCTGTCCTTTTCCAAGGAGTATGGGTAAGAACCAGTCCAGGGAAGCAGATGTTTTAAATCACAGAATGAACCTTATCTAGAGCCCAGCCTTCATGGCCATTGGAGTCCAGCTCAAGTTTATATTACGCTAAGATATTTTCCCAGACTCAATTTCCACGTGGTCACTGAAATCCTTTTCAGCAGTCTCCTTTTTACAGTGAGATTACTCACAGAATGAGTGATCCGTTTTCTCTTGTTTGACACTCATACCTACTGTTTTATACGGTGTCTCAGACAGTTGGGCTAGTCTGAGGGAACAGGTCCTCAAAAAAGAGAGCTGAGAATGGACTGATAAAAATGGGCAATTTGAAGCAGTAATATTCTTCCAGTAAACGAGGATGGCTAAGATAGTATTCTCCATAAAAACATTTCTAGGGTTATAAAAATTAGGTAACTGTGTGCAACTGAGCAGGATTCAAGTCAGCTAATTTCAGCAGTTGGAAAGTGAGATCTAGCCAAGGTAATCGCCCAGGCTTTTTGCTGAACTAATGGCACAGGCATCTCCAGGAGGTAATACAACCCTCCTGTTCTAGATACCTTTCTGGGGACAAAATGGCTCACTAGACACTAGACACCATCTCCAAGCAGCAGGTATGGCCATCTCTGTGGAACCAGAAAGAAGCAAAAAGTATGATCCAAACAAGCAGCCAAGGCCCGTGTGATGAATACAGACAACATTTAAAAATAATTCTCAGATGTCTTTTAAGACACAGGCTCAGTAAAAGAACGGAATTATGTACTTAATAACAACTTCAACGGTCCCAAAGATAAACTCGGAAGTAAAGCTGATGTCATGAAAAGGAGGATTGCTGTAGCTTAAAGTAAAACAACGGGTGGATTAGGTTGGCCAGAAGCTACAGCCAGACTTATTCAAATCAGCAGTTAAATGCTCCAAAGTCATGGTAATTAACTGTTGCAACAGACTGCTAGGAAATGTTATACATTGTCTAATCCTGAAAGTTTGGAAGCTTTTCCGGAAGATGTGCCTGCCACTTGTATCTAAATGGATTCAAATGTATTAGCTTGCTTTGCAGAAGAATTCAGTGGATGATACACGCCTTTGACCTTTAATTTTACGAATCTATGAAAAGAGGCTTATTCTCATAATTGGAATAGAAAAGCCAAGTAAGTAAACATATCTTCTGACAAACAAAATTTAAGTAAAGGCATAAAATGAAAACTCCATACAACACTTAAAAGAAATACAAACAAGAACTATCATAAATAAAAATATTCACAATCTTAACTGCATACAAGTTGCAAGCAAAGCCCAAGTCAATGTCTTATAATACACCCTTTGAATGTTATTTAAATAAGTGCTGTCTAGTATTCATTCTGCTCCTAAGGTTTTCTAACAGTTTCGAAAAGCTCTCGAAGTGATGAATTTAGAGAAGACAACGTTCTCATTTAGATTGGAGGCTTGAACGAATATGTGGAAAATCCTTAGGTTTTGCAGCAGACCAAAGAAAGATATCTATGGTTGAACTTAAAAAATAAAATAAAATAAAATAAAATAAAATAAAATAAAATAAAATAAAATAAAATAAAATAATGATGTTACTAACAGGAGTGATCCATAATGGATGCAAGTTGAGTAAAGATGACTTACTTGCTGATCTAAGGAAAAGAAAAACAATAGCTAAAGTGTTTCACTCCACAAGGCAAAGCAGATAGAAAGAGATATATGGGGATGATAAACTGATTTGGCAAAATTCATTCCAAATCTATACATGGTCAATAAGTCCTTGTGGAAATTGTTGGAATATGAGGTTGCTGGCATTCGGCAAAAAGACATTAATAGACATCTAAGTGGTTAAGATCATTTATTAACAACGCAGTTTTAAAATATTACAACATGACTAAGCTGGTTGTATTGGAAGTGCTGCCCCATACAGGCACAAAGTATCTGTCAGACTTTTAAAGTCATTCGCAATAGTGCTTCTTGTCTGAGCTTAATACAGTCCTAGGGATGGCATGAAAGTGTGCTGACACGGCACGCAGCCGTCGCTGGGCCAGGGCATTCTCTTTGGCCTGTTTGTCAGTAAGAAACAAGAAGGAAGTGCTCTAGGGCATGAGTTTCACGGAAAGCCAGACAACATAGTTACAAAAGTCCTCCTAAAACCAAATGGTAATTCTGCTCGAAACTCTTCAGGGAACCTCAAGAGTTCTCAAACTTTGAACACCAAACATATTTTCTGTTCCAAGCTGTTCCTTGGCTGTTCCCTGCTCAGCCACCAAAAACCTGCTCAAACCACTGAAAAATATCCATCCAATAACGAGCCGAAATGGTGAACGCTGCACTAAGTGGGAAGCTAACCCCTTCAGACTATTATCAACACCACAGAATCATTTTGACCAAGAATGAAATTTGTTGGGGAACAGTCACAAGGAGAGGCTACATTTGAGCTTTTGGGACATCACCAGATAGTGGGGTGAATATTTATCTTTCTAAAGAGCAACAAGGAAAAAAAGTACATTCCCTTTGCAGTTGCCAGTGATAATGGATGCTGTGTGAGCTAAAAACCCAGCAGTTAAAAGCTACATTTATTATCACTCTATCTCACACCAGCAAATTTATGATCCCTTCCAGACCTAAAACATCAAAGCAGAGCAGGAGTCAGAGCCTTTTCAGACTGTTATTTTTTTTCTTCTTCTTTTCACATAGATTGCTTTATTTATTTTTTAAAAGGAGGTGGGCATTAAAACCAAAATCTGACCTTTGATCCCCTGAGGCAACTCATTACTTACAAGGGCAAATAGGGAGCTGAAAGTTTTTCCTGCATGAAACCGTAAATAATTCTTACATACATCCACAAATCACTCTAGGTTGGTAAAGTAAATAGTAATTGGTAGGTTTCTCCCTAGAGGCAGGTCTGAAGGGGGTTGTAGATTAGAGTTAGGGATTTTTTTGTTTAAAACCATGTTCCCCTCAGCCCAATGCTCCAGATGCTCAGGTAATATGTGAAGTTTTGGAGGTTTGTGTATGGTAGGATTGCGGGGAGGGGAAAGATTGGCTGTTTTTCTTATGTTTCGCAATTTCTCATGTTGGAATTTAAGAGATTCACAACTTTAGGGCAAAGGGGAGCATTAAAAAAATTAAATGCCACATATGTACAACAGCCTTTTCCTTGTACAATCAAGGTTTAAAGAAGGGACATTCTTCACACCTCCCGAAGAATCAGCCCCATTGATTAGTTTGAAGAAGTAGCAGATTATTGCCTCCTACCCTGCTTTTTTAATGTGAACGAGCCACCAGAGTTAAACACGATGCACATGGAGTAGACATTATCAGCTTTCAATGTTAGAGAAATTTTACCCAAAACACCCGAAGTCTACCAAAGTTCAAATCCCTTTTCAACCATCATTGTTTCAACTGTTATCCAAATCTTTTATTCAATAACAGTCATTCACAGAAATCTAAATAAAATATCTGTACTTGTTACTGGAGGAATGCAGTTATTGTAACAGGCCAGCTAATAGAGTGAGAAGGTACACTGATATTATCAACACTAGTTGACATCTTCCCATGCTGGACAAATCAGACCTGCCTATCATCAAAATAGGATTACCCAGTGGTGCACCGTCACAGGGCAGTGATTTTCTCTGCAGGAAAATTTATTTAAGAGCTTGCTGATAGCATGTCAAAGAAAAGCCATCAAATGCAGAGTAGCTCTGTGCAAAACACCGTGATCCCAGAAAAAAAAGGATGCATAACTGTTACACTGATGAGAAAGGTCGGAATCATGAGAATAGCGAGAAAATGGAGCAGGAAAGTGGATGTTTTTAAGTGTGACTGACACGTTTCTAACTGCATGGACCGACTACAGGCAAATACAGTTATTTGCAAGGAGAAAACTGGTCCCAAGCGTGGTTCTATTTCCAAGAAAAAACAGGGGCCATAAATCCACATTTAATAATTGAAACAAATGGCCTGACTTTCAGCCAGGCTGAGCACAGTGTACTGAAGAAACCTAAGGTATTGATTAAGACATGGGATTTTTGTACCTGGCCTCTGACGTCTTTGAAAACTTCAGCCTCCAATGCTAAAGCCATGTGTGGAGTTTCATCTTAGACAAGATTATGTTTGAAATTTCTTAGGTTTACCTTCCAGGCTCCTTCAGTCCCAAGACCTAAGACCTTCAGCACGTGCCAAAAGAACTGCCAGGGGCTCTGCTGAGGACCCAGAGGACATTACAGTAAAATACACAGGAGGTGCACTAACCTTCTAACGCAGCCTCTTTTGTAACATACCCTATACATTAGGCATAGCTGGTATATAAAATTGCTGAAATTACTGAAAATCAGAGTAGCAGAAACACTTGGTGTTTCCACCTCTCTGACCTACAGCTTTCCCCCAGAGGATTTACACCCTGGGGCAGGAATGGCAAAGCCATACACGAAGCTAGTCCTGAACTGCTGCGGTTTGCATACAGAATTACTAAGGTAAAACAAAGCAAGCATAGGCTTACTTTTAATAAACTAGGTTGAAAAATATCATCCATTCAGAACTTGCTTCACAAGGAGTTCAGTCACCCTTCCTGAAATAATGGGAACCCAGGCCTTTATTTAAGTGCATAACAAGAAAGTGATTTATTTTCAATCTCCCAGTGAATCAGGAAATTGTTGCTATTCCCAGACAGAGAACAGAGGCAAAGATAGATTAAACACCCAAATCTCACACTAGAAGCCTTTGGCAGAGTAGGAAACCGAACTCACCCCTCCTTTCTGAAATGTAGCTCAGCTTCTTAAACATCAGACCATCATTCCAACCCTCACGTGATGCGTAGACACATACGCCTTCTGTGGGGCTCAGAAGCATGAAGGCAGCAGCTAGTAAAAGATTCCTGCTGGCCCAGACTCAGATCCTGTCTGGACTCAAGGAACAGGTTTCTGGTTTCAAAAAGCGCTGAGCTGAAGTTGGTTTCCATCAGCTGCAACCTTTTTAACAAAACAGAGATTTTTCTCCAGCAAGTAAAGCCATAAATCAGGACATCTCCTGAGGTTCTTTCTTTTGTTTTCCTTTTTTTTTTTCCTAGTTAGTGTGCCCTCCCTCCCCTTCCATCCCTCCAGACTTACTTCATAAACATTAGCTTTCAAGCATCTCTTCCCCCAGAGGACATATCATAAACATCATGTTAAATATTTAGAACAGGAAACCACCTCACTTTTCTAGCTACATAAAAGCTATCTTGGGAGGGTGCACTTTCTGTTCTTATGTCTTTTATTTATTTATTTCCTTGTGCAGATCATTTCAATAATCAGGGAGTTTACATTTGCCAGGGACATTTGACAACAGTGTTAAAAAGCCCCCCTGAACCTGGCCAAAGGGCTCCTGGATATTTCAGGGTTAGCCAGTGCCTCAAAAGCACGCTGCTCCGTGCAGTGCCTTCGCAGGCCTTGGACAGTCACCGCCATGTCACTACAGGGCTCGGAAGAGGGACTCAACAATAACGAGCCAAGGCCACTTTGCAGCACTGGCAGCATCCACGTTAACGTCTAGCTTCCAGCTTGCTCACCTCAACCTCCCTGCGTGTCCCCAGGAACCACTAAGTTCACGAGTAGCAATGATCTTTAATAATGGCCGAGCATTAAACACCGCCAAGCCCCCCTCACGCTCAGTTGTAAACACTGGCAGTTCCAGGCTAGATTCAAAGCCAGACGAGTCAAAGGTATACAGCACAAAAGCCTTTTTGATGACTTCAGATGAAGTAGGATTTCTTGCTTCCCTCTCCTGTGATGTGCCCCATGCCCCCGCCCCACCTGGATTTATATGGCCAGACCAGCGGCTCTAAGCAAAGGGTGCAGTCCCAGTTTCGGGTTGCCCTCCCGCAGCTGCACCCCCCTCGTCCCTCAGACATGGCATTACCTCAGGACTCCGGCCACCTCGAACCCTGCTCCTGCCTCACACGTTCACGACCGCCCTCAAGCGTTCATGAGGCTGTTCTCCCCTCCTGCTCCTTCCCACACAAAGGCAGTGGCTGCAGCCCGCGGCTCTTCAGGCCATGCGCACGCAGGACAAGTGCCCCACTTGCGTGACGGGGACGTGGTTGTGGCAGTGGCTGCAGGCTGGGAGCCAGCCATGGTCAGGAGAAGGCATTTGCTCAACCCATACACTGACCCTCGCTACAACACGGTTAGGATCCCAGCCAAACACCTGAAGGTTCAGTTACCCCACTTCTTTTTATTCTTAAGAGATTTCACAAATTAAGCCACAGACAAAGAATGTGTATTCCTCCCATACAGTGTGACCCTGCTGCCATGCCTACCACACCGTCCAGGATTTTGTTTGGTCTCCCTTTGAAAAATCCCATCTAGTCTGCTGACTCCTCCAGCAGACAAATCCACGCCCCAAAAAAACTCCCCTGTCCACATCTAGTCACTGCTCCCACCTATTCTTTTAGCTCCCTCTTCATTATTCGTCTATGTACTTTGTGTGTGCCTATCAAACACTGGCCTCTTACTCTATCTGTGCTGCATATTGCACATCTAAGCTACATCTACTGAACTGAGAACCTTTCCCCATAAGTTGGTCTCTGTAGACCTTTAATATTAATTTATTTTCTTCTAAGCTTCCAAATTTTGATAAGAAGCTGGCAAAAACTGGACTTAAGAGTCCAAGCAGCCACCAAAAGCACTAAAGCCATGGAGAAAATAAAGCAAAAAATCAGTACTGCAGCCCACAAATTACTTCTCTCTTCCATAGCACATTGCAAGGTCACAGTAATTCATCTCCACCATCTCCCCCTTCATCTGCCTGGCTCAGCGGAAGGCAGCGCAAGAGTTAGGCAAACCACGAAGTCCTGCTTCAGTCCTGTTTTGAAGATTTAAAAGGTGCAAAGGGGTTGACGTTGGCTTTTGAGATGTGGACAAATCTCACCCATTGTACTCAGGTGAACCAAATTCTCAGTGATGCAAACTGAAAATCCTTGCCAAGTATGCATGCAAGAGAAAGAAAAACAAAGACCATAAAGATTTATAGATTGCTTTAAAATGCATTCACCCTAAACCATGAGCTGCTCCTAAAAGCACTACCGACCTGGCTGAAAAGCTGTAGAAACATGAAGGATTCATTCTGATGGAATGAGTGCTTTAGTGAAGATAACAGAATTAATGAGCTAAACCTCAGAGTATTAGTTCAGTACCTCATAACAACAATAATATTAAAAGTTTTATGTCTTTGAATTGTATGTGTATACTAAAAAGGAATTTTTAGGCCCTAAGGACACACAGGACCACAGTGGTCTACTTTATACTCAAGTGTAACACATCTCACAGAGTTACGCCAGCTGCTTGCTGTCAGGTCCACAATTGTGGCTACTTCGAAATACATCCCTTCAAAAGACAAAGCCAGCCATCAGTGCAAACATTCAGTTGTGCAGGGGTCTAGATCTTCACGCACAGTTTAACCAGGGTACGCAAACTCCAAGTTGGCAAAACACAACTAAAAATGTCTTTACAAGAACAAATTCCCTTGCCACAATCCTAGTGTTTCCTGCTTTTAGTTAGGATAAAAATGAGGAGAAATAGCAGCCTCTATGGCACTAAAAGCATGTCCACTTCCACTATGCCAGAATTGGGATCATGAATAGAAGTGTGTGAAAATAAAATGAGCAAACATCAAAAAATAACAACAGATCATATTTTGTGATCATTTTGTTTCAGGCAGGAAAGCAGAGGCTGGTTCTAATTTGAATCTAACCAGTTGGCCAGGCCCTACCTTATATATTATCTTTGGAATGTGAGTCATTTTGTTGGCTTAGTTATTTCTTCTTCTGTAACATGGCACTCCTGACTACAGTGGTATGTGGGAGCTATTTTTATTGGGTAGTAGTGAAAGGAAGTGATGGATAGAGCTGGTTGGGAACATTTCAACAAAACATTTTTTCATTAGAATTTCCTAGTTGCTCAAATGTGAGGTTGTTCACACTGAAATGGTTGGTTCCAGCCAATTTTTTATTTGAAAACAAAACTAGGAAAAAAAAATTCAAAATAGCCAATCCTAGTGTTTCTAAACAAAAAAGTTCAACTGTTTCAGCCAAAATCATTTTGTTTTGAAATTAAAAGAGAAAAATTAAGTCAAAATAGAAACAAAATCTTATTTGAGAAAGACCAGACAGGCCTGATGAAGGAGCCATCCAAAGTATGCAAAGTCAAATATGTCCTCTGCATAAGTATGTACTTGATTTCTTTCCTTTTAGATTTTAAGTTCTTGAATGTTTTCAAGGCTATGGCTTTTCATCTCAATTCAGAACAGTAGCTCCTTTTTCACGGCCTCTTCAAGAATTTTAGGAACACCAAAACCCTCCTCTTGTTTCTCCGGCAGAACAAGCAGAGCACTGTACGGGCATGAGCTTGGGAAGGCAGAACCCTTGAAATACCTCCTGGTCGGGGTCATCTTGGTACTGTAACACACAGTCCCTACATGATGTGGTGTGGTCAAACGCAGATGGTAAACCACATGTTGGAAACCTACCAGTCCCAGGTGCCCACAAAAGCCAAAAATTAAAAGGGTGTATCCTCAATGGATGACCAGCCACTCCTGAGACCCTGCCTTTCCCTGTGGGGTTTTCGTAACAGCTTTCAAAAGCACGGCCAGCTACATCTTAAGCAAAGCTGGCCAGTGATCTAGGAAACTCTTCAATTATAGATGAGCACCAATAAACAGCCAGTGACTTGCTGGAAATTATGAAGTATAAATAATTGAGAAGCAGGGAGTTGGCCCAGAGGTACCCTTCTCTCTTGCTGATTCGTCTTAATGCATTTCCTTGATGCAACTCCCTGCTGTGTACCTAGTGCTGAAGGGAGCTGCAGGATAATGGCCCTTGAAGAATATGCTGACCTGCTTGTACACAGAGTTATAAATATGTGAAGATCTACCAATCTGAAAGGTGCAACAAAGGAAAGGGGGTTAACTCAGAGAGCCCAATTCTCACCCCACTTCCAGTAAGGAAAGCAGTAATTTTATTTGAGTATGTAGGGGTTCTCCTGTCCCAGTGGAGAACAGTGTCTGACAGCAGCTCGTGTGAAAGAACTGAAGTATTTATTTGCTGCTGCTTTTCCATGGCGTCATTAAACAGGAGACTCGATTACTAGAGTGCAGGAAGCTGCCCTCAGTTATTTAATGGGCTGACACTCTGAGCCCTCCTGTGAGAGGAGAGAGTTAACTTCAGAAATTCTGATCTTCCAGCCTTGACAGCTATGGTCTGCAATGGCTTTTCAAATAGATGAATCCCAAAACGAGGGAAGCAAGCCTTTCTTGGGGCTGCAGCTCTGGGGCAGGGCATGAAACAAACCCTAAAAGCTCAGCCCTCCAGAGAAGTTTCTTTGTGGGTGAACAGGGCTTCAGCCAGAGCTTTTCCCTTACTGTAAAGGGAAAATATCTTCTGGGTAAAACAGACCAGAATTTTCACCTTTGAGACATTTCTATGGAGTCTGTCAGATGAGAAAATGTTATCATGGAGGATAATTTCCTTCTGTCCTGCTGGGTCAGAAAAACTGAAAAAAAAAAAAAGAAAAAAAAAAAAGAAACGTGGATGTGCTGCAAGGACCACAAAGGATATTCATAAAGAATCAAGAGCACCTCTCCATGCTCAGTCATGGATGACTCTAAGGGAATTTTATTAATACCCATCAGTTAACAGCTGTCTCACATCTTGCTGCTTGTAGCAAAGGTTCCCATTCAGTAACAAAGCATTGGGTCATAATCATATCTGCTTTCATAAGCTTTAAATGTGTCACTTAACTTTAACGAAAGTCTTTTGGCTCTTGCACTGAAAAAGAAACACCTTATTTATCTCAGGTGTACAAGCTGGGAACAGGGAAAGAAAGAAGCCGAAAGACAGAAGAAGCAGCTTCATAAGAAGTTTCTGATAAGACTTTCAGAGCTGTTAAGGAAACTGGAAATTAAAGCACGGGATGAATCAGATACAACTAAGATGTCTAAAACTGAGGTGTCTAATTCAGAGCTAATTCTCCTGTATTTTATTTATAGCCCTGGTAAATGGGCCCTTTGCCTCATTACAAAATAAGCATCTAAGACCAGTCACATGAACTGCCCTCTGGAAGCGTCTGATTGTCACCACTGACTCGCTTGAAGTGACACTACAATGCTCAGACTTTCACTTCCAAATTGTAGACATGTAAAGGAAGGTGACACAAATGGACTGTTTAAATACTCTTAAGACATGTTTCCAGTTCTATCACAACAGGCAGGTCACTGTGAATACTGTGTCACCCCTTGGTGTCCAGAAAGCTCACATCCACTGGGCAAAAGAAGAAAAACAAATATTTAAAAAACAAAAAACAAAAAACAAAAAACAAAGGTTCAGAAAGTTAGTGGGAGAGAAGGCTGGGGATGGCTACTGCTTTGCTCATGGGGTCCACCTGACCCCAACTCTTTTTCAACCAAAGAAAGCTCAGAAGTGTGGGGACTTCTAGGGATTCCTTCAGAACGAGGCCGGCACGGAGGGAGGCCAGAATGCAGGTAAGATATTTTACCTATTCTACTGAAGGGCTTAGTTCATACTGACCTATTCCACTTATTCATGGCATAATATTCTCTTGAATATTCTCATGACAAAGATGTACCACATCTTCCTGAGCAAATAAAGTAGACACTCATGTAGGGGTAAATTTAGCTGTTGGGAATAATCAGGGATTTCTTATTAAAGAGCGTGTATTCTGCCCCCCAAAATACATGAGCAGTCCCCCCGGCCCCCTCACATGCAGCAGAAGTGAGCGGTTTGCAGCAAAGCCAGCTGCAAGAGAGGAAGCTTAAAAAAGAATTGGGCGGCCCCAAGAAACACAGAATCCTCCTGGCCTAATGAGGTGGCTGCAGAAGGGAACTTGGAGCTGGCAGTGTCTCCAAGGCCAGCATCAGGGCAGGATGGGCTGATGAAGTCTGAGTAGATGCCACAGCTCGTAGCTTTTAAGATCTAAGTAAACAGTGTAAAGGGACATGGAACCAGGGCTCAGTATGCAGATTTTGCTCCATTACATTTCTGAGCTGTTTTTTCTCTTTTCACTCCCAGCTATGGAAGACGCCAAAGCTGTTAAATATCAAGCATGTATAATGGGAATCCCATAAGCTGGGGGAATGGCCAGGATTCAAGGATATGTCCAGAGCAGAATAAAAAAATAGAACGAAAAGAAAAATAAGAAAGAGAGAAATAAGCATAGAGACGTGGGTGGAAGAGTAGGAGGAGGGGGAGAGATCAGACCCACGACTTCTCTTTGATTGTTCTGCTTTTTCAGGTCACAGCTTAACAGCACCAGAGTTGTTATTATTGCAGCTTTTGCTATTGTTATTATTAATTATAGCTTTTACCCTTGGTCCTAAGAATCCATAATGAACACAGACCCTTTTATGCTAGATACTGCAGGTGAGCACACACACTGCTGGCCAGAGGTCTCCTCTGCAGCACTCGCCCCAGGCTCTGCAAGCTGTGCTTTGGGCAGAGCACAATGCGCTTCAGCCCAGGATCAAAGGCAGCAGGGTCCCCCCAGGCCCCCAGCCCTCCTTACCACGCCGCTGTCACTGGAAGAGTCTTGCCCGAACTGCTGGACACTGCACTACTTTCTTCCGAAGACAGCTTCCTTCTGGGCACAAGGTTGTACCATTAGCGCAACGAGAGCAAAAACCAGCTCCTGCCTTGAGGTCTGGGGGTAACAATGCAGTGGGTGACGGGGCGGGAGGCTGTGGGTGCTCCCCATGCATCCTGCCTAAGACTGGATGTGAGGGCTGGACACGGCCATAAAATGAGATGGGAGAAGAACGTGTAATACAGGGGTTTTTTGAATGATGCTGGAGACTCAGGAATCAGCCCCTGATAATCCGGTCATGTTTTCCAGATTGGCTAGAAACCCCTTTTCACACAGAATTTCTCCTATTGCAGCCTCAAACCTCACAGCCTACATACAAAATATATAGGCCATTGCCTTTTTCCTAAACTACTTGCATGCTTTTAATATAGGACACAGGCTGAAGTGGGGAATCCCAGCATCGTCCCAGCCCAGTAGAGCTGCAAGCATCAGGTATTGAGAGCGGTGCGGTCGGGGGGAAGAAAGGATCTCACCACTGCCCAGGCTCCAGCAGTGGCTGGGGAAGGCTGTAAGGGGCAAGGGGACGATAGGATCACTCAAGACTAGACACAGTCCCTCATTTTAACAGTCAAAAGCTACTAGCACTTGCACCAAAGGGAGAACAAACATAGTCAGCAGAGAACAAAACCTTAGTGTCTGCTCCCATTTTGGAGTTGGCTTCTTTCTTTCCATCCCATTCTAGCACCATCAGTTGGGATCCTGAGCTACCTAATTCTGGTTCCTGAAACCATTCCTCAATATTTTCCAAAGACAAAATGTTTTTTTTTTTTTGCCCTGCTAGGTACTTAGTTAGCAACTTCGATAGTCCTTGGAGAAGCAAAGATGGCAGGAGGGAATCCTCTGGAAGAGGTAACAGTAGAATCGGACAAAAAGCTCACAGCAAAGAAAGAGAAACTGAAGTTACAGCAGCTCATGTTACTTCACTCAAGATTAAGTTGAACTGTGTGTTATTTTTAAGCATGTTTCATGACTTAGATACCATTTTCTGCATTTTAGAGATGGCAGAAATGAGGTACGTGGCCAACAAAGTGCTTTGTCCAAGATTACAGAAATCTGAGGCAGAACCAGGACTTGAACCAGGACTTGTGTGCGCTTTTCCTAATAGAACCAATCTCAAGGCAGACTCTTCGAAGTCATATGCTTTAAAAATCATAAAAAAAAAAAAAATCATGATATCTGAAATACACTAAGAAATCTTGAGGATGTCGTTTGCTCATTCTTTACAGCGAAAATACTTTTGAAACATGAGCTTACTTTTAAAATGTTTAATTAAAAAAAAAAGCAAACAAACAAAACAACAACAGAAAACACAACCAAAGCCTCCAGAAAAGAAACAGAAGCTCTGAAACTCTGCTGTGATTCCAGAAGCTGGCACTTCACCACAGCAGAGCACACACTCACACACTGCATATTTTGCAAGCTTGCAAAAACAAAAACAAAACCAAACAAACAAAACAACAACAACAACAACAAAAGGTAATGCTGTAGACAGGTGAAGCTACCAGAAAAAGTAGTGGTTCTTCCCTTCCTATCCCAGTTTGCTTGGGCTTGTATGGCAAACATGCAATCGGAGGAGGGCAGGGGGAAGAAAAGCTATTTTTATTTCCTCAGCCACTTAGCTAAGAAATACATCAGCAAATGCAACTTTGCTCAAGTCTATCGATAGTCATAAAGAGGCTCCTCCCTCTCGCCAGTGTTTGTTTCTGCTGGCGTGCTTAGTTTGCACAGGTGAATCTGAAGTACAGCTGCTGCTGAATCCCTGATGAAGCCATTTGATCTCAGCACAGCTCTGATTAAACAAGTGACTGTTTTCAGTCCATCAGTCAATGTCAAATCTCAGACTGAGAGACAAGCACACTGCGAAACCCTGTGGCTTCAGCCCCGGCTCACTGGCCAAGTCCTGAGGATCGGTACGGAGGCGTGTTTCTGGAAGCGGTTTACATCTTGCACAACAAAAGGAGGACAAATGGAAGGAGGAAATCTCACCATGTCACTAAGAAACCTGATTTGGAGCTGCCTCACCCCTTATACTCTCAGATTCCTTACAAAGATGGGGGAAATAAAGGAACGATTTAATAGGAAGACAAGATGCAGTTAAATACACTGAAAAAGAACGGACAAACATATTTAGTAACATGGTAAGAACCACTGCCTCTTCAAAAAACATCTCTCTTCCCTTACCTTCCCGAAACCACTTCCCTCTTTTCAGGCATAAGTCCAGAAGGAGAAAAAGGATATTTCCCCCCCTTCTTTTTGATAAAATAATCCATTTTACTGCTTCAGACAAGCCGTTATTCATCTTGAACCTGTCCATCCCTCCCACTGGGAGCTCCAGATTGATTTACCAGCTAATCCGGTTAGCAGCTCCTGCCAGCCACGGCATTCCAACATCCCCTAATACAAAGCAGAGGAAAAACTGTGTATATACATATGTGTGTGTGACAGAGAGCATGTGTATGTTTGTACACACGTGTATATCTGTGTGTGTTTGGGCCAGAGAGAAAGTAACCAAGAAATTATGTTAACTCAAAAGTCCCTTCCTACTCTCACAGCAGAACCACACTTCCAAGATGAGGAGCAGAGAAGCTCTAGCAGAAGCTGCTAAATACGGGAAAATGATGCTAACAGCAAAGTAGCATCAACTCTGCAGGTCTCCTCCATGCCCCTAAGCTTTCTGGTGCTGGTGTGAAAGCAATCGTCCGATGGTCCTGAGATTTCACAAGAGAAAATATGGGCAGCCACAGCACAGTGTCCTGTGAGCCCTCATACAATTTTACCAATATTTGGTGACAGCCCTGGTTCACTCAACTCTCCGGCCAACTAGCAGTTTCTTTCCCTTTCCCTTGGGTCAGGCAGTTGGTTACATTAAAAGAAAAAAAACGTGGCAAAGATCAAAACTGCTGTTGCCACACCTGCCACCTGTGACTCTGGCAGCAATGCTCAGTGAATAAAGGGAATACAGTTACAAAGAAAGAAAGAAGAAAAAAAGAACAGAGTCTGACGCTGCCTGAATAATACCACTGTCCAAGGATTTCCGACTGTAGTTGAGGTTAAAGATGTTGCCTTGCTGGAGTAATATTGCAACATTTGGGGCCATGCCTCCAAAGAAGCATCCCTTTTCTAGGAAGACATTTCTGATAGCTCTGCATCCGGATTCCTGTTCCTTGATAGTAAGACAAGACCATTGGAGAGGCTTTGGGAGAAAAGGTGAGTCTGAGTATTTGGAAGACCATGTAAGAAGCATAAGTATGGACACATGTAGAGGATGCATGTGCATGTGCAAGACAGGCATGAATATATATCTTTGAGATAAAGCTTGTGGGAGTATGTCCTTGCTGAGCGTGGAGACGTGCCAGACTGTGCGTTGTTGCAAGCATATGGGACTGTTTGCAAAATGGCTTCAGATCGAGGGGTCAACCCTTCAGTTGCTAAGCCCCTGCCACTCTGGGTTCACTATTCTTTTACCAAGAGCTGCTGCAGCCGTACCGGGAAGGTACAACGGCAGAGAAGCACACTAAGTGGGAAATGAGCAAGTGTCACGAAACAAAATCAATAGCCTGGAGCCAAAGCTGTTTCTCTCCCTTTCCTGTCTCCGATTTGTGTGTGTGCATGCGTGTGTGTGTGTGTGTAACTCCAGGGCTTCTTTACCTCCTCCATTCCCTTCTTCCCCTGCCACTGCAAATGTTGCAGAGCATGATAATGAAAGCTGGTGTCCAAGCCACCAGACAAGCCCATCACTGCAATCAGAACAACTGCGAGAGATAGTAGCCTGCAGGCTCATCAAGCTGTCCTGACGCTGGCCAGCCTCATGCACATGAAGATGCCAATCTCGCCTCCCTTCCATTCCTCCTCCTCCTCTTTGGCAGCCCAGTCTCCTCACCCTCCTCCTGCTGCCACACTCCCTTCCTCGCCCTCCCCCTCTCCTCCATCCATGCACAGCACCAGAGGAACGCCAGCCTGGGCCACATCCCAGCCTCGTCTCTTAACGATTCTGATAGAAAATGCCCAGCAGGCTGAATCCTTCCTAGAAAAGCAAGGGGAGGTCGGAAGGCATATGGTTGCTGTCCTCTGAGCTCCGGGTGACAAGGTCTGTGATGCTGCCTCCTTCCCAGGCAGAAAAGGGAAAAAAGAGAGAGAGAAAGAGAGAAATATCGCCTGCTTGGGCTTTGGGAAATCACAGGCTGCTCCCTGCAGTGAGTAAAGCTCTCTGACCCTGTGCCACACTGCTGGGCACGTATCACACCACACTGGCATAGCAGAGGCTGGCACTGTCCTAAAATGAGAATTTAAAAATGCAGAGAGTCTGAAATCTCTCTGTATTTTTTTTTTTAAACACAGTCATGGGGTGCTCTACCCTTTGGAGAGAACAAACATATGGCTGCCTCTCCTCCCTAACCTAGAATCACAAATTTTTAGGCACACTTGGTACCGAAGATGAACCTCAAAGGAGGACAGAAGAATACCCCTGTGTCTTTGCAACTTCTACTGTCATCGCTGGCAGATGTTTTGCCCAGTTCCACTCACGTTGCTACTTAAAACCCTGCTGGAACCAAGAGTTACCTGACTGTCCACACAGTGAGCTGCGCTGAATGTCTAGGCTGTTCTTTATGGCAAGAGCAGTGCAGTCTCTCGAGATCACAACTGCACGGGAAAGTGAAGGTTGGCACAGAGCCGGCAATGGGCTGCACTCCGCTCAGAGACTCGCTCTTCCACCAGACAACCAAATTCAGCAGCTGAAAAGCAGCAGGACAACACTTCTTCTACTTGCTTTCTAGAGCCTATTGCAGAAACCCCTGTCTTCATCATCCACGCCATTGGCATGAAGGGAAGTTTGCAATTTTGCATTTTGACCCTAGGTATAGGGTAAGTTGAGGATATTACGCTGTAGGACTTCTACAGGGTTGTCTTTCAGCAGCAGCATGTTCTCATAAAACACAGAATGGAACGACACATATTTCCTCATTAACTGAGCACAAGGGCTCTTCTTTCATACAAATGAGTCCTCTCATATGAATTCACTGATCTCTCTTATTGCACCTACATAGAACCTCTTTCCAAACCATAGACCTCACCTTTAATAATCAATATTTCCTTTCCACTTGCTCAGCTTTCAAGGTCATATGTTGAACAGATTAATCACACTTTTAGAAATCTCCTCCTCTTAGGCTGATGGTAGCACTGACATTATGAGGAATTTAAAGCAAAAACACACTGAAACAGGGCTTGGGTTTGTCTTGCCAATGGAATCTTAGGCCAAAAAAAAGAAAGTGCTGTTTGTCCAAAGTAAAAGGGCAAATAAAATCATTTCCAGGCTTTTAAAGAAGCTATTACATATAGCAAACTAAAAGAAAAATTACTTGATGACAGTGGCCTTTTAAAATTTTACAGAGAGCAGGAGCACTAAGCAGTTAGCCAAAGGCTATCTATATTCTGCTACTCTCACATGTGCTCATGGCTCCTGCTTTAGAAAATGTCCTTTCACAGTCATGGCACTGTATTCATAACCTGGAACAATTACCTGTAATCCTACACGCTATCATCTCCATTGATTCCATGCAGTAGCTTTTAAAAATATTTATCTAAATGGGATACTAGCATGCCATAACACTAGCCTGCATTTGGAATGCAGTGCTAACTATAAGCAGAATGAAACAGAAGAAAAGTTCAGGAACTTTCTGTTGTCTTTTCTTTCAAACACAAAATGTCTCTGTTATCAAGCTGATTTTATCCTAGAAGATGAGAAATAAATTAGTTACACCAAATGCCAGTGAGCACCACCACCTCTAGGAAAGCTGTGGCTAGCCACAGCACTACACAAGGTATCTGCTGCAGCTGAGCTTGAGCCAGTCTCCATACCTGCATTGGGAATGTATTGGTTTGGACAGCACTGAGTCTAGCAGAAAAACCAAAGGGCTCGCCAAGCATAACAGCCCAGATCTGTTCAGTCTCAGGATAAGATGGACTTAGGTTCACACGTTCCAGCTCTGATATGGAACTGAAAGGGGGCTGTTTCCTGGAAATGATTTAAATGGAGCTCACCCCACTGGAAATCTTCAGTGAGATTCTACATCACAACAGGCTGATGCCTCTGAAGACCTACTGGATTCTCATCATGGTTTGGCCTTAAACCTGAAGTTTCAACACCCAGTCTTACCACCCATTCCAGAGTGCTACTCTACTATTAACTATTGTTTTACCTTCAACGGCATTTTTATCCAAGGATCTGAAAGCATTCTACCAATATCAGATTTAATAATTCCAGTCATCCCCTTTCTTGGAGGCAAGTAAAGCTTATTGCCCTTCTGTAGCAGACAGATACATTACTCACAATGAGTTGACATGAGATGGAGAAGGTCAAACAGTAATGAAGTGGCAGTGGTTTGGAGTAGAACCCAGAAGTCCGGTAGCCCAGAGCCCTGTTTAATCTAGTAGACTTTGTTATAACCAGTTTTTATGTTTCAGAAGGAAAAGCAGAAGAGTAACGACTTATCAAATGTCTAAACAGAAGTAGGGGGGGAAAAAAGTGTGCTAGGCTGACTGTTGCAAAATGGTGAGCACTTCTGCATCCATTTCTCTTGCCGTGTCACTAAGAATTACAATCTGCCTAAATGCCTAAGCACATTGAGAACATACAATAATAATTTTAGTGTCAGAATTCCCTTGGAGATCCAAGCAAGATCTTGTTTCCTAAAGTAGCTCAGGGAGAAGAGATTGTGACTACAATTTGCCCATTCTTTCATAAGCACTAAAAATTTAGATGTATTTTCAATTCCAGCTGAAGGGGCAGACAGGAGCCACCTGCACAATGCTCCTGATAGTCATGACACGTTTATGACACTGCAGCAAGGGCAAGTGACAACAGACTCTGACATCACTCCACAATGGAGACTCCTAAGATTTGAAAAGACAAACAAAATTCGAAGTCTAGTACACCTGAACGCGTGTGACCACTGCAGGTCACTGCATCTCCACAACTTGGCAAGCTCGCGGCTCATTTCATGCTTAGAGTCTCCCATTTTAATGATTTCTCCATTTTCTGCTCTGCTAGAGTGTGATCACATCACTTGCCAAGGAATTTCAGCTCCCCCTACTTTCAGTGGGAAATGCAAGCCCTCTCTCTCCCTACACGAAGCATACGCTCCCTCGGAGAACTGCTCCCTCAGAGGCCACCAAATGAAGCCTTCAAGCCATGTACAGAGTCTGGCTGCAAGTGTCTTATTTCTGTGTGTTTCCTGGGCCACATATGGGTTAAAGCTATCAGGGCAACAACAAAAGCAAAGATCCTGAACATCATTTCATGCAAATGACCTTTCAGTGGCTTCCTGTTCACTCACTGTGCTCTTGTCTGCCAGGGCCCCAGGGCCTTCAAAACCTGGGGCTAGATTTTAACTCATCTCCCCTTATCTGCTTGACTGACTGTCAGCCTCGCACATCTCCCTGCTTGTGATGAAGGCCTTAATTAGTGCTTGTCTGTTTACCCTTTTCCTATTGCCACCTCTCTTTTCCTCTCCCTCTCGCTATTCTTCTCCTTTCTCTCTCCCTCTCCCATCACCCTCAGGCTTGTTTGCTTAGCTGGGCATCTCTTGTTTACTCAGTAGGGAGGTTATTATATATGTAAATAAAGTAAGCCAAACTCCATGGAAAATAAAAATATATCACATAAAAGATAAAGAAATATCAACACAGAAACATATTTGCACATTCAGAGACATTGTTAGAGCTGGCCTCTCTTTTTTCTAACAAACAAAACCATTTTGCTGTCTTCTGAATTCAAAGGCAGTTAGGGAGCCGAGCTGCTCCCCCCCACACCCCTCCTTTCCTTGGAGACTTTATTATTGTGAAACATGGACAGTGCGTAGCAATCACCTACCACCCACCTGCCTTGACGTTTCTGGAGTAGACACTACCCACTTTCAACCAGCCAGTAACAGCGCACGCTGCCTCACCAGGGCTTCTGCTTTGAGAAGGTATTAAAAAAATGTGAAACACGTTCAGCTTTCGTAAGATGCAGGAACATGGGACGCAAGAAGATCAGGTAGATTTCTCCTCCTTCAAATTATACTGGCTACCAGTTTGCTCTAAAAATTATCCAAAGAAATTGAAATTTATAGAGAAGAAAGAAGGATTAAAAGTCAGGTTGAGCACCCAGCTTCCTAGTTTTAGCTCTTTTTTTTTTTTTTTTCCAGAATTATGTGGTCATCTTATTATAGAGGTCTAATCGATACATAACTACAGTCCGAAGCCTCTCAGACAAGATCCCTGTGCTAAGCATGGCAGAGCCACAAACACACTAAGAAATCACAAACAACTTGAACATTTCTTGAACAAGCCAAAACACGACTTGGAAGGATAAAGCCAATCTCATGCAGCAGTTTACTGGCAGACTCAGAGGCCGAGCCTGCATCTTCTGAATGCCAGGCTAGTTCTTATCCACCGGACCGTACCCTCCTCACTGGCCTTGCTGTAAATGACATGTTAAAACCCGTCTGCTTCCTATCAGTCGGGCCCTGGAATGTCTTGTCCTC
Source organism: Anseranas semipalmata (assembly GCA_013399115.1). NCBI lineage: Eukaryota > Metazoa > Chordata > Aves > Anseriformes > Anseranatidae > Anseranas > Anseranas semipalmata. Next base: position 80,912 of record VXAA01005306.1, read on the forward strand.
ACACGGTGCCTTTTTGCCCCATACCTCAGGCTTCAGACTTCTCATCCAGGCTGTTTGGCACACCAAGAAGCCATTTGAAAATCCATGCCAAAGACGCCACACCACTAGGACCGCTTACAGTGAGTTTTGTTACGCGTCTCCTGGTCTGATGCACCCCTCATGAAATAGCACTTCGTGAACAAAATGTTGGAAAGCTTTGATGAAAACAAAATAAGTCAGTGCCCTTCTGCATACAGGGCTGTCACAAAATCAAGAACTTATGATGTTGAGGATAGGGTGACTGTGGTTTACACAACCTCCTCAATAAGCAGGGGACTAATGCTAGCCTGGGTGGTGAGAATTATACTTTATATCCCTTGAAAATGGGATGCAGTGTGCATTCCTACAGTGACATCAGACAGCTGAGAAATCTTACCTGCAGAGCTTCTCCTGACACATTCCTCCCTAATAAAAGCTGCTTCACACATGAGTAATATGGCTCATAAAATGTGCTTTGTAGCTAGATGTTTAGTAAAACTTCTGCAAGGCTTACAGGACTAAACTGTGAACATGTGTAGGTGTTACAATCAAAAGAGGACCTGTGACTATTCCCTCAAACACACAACGCAGTCTGGAGTCCTGAGCTGCTCGGGTTCTCGCCAAAGGAGTTTCAAGACGTATCAAACCTCACAGGAAATAGCAAAGTTCAGGGGCTGCCAAAGAGCAAAGGACAGAAGAGAACAGTTCTCCCATTAGCAGGTAAAAGCCATTAGCTTTAACGGAATAACATGCTCATGTCATGAGATAGAGGGAAAAGGAGAACCGGATTGAGGAAAGCTGGGAAGGAAGCATGATGAAAAGTGGGGAGGGAGAGAAAAAAGCAGAATAAAACCCCTTTTTCTCTTTCTGACAGAGGATTACCAGAATAAAATCATTCCTGTTTCAGAATAATTCACACACTGTAGTGATGTCTGGACAGACAGATATGGAGGTTTGAGGCTAGAGAGAGAGGGAAAGACAGACAGACACAGGAATATCTCAGCATAAAAAAGAGAAAGGAATGTGGTAATACAGGGATAGATGGAGACAGGGCTGGTGAATGTCCGGAAGACAGTCCCAGGCCTGGCCAAACATGTCCCGACCTATACAGCAGTTCAGCTTAACACACGAGACGGGCAGCTGTGCCAGATGCTGTGACGTGACGGGCAAGGCTAGGCCATTGGTTCTCAGGCAACGCAACGCTCGTTCCGCTCACTGCCGACTGCACGCCAGCACAGTCGCTGTTTTTCTGGGACTTACTTGGGATTAGGATCCTCATAACAGATCCAGTGAGATTCATAAAAATAGGGTAGAAATATCACGGGAAAGAAACTGAGCCAATAATGTTTCTCGTGACAGTTTTTAGTATTTCTGGGTTACTTCTTAAAGATTTGACATTTTTACTCCTAAATCTGTCAGAGGATCCACTCCCAGCTATGAACGGTTCATGAATCAGAGACGCAAGGTCATTTTTAATTGGGTTGAGAGACATTTCAGGGTCCATTTGCAAGTATTTGTAGAAGGTGAAATTTCAGAGACTACTTACTCATTAAGAGGGTGTGTATGCAGGCACACAATTAACTGCATTTCAGAAGATGATCAGGATTGCTAGTTGCCTGTTGGGGCCTGAGTTCTAAGATCTCAGTTTTTCCTGATAATATCTTCTAAGACCTGAACATTGCAAGAGGTTGCGTCACTCCATGGTTTTAAATAGTAGTGACACACCAGGTGAGAAACACCACACCTCAACCTCAGCACTCAGTATGAACCGGGGCAGGGAACCACTCAATGCAAGCAGGCATTCATTTCCCTTTTGCTTCTAAGGTTAAAGGGCTGGAGCCTCCTCAGCCTAAAATCCACGTTCATCAAGACTAACCATGCTGAAAGCACTGACGTCAAAGGAGAAAACAGACAGAGAACAAGTCCTTATGCACGTGCCTTTTCTTCAACATACATATGATCTTAAAAAACATATCTCAGCAGAAATGAAACACCAGGCTCTATTTTACAAACAGTGAGAACAAGTCTGTGTGGCCAGAGAAAAGGTTAGAGAAAAAAGTGCGTAGAAAAGGCCTGGTCATTCCTCCTCAATGCTTACCTCCCTTAAGAGCAAAGGAAGCTGCTATGGGACATCTGAGCGATCAGCAGGATTCACACAGAAGTTCTTGTGACAGACTAATTATTGCCTGGGCACAATCTCTTGACATGGGCCAGGGTAACCAGGAATTGCACAAGTAGTCAATAAAGACTGACTCCAAGAGCTGCTCTTACATCTTTCTCCTTCATAAAATAAAAATGGTCAATTGCAGCTAAAACACAGCAACCAAAAGCAACAAACCCAGACTGATAAAGCTAATTAAGAACAGAATTAACAGACATAGGCATTTATATTATAAAACAAGGCAGCAGTCCTGAAACTCGCCATCCTGTCTCCTTGACAGATGACAAAAATTGCTCTGCCTTTTATTGGGCATCTGCCAATAACTACTACCTCTGAAGCAAGCATCAATGACTTTCTGACCACTAAGCCATTTTTAGTTATACCAGGTACTGAAATATAGCCCAAGAGTCTGTAATTTCCGAGATGACATGCAGCACTTAATTGTACAGAATCAGGGAGGTTGTTCTCCCACTCCTGCTTCCCCTCGTCTGCAAGAAGTTCACCAAAAATGTAAAAAAAAAAAAAAAAAAACACCAAAACTTTCAGAAATGACACTTTGGAGTGTTAGTTGAAGAGCTAGAAATCAGTTGCCAAGTAAACCCAAGCTTGGACCTTCATCTTTAATTCCTCCAGAGCTCTTGGATGCAATCTATTTAGTCCTTCCAGAATGCTGCTTCTTGACACCTAAGTATCTCACCTTTATTACCTGGAGATAGTAAAGTTGCAGTGGTAACTATTACCAGCATCGGCTGGAAAAGAAGAAAGATGAAGCAAAAGAATATTTAGCTGCTCTAAAGTTTTTCTTTTCTCTTTGCTTCCCCTCCTCTTCCAGTGATCTAAAAGATGCCCATTAACCCCCGATGAACCTCCTTCTACCCAAAAGCTTGAGGAGTTCAGGGACATTTTCCATCCTTCAAATGTATTCCTATGGCTAATAAGCATTCCAGACCAAACAACAGGATTTCCACGCTCACAAAATTAAGTTTCCGTATACAGTAGGTGAAGGTTACTGTTAGCCTTAATACTGAGCCATACTAACACTAATACAAAAAGATGCTTCAGTTATTTTGCCACTTTTTCCTCTAGAAACATGCATTTCTTCTGTATTTATATTACTAGGTCTCTATTCACATAGTATTTCTGAACCCTGGTGAAAAATCCTTTTCATTTTCATTTTTAATTTTTCTTTTACAGCTAAAAATATTGATGTTTTCTGTACTGAACGTTCTGATTTCACCTACATATTAGGAATACATCTAACCACAACCATACTCATTTAAAAGTGCTTGGGCATGCATCACATCCCCCATCTCTAATATGTTTGGTCTATTTAAGAACCTATACCTGTTTTGGAAACAGACCTACTAGTAATTTCCATGTGATGAATATACATAATACTTCTCAAGAACTAAAGTTCAGTTTTTGATTTAGTATTTGCTTTCCCACCATATTTCTTCTTCAAAGAAAAGAAGGGATAAATCCAACCCCCCAAGCCTCAGAATGTAAAAAGTATAGAGCTCCACTGCCCGATTTTCTCTGGGAGGAGAGAAATAGCAGAAGAAAAAGATGCGTCCATGAGTGGGCCAGTAATAAAACCTATATCTACCAGTGCTCCATTCCAACACCTCCACTGCAGTGTCATGCTAGGGATGACATTCCAGCATGCATTAACCTCCTGGCTTCTGCCCAGCAAGCTACACAACAGAAGATAAACCTCATCTGTTATTGCTGGGAATGACTGAAAGCAGAGTGGCTGAAGAGAGCGGCGGATCTAAACAAGCACGTTGCTGCAGTCTGTACTCATCTTCCGCTACTCAAAAAGACAGCAACGCACAGACTGCTCTGGTCGTACCTATATTTTGTTCCTTTGACAAAAGGAACAAAAACAATGACAACAATACAGATAAATAAAGGCAAAATAGTCCTGGACAGTGCTAGAGGCAGATTACACGAGGAGAGGTTTAACCAGTCACAGCTAGGATGGTTGTGAAGTCTTCGGGGTTTTCTATCACTCTGAAAATCCTTTATGTTTCTCTTGCTGTGAGTTATCAGAGACACTTTAAGAGTAGTAAGCTGCAGCACCAAAGTAGCACTCGCAAGTCCCTCTGACTTCTCCAATGACCTCAAAATCCCCTGAGCCAATTCTGCTGTTACACAAATCTGAACAAACAGATGGGTGTAGATAGTTGTGAGCTAACTCCACTTGCACTGCTAGCTAGCAGGATGAAGACCTCTCCCGTCATGAGAAAGTCCTTTAGACACACCAGAATGGGACTGTACCCCACTGCTCAGCAGGAAACAGGGCGTCAGGTATGTGCCCATGCTAAAAACCAAGTATTTCCTACCTTATGTTATATAGGTCCTCTTATCTAATTGTTCTAAAATGTACTGAAAGATAAAACTGTGTAGCCACAGTTAAAATGATCTCAAAGCACACCTTGATTAAAACTGGTCTAAAAGCAGTTTCTGTACAAATTTTCATAAGGACTGAAATGAACTCCCTAATTGTAATGAACAAGAACAAGAAACTGAAAATTCAGAATTACTCCAAACCAGTAATTTGGGGGAAACAAAAGCTTGTTTGGTACAGGTTCAAGCTTCTGTTTTGATAGCAACCATTATATTTTGTTGGATTTAATATTGATTTAATTGTATAGTGCATACGAATGAAATACATACACCCAAGTTAATATTTTACCATGTCATAAAAAAACTGAAACGGAATTACTTTCAAAATACGTTTCAACACTGTCAATGTTTACATTTTGCTACTTGTAAAACTTAAGGACTTAGATTGTTCCTGCTGAAATATCTGACTAAAGCTGACGGCTCCCCAGAACCTCTAGTTTTCCAGAGAACTGCCCATTTCATCAACACCTTATTTCACTGGACTTTTTTTTTTTTCCAAACACTTTTTACTAAGGCGAACACCTTTTTCTCCCATCTCCTCCTCTCCTCTCTCACACAGAAGTTGCTCCAAAGGGCGCCTGCAGTCAAGATGCTGAGATTGTTTTGTTTCTACTTTCATGCCAACCTTGCTGTTGCCATTACCTTGGCTTTGGAGAGGGGTGTGGGCTCGCAGCCAGCTGGCACCGCTTCAGTAGCATTTTCCTTTCTGGAGCTTGGCATATACCACACCAAAAAGACACTCTCCTCGGCAGGTTGTGCAATGTTTTGTGGGAAAATCAAATTAGTCGACAATGTCCCTTTCAAGTTCACAATAGCTCACACTGGAAAATGAATTAAATATTTTCTTCCTGCCACATGCAATCAAGAATCACAAACTGCCTGCTTTCTTTCTGGTTTCTGGTTTTGGTTGGGGATGAAGGAAAGATTTGTTTTTCCTTTTAATTATTACTTTTTTCTTTTTTGTAAAAAAGAACCAACCAACAAAACAAAACAAAAAAACGGAAATACCAATAAACCAACAAGAGCAGCATATACTGAAAAAGCAGGAGAGAAATGATCCTGGGGACAGGAGCCCCCATCCACATAGACTATAACTCACTGCTAGGTAAAAGTCAGCATAATACTTAATCCCTGTTTGGAGGTCAGCAGTGAGGGCAAAGAGAGCATAGGGAATTGCTTCTCCTCCACCTGGGCTAAATTCATTTTTGAAGAATAATAGCTGCATCAGCACAGAACACATCCCTGCCTCTGTAAATAGCTCTCCAAGTTGCACTGGCCCTTCTGCTGAAACGGTCCTAGTGCATGTTACTTCCCATCCCAATCAATAACGGTGATGATCTTTCATCGGACAAGCTTCTTTAGGTATTGGCAATTAAATCAGTGGATCTGTTTCATACTGGCTTCTAAAATCCATTGGAGAATGACTTTTCTCTTTTAGGCATCACAGCTAGAATTGAACAAGTGGCAGAGATGAGAATTTCTGCAGTCTGTCCCACCAACGAATGGAGAGCCATCTCCTTTCTGAACTAAACTTTTCAGTCCAAAACCTGCTACTGGAACACACATCTTAAGCTGTAGGGAAAAACGTAGAAAAGAGATATAATATTCAAATTCAAATCCTCATTATCTATTCGTTATGAAATCTTACAGCTCTTTGACTTGCCCTATTATCAGGGTTATTGCTGCTGCTTTGAGTTTTCTTGAGCACAAGCCACTATCTTTTGCCATCTATTCTACAGACACCTGCCAAGACAGAAGCTCCAGAGGAAGAAGCGAGGAGACGCAGATGTGAACGTGACCTCTCCCATTTCCAGCTAGAGTTACGTTACACTGCATCTTTGGCACAAGCCCCAATTAAACAGGCTTTTATTTTCCTACAGCTAGCGTCATTTCAAAATCAGACGGCCTAAAACAGCAACTGGAGAACAACCTTCTGACAGTGCAAAGATGGGCGCGCTCCCTACCAGAGGATTTGTACCTCACAGGTTGGAATTTGCCTGGTGTTAGGCTCTTCTAGGTTTATTTTAATGTTGCCCCTCACCCCCACCGTTCCACTCATGCCAGGCTCCAGGCAAAGGTAACAGAGGAGGAGGAAAAACTGTGACAAGGGAGTATCAGTGGAAGAAGCGGTACCAGGAATTTTATTCTGCTGGGTGTGATGCACTTGAGTGCAGCTGACAAACCCAACTGCAGGAGACTCTCTTTGATGCTCTTTCCCACTACTGCATTACTCCCTAGAGCAGCAAGTGCCCTATATCCGCAGAGAGCTACGAGCCAGAGTTTTCTGAACACAATGCCAGAGTTACTCAGGAAGAAGAACAACAAAAAAGTCTGACAATGAGAACAGACTCAGAGAGGGCATTTCAAAAATTACACACAAGCAGCCATTTACTGTATGCCTGGAAAAGCCCTGCCACTCTGGCATTGCAAATCTAAAAAAGCCAAGAGTAGTGAAACCAGATGGTACAAACATGGGACCTTGTGCCTATCGCCACCAGCTTGGATGCACTAGCACGATCCAAAGCTCTCGCTGTGACTGAAGTCATTGCTATCTGGTGGCTCACAAGTTGCCTGCTGCCTCTCGTTTCCAGCAGACAGCTGGCCTATATGGTATAAACCCACTCTCTGCATTGCTGACCCCTGTCTTAAGGGAAAGTCGAACAGAAAGTGGAAGAAGAACAAGCTGCCCTCCCCTAATTCTCCAAAGCAACAGTATGAGAAAAAGAAAAGGAATAATAAAGACAAAAGGGAAAATGCCAAAGGAAAAACAGGAAGAGATCCCAGGGAAGAGGGCACAGCCACAAATGGAGGAATTGCACACAGGGTGGGGTTGTCAGATGTACCTAAATCTAAGATAACTGGCTTTTAATTCCCACTAAGAGGAGTTCTACAATTCCCAAGTGATTCTCTAAACCTCAAATTTACTGGAGAAATATTTAATTGACTAGCAGCTACTGGAATACAAGAGACAGAAAATATAAAGAAACTGTGTTTAGGAACTCCATCAATAATGAAATCCATAATAAATGTTTTTCACTTCACCCGTCAGGATGTAGCCAGTGATTGTATTTAGGAATAAGTGAATAATTTCCCAGGTGACTTTGATGTAAATTGATCAAATTAAATAATAATTTCTTGTTAACTGAATTGCCTTAAACGTAGAGGTTCTGATCCAGAGAGATGCTATTGGGTGAGGGTAGGTGCTCAGCACCTGTCAGGATCTGGCTTTACCTTACCTATTCCATTACCTTGTAAAGGTAGTGCCATGTTCAGTTAAACATGCTCCCCTAAAACATGGATTAAATAAGCAGCTGACAGATTTACTCCTCCTGGCCCTTTCTCTGTTATGGACACAGATACATTTGTCTTTTAACCTTATCCACTGAAATTATTTCCTACAAAGTTGCAACTATCTTTAATTAGATTTTGATGCTTCCATGTTCATTGTCTAGAATAAGTACAGAAGGTAGCAATGAAAAAGGACACAAATACAAATGAAGTAAACTTACAGAAAAGTTCTGGGTAACAACACTCAATGCAAGACACTTCTCATTACCTGCTTCCAGTTTGTAAATGCAGATTAACCTCACCTGAGTCCATCTAACATTCCAAGGAGGTAGCTAGTCTATCCACCATCCACCAGACCAAGAGGAGGAACACCAGGACACCAGCACAAATACCACATTCATCTCCAAATATGTTAAGGTCCTAATTCATACTTTTGTTTGGGAGATCTGCCTGTCCAAACCTCAAGAAAATACCTGTATTTTCCTCATTTTTTCATCAAAAGGAGCATGCTGAGTGCTTAGTAATTACCACCATCTTCAGCCCTAACTGTGGGGTCATCTCCTGCCCACAGATCAGAGGGTCTACAACATAGCCAGTATTATTCTAACTTCATGGGGTAGCACTTCCCTGTGCTTAAAATTGGCACGATCAAAGCTTCTGCACCACTGACATACAGTACGGATTATATAGGCTGCTTGCATTGCCTTTCCTGAAAAGGTCTGAATTTCGCTGCGTGACTCGAACCCCAATACCAGGGAGGTGCTAGTCTGTAAATTCATCCCAGGACTCAAGTGTTTGCTCAGCACTGTAAGTCTAGGTCAAACACAGAGCAAAACTGCCTGCCGCCTCATTTAAATATTCAGTGAACACGGCAAAGATTAACATTTCCTCTCTTGAATATCTAAATATTTGCCCACAATCCCCCTGCTAATGAGCAAAGACAAGTGCTGGTAAGTGGCAAGCAGCATTAAGCCTAGAGTCAATCAAATGAGCCCAACAGGCCCTTCAGCACCACCACAAGGCCCATGCGAGCTAAATTCAAAGCTGGTGGCTTGCAAATGGCCCTTCTCTCCCGCTAACTCCCCCCCGCCATGCATCCACACACATTCCTCCCTCTTTCCTCTCCACCCCCTTTTCCGCTCCATAACCCACTCGGGGGCATAAAAAACTGGTACTGAGAAACCTGCCAACTGCTTTAGACTTTGGAACACAGGCTCCGGTCTTGTCAGCTCTGAGCCTTCCACACAATGGAAAACATTACACATTTCACTAGCTAACGACCACGCTGCTCATTTACATGTCGTAGGCAAATACTAACAAGGTCGCAGCCAGAAAAGTGCGGTCAGGAGCTGCTACTGCTCCTGGCAAGAGGTTAGTGCCTGGAAAAGGGCTGCATGGGAAGCTCTTTAAACACCTTGGAACATGTGCTAAGCTGCTGAAGTATGAGGTGTGGTGACAGCAAGGTGTTGAAACAGCACTTTTAAAAGCTGCCAGTCATCATTAACACATCTCCGCAGAGTATTGGCAGCCAAGTCAAAGCCAACACCTAGAGCATCTTCTTGAAGGGTGGGTGGGGAGAATGGAAGAGGAAAGGAAGCAGGTGTGGGGAAGACAAAGGAAGCATACAGAAATCATGCAGAGGGGTTTTTCCCCCTTTCTATCGTGCTCAGAAACTCCCATCCTTGCTTCACAAAGAGGCAATGGGGCTAGCTGCTCTTCCACAGCTCCAGCATCAATTGTCTGGGCAACCTGCGAGGGAAACGCTGAGCTACCCCTCCCTGTTTCTCCCCCTGGCAGTTTCTGACACTGTCCTTGTTGCCCTTGTGTTCCCCTTGCTGGGGATCAGATATTCCTGTTACTTGTGGGTTTTCTGAAGCAACTACCCCAATGCTAGGGGCAGCATGATTAGTTGAAAGCTGCTGAATAACCAGCAAAGAGCTGTCGGCTTGAACAGCATGGCTACCAGCAGAAATTGCTCTGTGCCATGGGGGAGAAAGTCCACGAGCACAGAAGAACCCAACAGCAGCTGCTAGCTGGAGATCCAGGGCAACAGCATCTCCTGTTCTCCTATTACTCCTGGGTCCCCTGCAAAGAGACACAATCCAAGTTGCCACACTTGCCACATTTTTGTTCAACAGAATTTGCCCAAATATTCTGTTTTTTGGGTTGTTTTTTTTTTTTTGGCCAAAATTTTGACTGGTATGTTTTCCAGTTGCACGCTTCCTGAGATTAGTTCCAACTTTACAGAAAATTCTCCCTTATCTCTGGCTTTATTTATCCACTCACTTTGCAGAGGACTCAAGTCACCAATACAAAATCTTGGTCAAAACTGCACCAGCCATGATCTTTTCCCTAGTACATAAACTAAAAAAAAATAAAAAAAAATAAAAATAAAGTATCTAACACTACAAAGTAGCTGGGTAGGAAAGTTTGTTTGAATTAAAAGCAAACAGACATAACTAAATATAATTCTATGTCCTAAGAGTCTAAAAGTATCGTGCATCAAAATCTTAAATATTTATTTGAAATTATGCACCCTACTTATTCCATATTCTAAACCTGTGCAGCAGAGAGGCGGTAATTGTAATGGATTTAATAAAAGCTATCATATTCCATAATTCAGCAGGAAAGATTATGCATAGCCCCTAGATGCAACTAAGAATAGCTAAGTTTCTTCTTATTGGTGATTGTTCTAAGAACTAAAAGAAAAAAATTTATACATCTCTCTCCTGCTCCTTTTTCTCCCTAAAGTACTCAAGAAGCACCATGTCCCACTGATGTGCAGAATGCTCTGTTCCCCTCTCTTTAATGAGCTTCAGAGTAGTTGATTAATTAACCCTTAAAAAGCACAGGGTTCCTCAATATTTAGCAAATTTTACCCCTAGGTTTCCAGGATGTTGCTATAAGTAAGTGAACATCGGTCCTAGCCTGATTGCCTCAGAAACAAATATTTTCTGTGATTGTGTTGCCAGTACATTTGCCGATTCCCCTCCTGATCGTGTAACTTTTGAGTCCATGGTCCAAACTTGGGCAAATCTGACAGGGCGCAGAGGTTTCAAGTGAGTTTCCCAAATGAAGGAACGGCAGCTAAAACCCAGCAGCTTACCTGTCGTGAGCAGCAGGTCCCTCCCCAAAAGCTCCAAACAATATTTTATGCTTTGCCCAGCCCCAGCGCGGTGGGGGACACAGCAAGGACAGAGACGTCACAAGCCATCTGTGTTGCAAGACACTAGCTACAAGTCCATGGGGAAAACAAGCTTCATTAAATCTGCTGTTTGTGCAAAAACTTCTTTCTTTATCCATTTGCTTTCTTTTTTTTGCTAAAACTGAAGCACTAAAAGGTTAGAAAAAGCCAGATTTTTAAAGAGACATTATGGGGGCTACGTACTTAACTACCTATTAAAAAAAGTCTAAGCTGAAGTCACTTGCTTAAAGATACAGAGCAAATGATTGAATCACCTCTCTCAGCATCCAGATTTTCAGTAAAATCGCTAAAACTTTTTTGGTAATTCTTTACTTACCTGTGGATAATCATTACCGGAGAAGAAAGGTGAGGACATAAAAACCCAAAACCCTTCTTTAGAGCCAGGGAGATGAAAATTACCATCCAACTTTCCCCTTCTCTTGCTGTCTCTCTTACACTTGCATACACTTACATACCCATCTCATAAACACGCTCCATCAGCTTGATGGATATATGCCACACCTGTTCCCAGCCCCCTTTAGGGAGGTTTTCCTCATTCATCTTCAAGGCAGGGACAGTCTCTTCATTATATGCCTGTGAAGTCCTTAGCACAATGAGTCTGGGGCCTCTAGGCACTATCAGCATAATAAATAATCATAATTCAGGAGTGTGATGCTTTCAAATCCCAAACTTACATTCTTCTGAGCTTCCAACCTCACTTACATATTCAAAACACACCCTCCTCTATTTCTGAATTTGACCTCTGCTCTTACTCAGAGCTGAAAACCCCTGTTTCTGCAGGGGCTCAAGTTTGGCGGGGGATTCCCGGAAAGCCCGCTTGGGCTGAGTTTATTCCTGTGAAGCCAGGTGGGACGGGATGGCCATTAATCTGTTCACACCTTGTCAACAAGGGGCCTGCTCTGAACACTTCCCTCCTCTAGCTCTAGGAAATTACTGCAGATGATGGCAAGGAGCAATGACGAGGAGCTGTGCACAACTGAAAAGACAGCAAGGAACATCTTACAACTTACTCAAATACGGGGACAGGGCGTGACTGAGCTGAGACTTCTCTGTCTTGGATTTTGGGCCACCCTAAGAACTTGGAGGATGGTTATTACTGACTCCCAGAACCATGGTCTCCTTTCTTTCCCCAGCAACAGACAATAGAGCCCAACAACTTTAATATGACTCTGCCCCCATAAATATGCAATCCACGTCTGCTTCAGTGATGCCTTCACTCCGCCCTGCAAGTCTCCCCCTTTTTCCTCTCTCCCCTTAATTCTAGCATTATTCTCCTCCCCTCATCTGCTCTTTTCTCTCTGTGTTAAAACTAATGGTTTTACCACATGTTGGAAGGCAGCAAAAGGAAGTGGTGAAGTGACAAATGGGAATGCTCATGCTTTAATTTATTATGACAGTCGTGCCCGGGTCCACAAAGTAAACTGAGTCAACAGAGAAGGACTTTGTGCCAAGTTATTTATCCACTTCTCTAACCGGGGGATCTTTTTTTCCCTAGCCAGCCATGAGACTGGTTAAACTCATCAAATTTATTGATGAACAGAAGCAGCAGGGAATTTTCTCACAAAACATGTTGTTGAAAAACTTGGATTCATCCAAACCAAAACCTTTTTTCTAGGAATGGTTTGGTGTCACTAAATTTCCAGACCCAAAGGAAAAAAAAAGATTGGGGGAAAAAATCCAAAATAATCTAAACATGCTGTTTGAACAGTTACTAAAAAGACATTTGCTTTTTGTTCAAAAGAACTGTCTGTGCAGTTTAATTAAATTTTAAAATCTTTCATTTTAATTTTTGTCTTTTTCTCAGCTTTTCATAGAGATGTCAAAACAAAACATTTCAACTGAGAAAAACTTACATTTTTTTCCTTTTGGTTTGTCAGCACGTGACATTTTTTAGGATTTTCACTCCAGTCTGGCACAACACAATTTTTCAGCATCTCCAAATTTCCCAGCCAGCCACACTCATGAATGCCTCCTATTAACCCCACTGAATGTAAGCCCAGACGCAGACAGGTGTCCTACATTGGTGGATAGTTTGGTCCAAAACCTCAATTGTTCCTCTCTACAGCAAGGCCACAAGACAAAGCTGCTGCCCAGCATCCCAGCAGCAGACCAAGGCACTTGTTCCTCGGTGTCTCTGTCCCCTTCGGTTCTCAAGCCACAGAAGCAGTCACTCCTGGGCAGGGCACTGTTCCGCCCAGTGTCCCATACCCAGCTGTGACAAACAGCCAATGTCTAGGAAAGACTGAAAGGACAGGACAAGCACGTGGTGTCTCTACTGCAGAATGCTCTTCCAGCCTCCGATTTCCAGTTTGGAGGTTTGTAGAGACACAAGTGGTTCTTTTGTATTTAACTGCCCTCAACAGATCTATTCCCGAGGAATTTATTTTTCCCCACTTTAGCTCTCTGGCTTTTGTCTATTGTTAGAGCAAGACCAATCTCATAGGGTATTACCAGGAGCATCATACCCACTGGAGGTCATGGAATGATTTCTTTCTGGCACAGGCAAGTTCTCAGCTAAGTGCAGCATCTCATTTTCAGGTACTGCTTTTCAAGAGAAAGGTAGACAGACTGGATAAACCGCACAAAAAGGCAAAATAAATGCTGATGAACTTTAGAAAGCACCACCGTGTCTCTGCAGCGTGTGTATGGAACATGAGTGCAATGCTGCGCAGCCTTGCCTCATACCCTATACGTGCAGCTGAGCAGAGATCTGCATGATACCCCTTTAAAACACTTCTGTCTTTTACACTGAATCACATTCCAACATCATGACACAACCTCCAAAGTAGCATTTTAACAACCTACAGTCAAAACAAGCAGGCATTGTTTGCCACCCTGCTTGTACAAATGCCCTAGCTATTGAGCTGGAACGTACCCGCATCCGGGTGGAGGACACCAGGACTACCAATAAATATCAAATCCAATACAGAATGGAACTTTGATCCAGCAGGTATATCAGTCACAGCACCTGAGTATGCCAATGCAGACTAGAAGTCCCCAGATGATTTCTGCGCTCTCCCAGTATTCTTTGTTCTGAAGTTAAGAGCATTTCTGCTGTGAAGCCCTTTCTTGCTGTATTACAAGATGCCATATCGCATCTTTCCTCGCCCCATAGCACTTTTGAAACTGCACTGAGCAGGACATCTGAAAGGCTGATCCACAGATACAAGGGACATCAGTGGACTTTGTTTCTTGATTAAATACATTTTGGCTAATAGGCTTCAAACCCCTAATTCATTAACACCCAGGACACAGAATAATGCATTTAATCTGTACAGAGACAGAAAAATCAGAGGCACACCAGCAGACTCAGGTGAACCCTCACTAGCTGTCAGCTGAGTGAACTACTTACCAGCTTTTACACACACGATGCTGCTACACAACCAGTTACACGGACAGAACACTATAAGCATTAAGGATATGCTGTTGCATCAGTTGATATGGAGATCCCGCTCACTGCTCCTGCATCCTAGGCTGAAATGAGGGAAAACCAAGATCTAGACAGAACTTACATGCTCCTCCCATGTCAACATCTTTGTTACCCTTAAAGGGAGGGGAACAGTTTGCATTTGTTAAAGCTTTTGTTTTTAGATTGTCTGCAGACTCAGGCAAACACCAGTTAAACTAAGGCCATATTTTCAAACTTTTCTTCAGATCTCTGACAGCTAAAAATCTGTGGGTATCTGCAGGGAGGGAAGGAAAATTAAAATTGAAATGTTGTTCTTCTGAGATGAGAGGTCAGAGGTCTTCCATCTGCTGTTGGGTATCTACATCCAAGCCAGCAAACTCCACTCTTTTTTTATCATAAGTTGGAAAGAAACTGGCGTTTTCAGGCTGTGCTGCTTCACCTGACCTGTTCCGGATGACTCCTTTAGGATACACTGCCTCAAAAGTGTCTTTTTCACTGTTGCAGTGATGTCAGCTCGGGTGAAGCCACCTACACTGGTGCTGAACAAATTTGGGTGGTTGAAACCCAGCCCACATGCTGAGGGTCTCAGAGTCTGATGGGACTCCAGACTGAGCCGCTGCCACTCCTGCACACAGCCCCACAGCATCATCCTCAAAAATAGTCCAGGACCTTTATTTAGTACAACTCTGGGTCCAAGTTTTATCTTAGGCTACGCCTTTGCAAAAGGCCTGTGCCATTGCTGCTTTCTGCATCTGTTCTGTGAATATTATTAATGTTAACATGCATCTTGAAAAGATATTCAACTCTTCAGGGAGGGGCTATTTAACATGTTCGACCAACAAGGGGTTTAGATGAGGTGTAACAGGGAGGCAGATTGTACAGCAACTAATTAATACGAGCCACACTAGTGAACTAGATAGAGCCGGGGTCTGATGACAAGTGACGACTCCTTTATTCCTAAATACTGGCCTTTCTCCGTCTTCCTTTACCATCTGAGTAAATTACTGTCCTCTGGAGGAGATGTTGGACTTTACCCAGTCGATTAGCCTGTTGCCCAATCTATTGGTTTGTTTCTCTGGCACGTGGGCAAAGTGGCAAAGTTCACCTCTGGTACAGCTTCCCCGAAGTTACAGCTCGTATAGTGAAAAAGCAAAACACTGTAATAACATTTGACTCCTTCCAATAAGGCTAAAGAGCTATAGTTCATAACTTCCAACTGAATTCATTGTACAGCCAAGCGTTTCTAATGAATTCTCCTAATGATCATGCCCTAACATTTGACTTCATTATGTCACTTTCGCAATAGTTAAGCTACAGAAGAACGTGTCCTTTTTTCAGTAAGGATCAGTCAACGCTCGCCCTTCTCTTCAACTGTACAGAAGTGTTGGCCCTGGGGAAGCTTGCTCCTTCCCCAGCCTCTGCCAGGAGGAAGTGCCATACAGAACAATATACCAGACCTGGGAGCAGAGGAATTCCCAAAGGGTCTTGCCCAAGCCTTTTTCCAAAATGTTTCTTCACTTCAGCTGTCCTAAACGTTACCCTTCAGATAGCCCATACAACACCCAGGAAACTTTTAGCTACTCCAGTCCTTGCCTTTCCATCAGGGATGGTGCAGAAATGCATTCATGGCTATTTCCAGCTTTAAAGCACTGAGAAAAAAGTCTGTAGGCGCTTAAAGAGTTTCTTTTTAAAAAAGAAAAAAGAAAAAAAGACCGTTGTAGGGTTGAGAGACTCAGAATTAAAGATGCTCCTGACATTTTTTCCTGTGCATTACTCAGCCCAATCTGTTTAATGGGTCTTCATCAGTGATTGTGATTGCTGATTCGTGCTGGCGACATCATTCAATTGGACATGGCTTTGAAGCAGAAGAATAATTATTTCCCATCTTCCAAAAGACCATTTAATTCACGCTCCCCAATCTCTGGGAATAGATAACCCATAGCCCTTTTAGTTCATTAACTCTCTGGGGCTGTCATCAAAGGATTGTCAGCTGCTCAGACAGAGGTTGCACAGTTAGGAATTCGTAGCAGAGAAGAGTGGCGGAGAGCCTGCGGTGTCCCTTTTACCACGGACTCATCCTGTGCATCTCCTGCCATGTATCTCGCCCCATCCAAACAGTGTCCCATAAGGGAAGGAAAAACAGGGGAGAGGGGAATTTTGATTACCTCTCTACCAGACCAGGACCAAGTCAGTGCGCAAGCTAGCAGCAGCTGTCCTAAGGAAAACTCGATGGCAATGCAATGAAGCAAAGCAAAAAGGGACGCCAACAAAGCCCCGGGAAAGCTGTGGCGATGTGATCAGCAGAAGCAATGGCAGTGCTTGTGTTTGGGATTCAGCGGGACCGGCTCAGGGGAAGGATGCCTGTGCTGAAGCTCACAGGGAAATCCGGCACCTAGACAGGCCACGTCTGAGGCTGTGCAATTAGTATGGACCGCAACAGAGGAGGTACCTGAGCTGGGCCATCTGCAGCAAATACAGAGGTCAAGTTAAGTAAAATTTGGCAGAAGATCTTTTTCTTATTCCCTTTCCACCACAAATATCAAGATGGCTTGAAAAAAGGAAGACAATAAATAAATAAAAATGCTGCTTTAAAACAGGAACAGAAGCTACCTCTGTGAGGAGCCCAGAGCTCTAAACCCAGCTCTTACACGGTGCTTTTCAAGACTAGAGTTAAAAGCACTGCAAGGGAGGTAAGTGCCATCAGTCCTCCTTTGTGAAACAGGGGAACCGAAGCTCCAAGTGATGGGAGAGCGCGTACACAAACACACCAACCACCTAATGGCAGGCCCGGCATAGGCCTCATGTGTCCAGCACCCTCATCAACATCTGCCTCTTACCTCAGACACCTCTATCCCAGAATTAATTTCAGGCACTGAGTGCACTTGGAGCTTTTTCTGTAAGATGGGAAATGTACAGACATTGCAGCCAAAAAGCTCCACCTCTTTGAGATTATGAGTGGAAAGAATTTAGCTAAGAGGCTTCAGTAAATCAGCCCGAAGCCTCCTTTCCTCAGTTTGTATTATTTATTTCCCTATTCCCTTCACCACACTAAATTCTTAAAGGCATCTTGGCAGTATACAAACACATAGGGGGAGTTTATTGAAAGTACTAAACATGTTCTAATTGTTTTCTCCTGCATTACTCTGCTAAAACTTCTAGTGCCATGAGTGGAAGTGCAGTTAGACAATTACTGAGGCACTTCCAACAATCGTGCCCTTAATGTATGGAAAGTGGTGAAGTTTAGCAACGCCAGGACCTCTTGAATTCAAATCTTGTCTTTTTTGAAGGGCAAGATGAGTTGCAAAGCATTTGTCTCCACTTCTCCAGCAGCAGTAAGAGGACAATAACCTTGTGTCCCTAATCACGGGATACTGTGAGGTTCACTTAAACAATACTCATTAAAAAGCTTTGAAAATGATAAAGTGCTAAATAAATATTCAGTTGGACTACAATTAAATTTTTGGCATGTGGTTTACATGTAAATGCAGAAATGCCATCAATAAAAGCCAACGCATTCCTTTTTCCCTCTCTCTCATTCTTTCTTTCTTTGACTTTCTTTAGCTATTCCCCAGATCTCTGTCAGTGTTTGCTGAATTTTCATAAGGGAAAAAATTACTTCCTAAAATGTTCAAAAGCTTTTCCTTGGTTTGTTATTAGAGCAATTATCTAGCATAACACAGCGAAATAGCACAAAGTATTCTAATGGGAAACAAATGTGCCAAAGAAGTGACCAAACTTGGAATCTTTATTGAAAAATGAGGGGAAAGCGATTAGCTGAAGAGGCAGCAACGGAAAGATTTTCCACCTGGCCTTGGGCAACACATCAAACAGACCTCAAAAGGGTGCTATTTATAATTGTTGTCTGGCTGTCTATGGACCCCTGTCTGTCTGTCAGTCTAGTCTGTTTTCTCCCTCCACCTCCTCTCTGCCACGTGTCCTGTCTGTGATTTGTTTATACAATGCACTTTCAGTAGTGAGGGAAGCGGTAAGCAGCTGAGCCCACAGAAAGGATGCTGATCTCACAGCCCTTTTGCTCAGGAACAGCTCCGTGGGGTTCAGCGGAGTTGCAGCGGTATAAACAAGCAGAAAACTATGCCCCAGACACAGCGGCTTCCTTTTTCCCCACATCTGCTTAGCCTCTCTCAGGATACAGAGACTTCTGAACTGTTTGCATTACTACAAAAGCAGGCAGACACAGGCAGAGGCGAGGGTTCACTGGATCATATACGAAGTACAATATCTTGTCTGGTCATTTCCCTCAAACAACATCAGTTCATACTGGAGGAAAAATGTTGCCAGATCAAGAAGGTCCGATTTCACCTCCACTTTGCTCTGGTATAAATAGCTATGCAATTTGTAGGTCAAAGGCGCATCAGTCCCAGTGAGTTTGCTTTGGTGTAATTCAAGAAGCAATTACATTTTGCAAATATTGAGATGATTTATAAGAATATCCGCACAAGTTTTGGGACCTTTGGTATGACAAACATAGGATGTGAAAGAATCATAATAGTAATTTCTCACTACTCACTAATGGTCATTTATCATTCTCCTGTTTCATTTATTCAATTTCAATTGGGGAATAAAAGAAACATTGAGTGTCTACATCCTCAGCTAGTATAATTTCTTGTAGCCTGATTGAGGCCTTTGGAACTACAGTCTTTTACAGCAACTGAGGGACTGCTCTTCATGTGAAAGGTAACAAACTCTGCAGCACAAATACAAACAGAAAGCAACTGAGAACAAAGTCAGAATGACTAGTTTGCAAACAACACCACAGACTGAAAATCAGTCCCATAAGCTATCTAGGAACTACGAGCAAGGATAACATTAATAGAAAACAGGATCATTTAGTGAAGGATCTGTGAACAAATAATGGGCAGCACATTGGCAACAAGCACTATTCTTAGCAAGTGCTAAAAGATAGAGGCACACAAAAACCCACAAGCATGCCACAGCTTCATTAACCAAAATGGGGACTTTTGAAGTTCAGACATGAAAAATAAAGTCTGATTTTATCTCTGTTAGATTCCATTTACCCAAAGATGTCCAAACCTCAAAAGGGGTCAGATGTTCAGTGCAGATAATCACACAAAGTTGGGTGTGTAGTTGAAGTCTATCCAAATTATCTCAGGCTCTCGAGGATGAAGGATGGGAAACCTTGTGAGAAGAGTTAAGAGACACCACCAGAAGCTTTCTGGTACGTTCAGCTTTCACTCTGATCATAAATACTGCAAGAACAGCCTTCGCTGTGGTATTTTAATGTTTCCAAACTCCACCTTCGCTCAGCTCTACTTAGAGCAATGCATTTATAAGTGCATACAATCTTCAGGTAAAATTCTGTGCCTTTGTTGGAAGAGCATTGTACAGCAGGAAACATCCATTTCCCATACACAATGAACCAGCCCAGAATGACAAAGCCTCAGATGTGTACAGAAAATTCCATGGTGGCAAGGGATGGACATATCATTCAGCCTTATCTTCTTCCCCTGGCCAGCACAGGGCCAGATGAGGAGAATTTGGCAGTTTTCTCCTCTGTCCCTGCGAGAAAGGGAATGATTTGCTCCTTACCTACATGCATACATCCAGTGACCAGTTGCAGAAAAGCAGCTATGGCTGTGTAACAGCCTAAGATGCTCAGACTATCTTAATCAGCTTGCTGACCACTGTGTGTGCTCAGAGAAATAGTTATACAACAAAATAAAGCTTTTTTAGTTTTCAAAATTGCTTTGAAACAAACGAGAATGCTTACAGAAGAGCAATAACATTCTCAAACAGGTGAAATGCTGTGAAAAAAGCAGAGCTAATGCCACTGACCAGTCTAGGTCCTTTCTGTAGGTGAAATGGGCATTTCCTACTTCCCTGATCATCTGCTGCTCACGTCAAGATGTTTCATATGAAGCCTTTTTCCTGGTAGATCCACCTTTGAAACTCACGTAAGGCCATCTTATCTATTTACCTGTGTGATCTTAAACCAGAGCTGCACTCACGTCTTCCTAGGTTTGCTACACTGATGAAATACTCTGTAAGAGTGATACTCTTAACTACGCCTTAAGACACTTTACTGGGAGCCAGGTAACCTGTATTCAGGTCCAAGCTCCACCACAGACTTGATGAGCACGGTTGGCTGAGCAACTTAGCTTCTGTTTTTCTTCAGACTCCCCCTTTGCCTCTTGTCCATTGGGACTGCAAGCTCAACAAGAAAAATGTTTCCCTCAGTGTTTACTCAGCAGCCAGACTTCATCATGGTAGGGCTGATAGTTACCATCTAACACAAAGAAGTGTAATCTAACCAAGCTGTCTTCAACCTGTTCTGGATAGTGATTTACTATCTGCAGGGGAGATTCTGGTAGATTGAACATATTCTGAACCGACTTCACACGGAGACCATTACCTCATTCGCTGGAGTCTGACTAGGTCAGGATTACAGATAGCAAACCTTAAGTAGCTAACTAAATAAATGAATAAAGGAGCAGCATTTCAGTCACCTGTGAATGCTCATCTTCAAAAAAAAATCTCCACCTTCCTCTCCTGCTTAGGGCCATGAGAACTAACAGTGATGTCCAGGAAATGAATTGTTTGTGTCCAACTGTCCAGTTTCACTCATGGTGTTGGTTTTCCACAATGGTAGCACACACAGACCTTTGTTACTGATCAGGAGCACAAGATTAATATTGAAAGTATCTATGTTTTGGAATTAGTCATTGTAGTTTTTTTGGTATGTTGAATAAACCTGGCAGCTTCTGTGCATGGGTCTCAAAACCTTTACAATATATATTCCCAACACTTTCATAAATGGGAGTTTCATCTTTGTTTTCATTGAAGAGCTACCATCCAGATTCAGTCCCTGATAAATGTTAGTCTTAGCAACTCCGGGTTGCTACAGGTTTTTACACTTCCTTTCCACCATCATTTATTTAGCAGACATGCTTCTAACAAGCAACACAAGCAGAAGGGACCCACATAAGAAGCCAACGAGACAAGTATGGTATGAGACCCGCAGACACAGCAGAGAGCTGCCTCCCTAACTGTTCTTTTCAGCCCTTTCAGCCATCTGAACTCACAGCAGCAGTGATACATGCTATTTCCACCTTTGATGGAAATGAACCCTGCTGGGTTACATAAACATACATAGCTCAAAAGATGTCACAAGTCTGACCTCTGCCTTTCTTTGCTGGATTTCTCAGTATATGATGCTGGCTGTCGAACAGGATAAATGATGGGATGCACAGAGAGCAACATCAATGACACGAAAGGAATTCTGGCCAAAAAGAAGACAAAAAAAGATGGTGGAAATGATCTAAGGATGTCACTTGGCAACTTTATGATTATTGTCCTGTTTTGTATGTACGACTGTTTTTGAAAAGCTGGTAATATCATTCACTTTGCCAGTTGAGATTAGAAGCCTATTTGCATTAGTATCAAAGGAGACAAATTCTTTTTCCACTCTTTCCAGTAAGAAGAGCAACGCCATCTTGCTACTGAGCAAAATCTCTTCTTGTATAACTCCAGCAAAACAATGGAGTTTTATCAGTAATGAACTTGGTCCATTGTTTGTCATAATGCCAAAACTGCGATAAATGTGCTGCTGTTGCTGGCATCTCTGGTGTGAGCTGTAAGGTAAATAATGCTCTGATATGGTCTCCCTTTCAGACAAACATCTGGATTTCTACTGATCTCAATTTAGCTGCATAGACAATGAAGGCATTATTGTTGCAAAAAGCATTAGAGGTTTCTATAGCTCTGGCCATATTCAAGCGACCTTCAGCAGAAGTGATTTTAAAAGGCAGTTTTAGCACACACAGGAAAAAAATGAGGCACCTCATCACAGCTACTTTCTGTGCCACTTACTGGAGTGAGGTTCTGCTACATCAGCTACCAGACAGTTGTATAGGATTTAGTGGTGAATATAGCAAGTCCCTGGAGGATTTTATAGTTCTGATACAGGGAAGAGAACAAAGTCTTACAAGTCCTGATGCCAGCAAACATATAAAAAGAACCGATGTGCCAGTATGAGGAATGCTGTACAGCTGCCTTATTTGTGTGACAGAAACAAACTTCTGGAAGATGAGCCTCATGGCCTGACCTACAGAGGAGAAGCCATCCCACTTCATGTTAGGGGAGTTCGTTCCCCATCAGCTGTTACAACTCCACCAATACCAGTAGCAAGGTCACTGCTGATTTTCTAATGCTGTGAATTCTGATCTAATTAGGATAGTACTGAGACCACCAACTCCTTCCACTCAAGTTACAGAGCAACATTCATTCATTCTTATCAGGAATTAGGTCTGTGCTGAAAATCCCACCCAGTAACTAGCCAGCCACTGTGTTTTCAGCTTCAGAGAGCTCTATTTTCGTTCTTTCCCTATGGAATAACACTGAATCAAAGAACTCTCTTGAACACATCATGTCTGACCCATACTCAGGCTGTAAACTTTACAAGAGAAATATGTTTTGTTTCAGCTGTTCTCTTTCTCTTCCTTCCTCATTTTGTGGTCTTTGCATAGAGGTCAAAGATTCACGGCCTCCCATGTGCTAGGGAATGTGCTACTGCAACTGTTGGCAGCTCTCTTCCCTAGGAATGATTCTGCCATTCATGCCCTGGATTAATCCACGATTGAACAATCTCTAGTGTCCGTATCTTTAGCAGCTTCATTTTTCTCACAAGACACTGCTACTTAGTTTCTCAACTGTTAACAGTAAAGCTATTAGCGCTATCCCCACACTCCTTTCAGTTCAGTGGCTTGCAGATGTTTCTGGCCAAAAAAAGGACCTTTGGGGACTTGTGTCTAAACTTCCTGTTGGGGTGAGAAAAGAGATAAAAGAACTGGCTTGAGCTGGACTGCTCTAATTTGATTCCCAAAGAGGGAAATCCCTTTTCATTTCAGGCATCCTTCTCGCCCCAAGCAGTGCAGCTGTGCAGTGGGATTAACCCAGGAGGACACTGCCGAGTTACACAGCCAAGCATCCTGCATGGGACTGCCCATGGCTGTACTTTCCCACTGCGCCTCTCCCACCAACCGCAGGACGCTGCTTCTCCCCTTGACACCACTTGGAGGTCATTATTGGTTCTAGCATGAAAAGGAAGTGAGCTGTCAGTACCACAACATAAACCATCTTCGCTTATTGCGATCACAGCATGTTGTTAAGGCTTCAGCAAGTGTTTTTCAACCTCACACCAAAGTTGTGAAAGATGTCTTCAGACTTTCTACAGCACTTTAAAGGGACTATGAAAGGGACTGCCGTATCTGCCTTTCCCTTGCATGCTTACCTAAACATTTTCAGGTTCTGCCCTTAAATGCAGATTTCTGTCAAACTTCAGCTACCGCTAAAATGGCTCAAGTTTTCCTTTTTGATGAACCTACGTGGTATTTTAAAATGTACATCATGTGTGTTAGCACACAGAGCCAGATACTTCACAGTCTACAGATGTCATTAAAAAGAGAAGTTCACTCCCCAGAAGCAAATCCAACTCTTCTGGTTTTCATAAACATTATTCTAACCTGTGGGGTGCTTTCCCTCATCATTTTGCTTCTTCCTTCACAGTTCAGTGAAAATCCTGGTTCCCACAGGAAAGCACTCTTCTTAAAAAAGAACTGTGTCATACCTTGGCCCTAGCAGGAGAAACGTTTTCTTCTTTTTGGCAGAGTTGGTAGTCACAGCTCCTTGACACAGGGTGGGCCACGCACAAGTGAAGGAGGAAGCATTTGGCTGTTGAAATTTGGAACATTTGGGAACCATGGCTTAGCAGGATCAAGGGTGTTGTGGAACCGCGTGACTTTGAGTACCACAAACAAGGAATGCGAGACATTAAGACAGTAGAGAGCAAAGTGAATTAACTGGCAATATTTGGCTTTAATTATATTAATGCCACAATGTCAGCCTGACACTTTAAAATATACACAGTCATCTGTTTTGTTATGTCTTTGAAGGAAGCAGAACATGTAGGAACAATAATCGCACCAGGGTCAAGAGTTGAGATTGTTGTTATTCTTTATGGTTCGGTAGCATACGAAGAGGCAACCAGGACAGAAGGCTCCCTGTGCTGGGCACGGGACAGGAGATCATACTCCGAACGGGCAAGTGGGGAAGGGGAATAGAGCAGAAGGACAGAACACCAGATAGGTCTCCTGACCAAGAACTCATTGACCACTGCACCGTTCACCTGGTCCACCACCATTCCAGGACACAAGAATGAGAAAAGCACACATCTTCTCTTCTCAAATGAACCTGTTTTACCCTTTTTTTCCTCTCGGTTAGAATACAGAGAGCCTTTCTGCTTTAATTGCATTTCTAGGGAAGAAAAAAAACGCACAGAATATTTTGTTTCCCATACATTGCCGTGCTTTCCCCCCAGTTGGGGAAAAAAAATCCACCTTGCGAAAGTAACACCTTGTTCCTGCACATATTGGCACTTGCATTGCTTCCGTGTCATGTTTGCTCTGTCAAAACAAGTTTTCCTCGCCCCTCAGGGTCAACCTAGCTTTTGAAAACCAAGCTGTCGTCTCCAGGCATCATCACTAGCAGTAGCCAGATAACAGACTACGAGTTCACATTCCAGAATGGTTGTGACTAGTGATGAATGAGCCAGCTCCGAGACAGAAGGAATTTCCTACAGGTTAGACTGCCCTTCCAAGAAAGACGTTTGTCTGACTTAGTGAAGGCAGCAAAGAGGACGCAGTAGTCCAGGGGTAGGAGAAGGAAGGGAGAAAACCCTGATTACAACAGAGTGAGATATGGTACAGCACAAATCGTTATTGTTCAATGGATCTGCATCTGTTCCCAGATTGTTCCAGGTGCCTTATCAAAGTATAAGCAAAATAATAATATATTAAAGCAATATAAAGAGAGTAAGTATGTTCTTTCCACTGTCAGTCATGGAAAACCGAGGTAAACGTAGGAAATTACTGGATGAGAAGGAGCAAAGGTGCTAAACAGTATGATCATTTATGATTAACTGTTTGGCCTAAACATCACAAGCATGAGGATGACGAAACATCACACTACTCAAAGCACAACAGGCTTAGTGTTCGCTCTGTACTGCCATAATCCTAACTCTACAGCTATATAGGGGCTTCCTGCCTGAGGTGGGAACCAGACCTCGCTGCCTGGAGACAGCCAGAACCTACATCCACAGCTACACCAGTTCTGCTGCAATTGCAGGCTTGCTTTGTTATTTTGACACCTTCAGTGTATTTCAAGGCACACCAGCCAAACAAGCAAGAAATCTATTCCCAATGTTGCATTTCAAATAGTCTATTCATATAGTGGTGAGATTATGAGATTATAACTAATCCATCAATTGACAGTATCTACATTCCCCGAATTTCAGCTGCAGCTCTAAACTGTTCTGCATAGATAATGAGCATTAATTCACCATCTATCACTATCACTTGTAACCACTGCATGAGCATGAAAAACACAGCCTTCCTCC
This sequence comes from Anseranas semipalmata, assembly GCA_013399115.1. Lineage (NCBI taxonomy): Eukaryota > Metazoa > Chordata > Aves > Anseriformes > Anseranatidae > Anseranas > Anseranas semipalmata. The sequence goes on from VXAA01005306.1 coordinate 106,833, forward strand.
CTCTGTCAGCCTTGCATGTATTGTCAGCCCCATCTCTACCCTGCTCTGGGCAAAGCCAGCACACAAGCTCGATGTCAGTTTTCCAGTGCCAGAAAGGTCCACAGAAGGCATTTTGCCATTTTCTGCAGAGCTCTGATGCGGTAGCCCTGAGCGAGAGAAGAGTCTATAAAAGATACCGCATTAAACTCTAAGATGCTATTATAAACTCAGGACAAGATATTCAGAGGGTGTTGATCTGCATAGTTTTACTAATCCTGCATCAGCTAACAGCCTGATCCTTGTCATTCATCAGCTCATTTATTTGAGACAACACAATGCAGGAGACATCGGAGAATGAAAAACTATCTTTAGGACTGGTGAGTTTATAATGCTTTAGGACAGACTGAGTTTTTCCCAAATTCAATTTTCTTATTTAGCTGAAGAGAGAAATGGAGACCTCAAGGAACGTGACCTGTCCTAGCCAGCTGTAGAAGTATGTAGTATTTTGAATTTTGCAATTACATTTAAAACTTCAGAGAAATTGGGAAGGAGAAAATTAGGAAAATATTTTCACTTACAAACTGTTTTTTCCTACCTTTTATGAATCAGTAATTCTATCTCTTTGCTGAACCAGAAACATGCTGAGAAAAAAAGTTTTGATTGTGCTATTTTAGGATTTCCTTCCACAGCAAGAGAGAGGGAGTGATAAAAAACCCTTGATCCTCAATACACATTTCTGAGTGAAAGTTCTAGTTGGTTCTCCTTGTTTTCTGACCTGATGCCTATAATAACAGTTTACAGTTTCGTATTAAAAATAAATAAATAAATAAATCTTTGTTCTCAATCACAAAAAGGCATCATAACAAATTTGCTGGCATGAGTGAACTTTGTCCTGCAATGCAACACACTACCTACAACTCCTGAACTTTCTCTCAGAATGAACAATAGACATAATTTTTAAAAACACTAATGAACATTTAATGAATATATATTCAGGAAACGTCACTAATAACAGTGGTGACTTACATTTGTCTTAATTCTTTACTTTTTTTGTTGAGTGCTGAAGCACTGGCTTTACACCAGGGACCCTCCAACCGGGTATTGACTGACCCCAGACCCAGCACCAGCAGAGCTGCCCGTGCTGCTCTTGCTCCAAGGAGCTGTGCAGAACTCCCCTGCACAGAGCAGCCACCCCAGCATCCTCCATCAGGTTCTCACAGAGCAAGAGGAATGAATGTGTGGGCTGTGGTTGTGCTTATTCTGCCTTGTTCTCTCTCTGGTTTATGCTTCATCACTTGCCATGGTCAACAAATATCCTCTGAAGGACCTCTGCACGCGAGTGAAAGGTTTGTTCCAAGTCTTGCTGAATGAGCTTACACTCAGCCACTGCTACAACCAGGAGGAAGCATCAGTTTTTGAAGAAGAGCAGATGTTTTGACCCTGAAGCATCAATAGCCCTGCAGAGACCCCTGACTGGAGTCCCTGTGTGCTAGGAACACTAAATACAGCCATCTCTTACTCCAGCGGGTAATAGGGAAAAAGACTGCAAAGAATACAACAACAAAATCATGACCCAAAGTGAGAAAACGGGAAGGATGAAAGGCCAGGATGTTGTCCTTACCCCTGAAAGTCACACTGCAGCACAGTATTCAGGTCAGCTATGTTAACATCAATTTTTCGAGCGTTGTAACTATTTCCACTCCTCTTAACTCTCAAACCTTCTTCCCCTCCCCGCATACTACATCACATCATATGACTAATGAGTTTGACCCTTCTTCAACCCCTATCTGCAGTCTCTCATGGCTCCGTCACTGTTTGCTTCCTGCCTTTATTAAATCAGATGGGCTGTGTGTGCTCCGAGTCCCAGAGCCAGAGGAACACAGAGAGACAGAGAAATGAGGGCCATCCTCTCCAAGCCTCCAGGGCTGTGCGCCTTGTATTTCCTCACTATATTGCTTCAAGGACGTTCCACTCCATCATTTTTTCTCACTCTTATGATAAAATCACTAATTCCTCCTACTAGAAAGAGAAGGAAAGAAATGCAGGCCTCTTCATAATGTCATTCTACACTGTGCAGGACTGCATTATGGGTTTTCCAGGATATTATTATTGCACTGCCTTACTTCAGCAAGGGTGTTTCCTTCAGCTTCTGTTCCTTTCCCCACTCCCCATTTCTTTCTTTCTCTCTCACTTTCCTGCACCTTTCACCTTTTTATTCCTTCTCCCTGCCTAACAGACTCTGACCATTTGACCCTCTCTTAACATCACTTACCCATCTCTTAAAGGGAGACGATTACCAAATCTCTAGCTACCTGAGCATTTCTAATGTTTTTACTCTCATTTTGGGGCACCTTATTTGCCTTTCTATCTCACTGTGCTGGGATGGTTAATTCTCTCTGCTTTTCTCACTTGTGTTTGGATGGGACCAAGAAAGATGAGATAGAAAAATTCAAACTAACTGCTTCTTTTGGAAATTCAAACTGAAAGATTCAGCGGAGACGGGTTAGTCTACCTCATTTCTCATGTAAGATTTGAGACCTGTTTGAGCCTTGGCAGACCAGTCTACATGGACTTCTCCAGAAACGGGGACCTGAGGATTTCTAGCCCAGGTCTCAAAGAAAGCCCATCACTTGCACTGCCCCTGATGACAGTCTCAATGCCTGATAATAAAAATTTTCAACACCTAGGTATTTCATTTCTAATCTGAACAAAACCAAATGTAGAAATATCAACACGCTTCACAAAAATACAGTTAATTCTTTCTGCATAGCTCCAACCCAGGCCCGGTATTAATACCACTCATGGTATTACAGTCCAAGAGCACCATGCACCTGAGGACAGCATTCACCTATCACTGCTCCTGACAACATCTGACAGTTAAACATATCCAAGTGAGAGATTTGTGTCGCCCATTATAGCAAGTGGGACTTGAAAGTAGATCCTGGAATTGAATGCCACACTTTCTAGGGTGGCGGATGTATAAATACTGCATGTAGGATCAATAAATGATTACTAGCTCTGTTAACAAGTGGCTAATGTCGTGTTAGAGACTTTTATAGAGTCCAGTTGGTCAATAGGTTGCATTTAACCAAGACTTATGATCACCTATATCACATAATAACTATGCCTGTAATATGCTTACACAGTCTATTCATCATGCATTAATCCTTTTAAATTTATTTATTAATATACTCTTGTTCTAATGCTTCACCAAATGGAATAATAACAACTGGCAAAAGAAGAAGAGCTATGCATTTTGTAGCCATGTTTTACCTTGCCCAGGGAACAAACCCACTCCCAGAGATTAGATCTGAAGCATTAGTTCAGGCTGGAAGTACATTCAGAGACTGCCAGAATTCAGTTAGAAGGAACACAGCTCAGCCATCTCAGAGAATGACAACAAAGGAGGAAAAACACAGATGTCTCTGGGGAAAAAAACATAGACCAGGAAGGAGTAAACAGAGCCAGAGACTCCAGTAATGAAAGTAGTAGAAACTATTGCAAAATCTCTGTTTAATCTCTTTGGACTAGGCGCTTTGCCTAGAAAGCTACTCATTGCATACATGCAGCCCCTTAAAGTGAGGAGCCATGCAGCACACACAGTGCACATAATGCACCCGTGGCAGTGAAGAGAAACAGGAAGCCCCCTAGGTGGCACGTCTTCAGATGAATTCTTTCACATACAAAATATATCCTTGTTTTATAAGCTCCAGCTTGTACCTGTTGACTTGCTCTTACATTTGTAAAATGTACAGATGGGATCCCAGTACTATATTCTCACAGACAGAACAGAACAGGTTGAAAACTTCAGTAAGCACCCATTTATATTAACACTAGGTCCCTCCACACCCTTCTGACAGCAAAGGCATTAAAACACAAGACTTTACATCTGCCTTCTTCCCTTCACATTGCCAGAGTGGTGAATGCAAGTATCAGTTATTGCACATATAATTGTGAAGAGTGTGAAGTTTTGCCTATCATCTTAAAATCAAGCAGTGAGAGGGTATTTCAGAAATACTTAATGGGATTTTCCCACCAGTAAACCCTGTGCTCAATGGTACATTTTAGTAAGAGCAGAATCAAAATCTCATTTATAGACTAAGAAGGTTGTACTGAGGGTAACATTAGGGGAGGCTTTGCCAGAGAAAACAGAAGACTTAATAAGAGCCGGGCTCAAGAGTATTAGTAAGAAAAGTTGTGAGCTGCCTACAGGCTTTTTCTCTTCTGGTATCAGAGTGGAAGAAAAGCCCCTGTGGTTGATTCATTATGCTGTTTCATTTCTTCATATATAATTTACATGCAATGTAAATACGGTAAATTATTATTTCTGGATTGCATTCTTGGGCCCCGATCCAAAGCCCACTGAAGCTGAGAGAAAGTCTTCTAGGTTGCAAAAATCAAATGTTATTGAGAAACAGGCCTATTATCCGCCAACATTCATTAGAAAGGAGTTTATATTCTAGCAAGGGTTAAAGACTCAGGCCCCAGCTCAGCAAAATGTTAAGTACATGCTTAACTTTAAGGTTACACTCAAATCCCAAGTGGATCTAAAGCACATGCTTAATTGTTTTGCTGAATCAAAGCAAGTACAGATTTTTATCTGAATTTAACTGCAGCAGTAATCTGGACTACCGGGTGGCTGATACCACAACGAACTTTCTTGAAGAGCTTCGGAACTTTCTTATTCTGGATTCATCCAGACACTGAGAAAAACCACAAGGAATAATCATAATGACTAGGATTGTTTGGCAGGTTGAGGGGAAGAAAAAAATTAGTTCTGTATCTGTTTAGTTCTCAGACGAAGGCTTGCATCTGTTTTTCTTTCATATGAACTTCTTTGTTCATCACTGCTGTTTTGATTTTCTCATCTTGCTGCTCCCAGGGCTCAGTGGGTAAATCCTCCTGCTTCAGGAGCAGAAAAAACTCCTTATTTGGGTGGCAAAGCAAAGCCAAGTGTCTGAAATCTCTGTGGCTTCTGATCCCAATAATCCAGTGTTGGAACAAGATGACCTCAAAGGTCTTTTCCATTAAAATCTTACAGACTTAACAGTTCTTTCGGGTAAAAAGCAGTAATTCAGATGCTTATGGCCTATCTCCCACCCTCCTGACTCACCTTCGCTGTCTTGCATTAAGATGGGAGTACTCATGGACGAAGGAATTATCTTCACCTCCTTAATGCAGTCTGATAGCTCCAGTGTCTCCATGATTCCACTCTCCCCACACTTGAATTCAAAGGCATCTTCACAGCCTTTCATCCCCTCAACACTTTTTGTCAGGTGACAAAGAACAATTAGACCTGTTCCTACACTTGGGAACTGAAAGTCTGGCAAGTTTAACTATGGACAAACCAGCTGCTGCTCAAGTTACTGTGCAAGTAAAAACGGCTAGCCTGCTCCAGGCCTGCTCCTTTTTTCAAAACGGTCTTTTTGAAATTTGTATTTCAAAACTCACAACGCTTGTCACAGAAACTTTTAGCGATTTGCCTGGAATCACACAGAAAGTCTGTGGTGAAGCAGTGACAATGTCTCGGTCACAAATCCACCAACTCACGCCGGTGCTGAACCATCCAGTTCAGCCATGTCCCTCACTTGTTTTTAAACCACTCCCACGAGGACCTTCTCTGAAGAAGAGGCACACACCTTGTAGCTCAGGAGTTCCAAAACTTTCCTTGCATTTCTCCAAATGGTGCTCTCAGAGTCATTTTAAGGCTTTCTTCCTGTTATCTTGTATATAAACAGCAAGTCTGAAAAGTAAGGATGGCTGCAAACGAAGAAAACAACTTTACATTACATGTGTGAGCACAGATGTTCACCTGCTCAGGCCCTCTTGTCACCCTGTAAATGCACAGATTTGAGAGTGCACGCACGGTGCCACAACCTTTCAGCGCTCTTCAGATGGCCGTGGCTGTTCCTGCTTTGGGGGATCTCTAGAGAAATACTACAAGAGCTGTACAGTGATGCCTCTACCCTTTGGCATCCCTACTCTGTTCCAAGCCAAAAAGAACTAGAAAACTTTCAAGAAAGCCAGCTCCATACCTCTGACCAATAGATTCCAAAAAGTGTTGCAATCTTGGCTCACTTAAGCCAATTTTAAGAAAGAAAAATTGGTGCCAGGGTTACAATAATTGCCTGTCAGGAGCCTCTTTATTGCAAAGAATATTTTTGCTTTTAAGTGGAAAATGGGACAGTCATGGAGAAATATCAAAGCTGCATTTTGCACCAGTGAAAACTTCTGACAAACAGGCAACAGCTAATTCCCTCTCACTTTATCATTGTCACCAGGAGCCAGCAGTGTGCCCTTGTGGCCAAGAAGGCCAATGGTATCCTGGGGTGCATTAGGAGGAGTGTTGCCAGCAGGTCAAGGGAGGGGATCCTCCCCCCTCTCTACTCAGCCCTGGTGAGGCTTCACCTGGAGTACTGTGTCCAGTTCTGGGCTCCCCAGTACAAGAGGGACATGGAGCTCCTGGAATGGGTCCAGCAGAGGGCTACGAAGATGATCAGGGGCCTGGAGCATCTGTCATACGAGGAGTGGCTGAGAGAGCTGGGCCTGTTTAGCTTGGAGAAGAGAAGACAGAGGGGATCTTATCAATGTGTACAAATATCTGAAGGGAGGGTGTCAAAAGGATGGAGCCGGACTCTCTTCAGAGGTGCCCAGCGACAGGACAAGAGGCAACGGGCACAAACTGACACACAGGAAGTTCCAGCTGAGTATGAGAAAGCATTTCTGTGCTGTGAGGGTGACAGAGCACTGGAACAGGCTGCCCAGAGAGGCTGTGGAGTCTCCTTCTCTGGAGATATTCAAAACCCGCCCAGATGCCATCTTGTGCAACATGCTCTAGGTGACCCTGCTTGGCAGGGGGGTTGGACCGGATGATCTCCAGAGGTCCCTTCCAACCTCAACCATTCGGTGATTCTGTCTTAAACAGCCTCCCAGAAACACACTGCAGCTGTCCAGTGGTTGCCCACAGAGAACGATTTGTGCCGACCCACTTAAGATGACCAAGAGGCTGAATTTGCCATGAAGCAGCAGAATTGCATTCAAAATATTTCCAGTGAACTTCTCTTCTCAAAAGCTGTCTCAGCTGCTGCAGACTCCTCCTGTTGGCTCTCACCCCGGCGAGCACCCCCAGAGGCCAGGCGAACCCCCTGCAGCAGAGCAGCGGGCCTGCAACGCCAGGAAGCTGCGGGCAGAACGATTCTCCCTCCGAGCATCCCTGCAGAACCAGGAGCCTGAAAGCCCCATTCTGCTGGATTAAAGCTCCTCTTGGAAATTTCTCTCTGTTGTGGCGCAGTCAGGGACTCAAGGGACTCTAAATCCCCACTGTATCCAACAGCACGTTTCAGTTGGAGTTTTAAAGGAGCAGCAATACCTCTGCAGTTCAATTGCCAAAGCTCTGCTCTGCAACCAACCCACTGCTCAACCTTTTGTAGCGATTGGTTTTGCTCTGGCTGCCAGTCAGCAGAGGATGGAGCAATGGGTATTCCCCTTTTACAGAAACGGAAGATAATACACCATCCCTGAAGGTGCAAGAAGCTCGCACTAATAAATCAGGGAAATTAAATCCAGAGGATTGCGTAGGTGCGTGGTTTATATCCCATAATCCCACTCTAAAGAGCTTTCCTGCTGCCACTCCCTAGCAACCCAAGAAAGCAGCTTGTTTTATGACTCCCTTTGAGCCTTCAGGTGTGGATGGCTGCGAGAGGTGCTGTATGGGCCACTGGAAGATTTACAGCTGTGCTATGTAGCTGAGGGGCTGCAGGTAAAAGCAGGGCAGAGCCACACCCCGAGGAATACCTGCGCTGCCTTCTGGGCACCGCACCGACACCAGCAGGCAGGAAACGCACGGCACAGGGCAGGCGTGCAGGGCAGGATTAAAGCCGTCTCCAAGCCGAAAGACTGCCTCATGCTCACAGGGAGTGATGCCATTTCACATGCTGGTTTCCCATTTAAAAAAGTCAGATAAGGACCTTAACTGGTGTATTTGAAATTCAGCTGTCCATAGTGTAAATAATGTTCCATCTGAATGCTCATTTTAGCTTTAATGAAAGCTGACAAATCAGTCAGATTGCAATTCTAACATTTTGTTCTACAAAACAATATCCAGTTGTTATAAACGTAATATTTTTATATAGTAGTGTATTTTTTCCTAGTGAATCAAGAAAAACTACAGAAGCTAAATCAGATGTCTACAAAGGGTTAAGCCACAAATTGTTGCTATTTAATGACTGGTGCACAACCTGCAGTTCCTTGGAAATAAATTCTTTCTTTACAGGAAAGTATGAAGAGCATGAAAATGAAGGGATTACTGAAAAGAACAAAGATCATATGAAAACAAGGAGAAGTGGAAAACACTCAACCTAGAAATCTAGGAGGCTGGCAAAGCTTCTTCCAAATCCACTCTCGCCAGCTGCTCCTCCCCGGCCAGCTCTCCTACACAAGTCACAAGAAATTTTGGGTGCGCCAGCCATGTAAGACACTGCTCAGACGGGAAAATACTGGGCTGGAAGCATTTCTGGGTACCAGAAACAGGCTGACATTTTTGTTTTTGGCCATCAAAACAGGCTGGTTGTGAGCAGTAATTACAGGGTACCATGCACACCTGCTTTTTCTGCTGCTGCCTTCTCATTGCTGTCTTTTTTCCCTTGTCTGATGTTCTGATACTCATTGCTTTCCCAAGTTTTGAAAAAACACCGTGCGTTCTCTAGGTCAGTAATTGTGTGCTTGTTGTCCTTCACGTCAGCGCTGCCATTAGCATCATGCAGCTCTAATGGGAAAACCTGAGTATCTCCTCCACCGTTTACAATGAAGATTACTTAATAACAACTAAACACCACATATGGAATCTGAGGTCTCACCAAGAATAGATTTTAAATTTCCCCAGCAAACCTTCCTAGTCCATAAACAGATGAGTTGCCATACCATAAGGTACTCTTTGCAGGTGTTCATGGTTTCCAAGTTCTCCCTACAGTGGCACAGAGGCCGTTCACCTCCAGCAGGATCCTGTGTGAAAACCTTGCTCTTAAACAACCAGTGTCTAACTCACACTGTCATTTTGCTACGCACTTGGCTCACACCAAGCCTGCTGGCCGCAGATACATGCCAGCTGTGTAGGAAATTGCAGTGTACTTCTCGCGTGCCAGCTTTTAGGTGTTGCAGACTTACTCATGCTTGTACCATCAAGCTGACACGCTCTTGATTTGCCCAGACTAGAGCTGGCATGGCTTGGGGAAAGACGTTACTGGTCAGCTCCAGCTGACTCATTCCCAGTGGTTATGCAGTCAACAGAACTGACATACAGACAACCTACACAGAGCTTAAACTTTGCTTTACCTCTGCTGGAACAAAAGTGGTTTCTCATCCCCATAATTATGTACACTACAGTGATCCTTTCATATTTCTGGAAGACCTGGTTTCTTATGTCACACATTTTAGCAGCTATCCTGTTGTGGGAGACTCTCACTTTCCTGCAATGTCCTGGCCCCTTAACAAGTGCCTACATATCTAATATTTCCTGACATCACTGTGTATTATCTCTAGACTCTTCCCATTCTCTAGTACAGGTCTCTCAATCTTACTCCTACATTTTATTCATCACAGAAGTGTTTAAGCCCCTAAAAAGCCCCATGGGTACATAAGCCATGTACACACCCCTTCGCTATCCAAACTTCAGCAGACACTTGAAGGTCACTTGGACCTTCTGGCTGCCTTTTGGCAACACCAGTCTTCTGCTAGCTGTGTCTTCAATATAGTACTGGAAGAAGAGAACCTGAACTCACAGAAAGGCAGGCCAGCTGCCAGCAGTCACTTCGCCTTCGCTAGGAACACCCTCAGCGCCAATTTTGCTGTATTGGATTCTTACTGACCAACTAGTCAACAAACAGGCACATCCAGATACCTCCCCTCATCATGCTCAGAGTGTAAACAAGTGCTCAAACTGTGCTCACGCATGCGCACACACAGCTGAGACGGAAGAAAAACCTCAAGTGTGGCAGTGAGAACTTGGAGCCAATGCTGACCCTGCAAGACCAGTTCAACGTCTGTAGAATCAAATCCTAGTTTAAACATCAATGCTCATAAACACCAACTAAAATTAATGGGAGAAAGACAGACTTGCAGTGTATTGCTTGCAAAACTTCATGATGGTGAATTTATACGCAATATACAACTATTCAAAAGAAATGAATGTCATTTACTGTTTCCTAGAATGAGAGAGCACATTTTCTAAGTTCTGTTACAATGAAGCATCCATTATGTGAAAGCAAATGTCTCAGCTGTGGGTCAAATTCAGAAGTGCTTAATGAATGTTAACTGAGGCTTCAAAATCTCACAACTCAGGACTACAAGAGAGTTTCACTATGATCAATATCTTCAAAGGTACACATTTCCCTTTTTGATATAAGCTCTCCCAGAACAAATGTGCCTTATGATAGTCTCCCTTCAAACTAAATTCCGGCTAGCAAAGCAAGTGTGAACCTACCCTGTAGAAGTATTAGGTCATAGCGTTTGTTAAACATACACACTTCCCAGTAACTCCAAGTTGCCTGCATGCCAGCTCTGCTCTTTTGCATGGGCAATGTTTGAGCCAGACAAACCCAGGTGAGGTCATGAGAAAGACCAGGGCGTTTCTAACACCATAGACGGAGTGTTGTCCGTGACTGTGCTTTATGGTCAAGGCTAAGATGCAACTGTGCAATTCTGCAGCTGTTAAGTACCTGACATATTGCTCAGGTCTGCCTTTTGTATGGCAAGTGGGCGCAGTAAAGGCAGAATCAAAGTTAAACGTACAATATGACGTGTTATTATGTGGCCAGAATTTCTGCCACAAGGGCAAGAGCATGCGAAGTGCAAAGAAGAAGAGGTACCCATCATGTTTGCTGCAACTGTTTCCCTGGAAGGAATTTGAAAAAACATGAATCCCGGGGCATTCCTATTCTGTACTTCTGGAGCTAGAACTTGAGCTGAGAAATGAACTTTATCTCCGGGGATTTTTTTTTTTTTTTTTTTGCACATAACTGCAAAATCCTTCATCCAGAGGAACTCACGCACTTTCAGCTAGAGCATCTGGTATTGATTTAATATGCCACTGACTGAACCCGGTATGGTGATTCCCTTGTAAATAGCAATCATCATCTGACATTGTCTTTGTTAAGTGGGAACAAAACAGGAGAACAGACGGGAAAAGCAAAATGACCAGAGGCCGCTACCAACTGGAGTTGCTTGGTTCCGGACACAACACAATATCAAACCTAACAGACGAGCTGGGCACAGGCAGGTTCTCCAGCTCACAGGTCAATGGATAGCAGTGAAAAAGAGATGACCTGGCTGCACAAGTTGATAACAAAGCAAAAACAGGATCCAGACCAGACCTCCAACACCCAATACTGCACGAACTGAGAGACCAAAAAGCTACTCAAGGTTAATAACTATCACTCTGAACTACATCCAAAACTGAAATATGGAGTCAGACTATTGAATGAGCTAAGAGTCATATCCTCAAAGTGTTCAAAACCATCAAATCAGCAACAGATTTCAAAGAACTTAACATCTATTGAATCCTTTAGAGAAGGGCAGACTTCCAAAAGAGGTCAGATGCTGGCAGACAAAGCAGTCACGAAAGTCCATTCACCTATTCAGATGGCTGAGCAGGAATAAGGACTTCCAAAAAGGTCCCACTCCCAACCACAGCAGTCATGAAGAGACACCAGAGGAGTAACCTAACCAGTGACAGGAACCACAATGATGCAATGACAGGATTAATCAAAGAATTCCAAGAAAGAAGACTCAGTAAACAAAAACAAGTAAAAAAGTGATCCCTGACACCAATACTCAATTCTTTTTTATCTGATACTCCTAAAAACATAGCAAAACATTTTATGGCTCAGTTCTAGGTGCTGGCCAATTACATTTTGTTGGCATTTTAGGCCCAGTCCTAACCCCCTTTACCTCACTTCATCTCCCGGTTCTCTTTGCTGATTCTAGTGGAATTAAATCCAGTTTACTCTCATGCAAGAGACAGACAATTTCAAAGAGTTTTTAAAAACTTCTGACCTACTGTTGAAGAAAGTTGATCTTTGGTAACAGCAAACAAAGAGAAACAAACACTGTCTTCTCACTGAGTGCTCTCCCCTTCAGTTATGTCACAAAGTTCTCTCTCATCTTCACTGCACTTCAAAGCTGCTTCTATTCTGAGTTTGTCAGACCAGGCTATTCCACCAAGTTCTGCCCCTGTTTACTACATTTCAAATATACAGCTTCCAAAATTATACTTGGCCTTTTTAGGCTTCCAGATCTTTCTCTTAAAGATCCATTTCTTCCTTTGAAACTATTTCTCCTTTGGACATACTTGGATCTCTTCCTCCAAACAGAAAGCAAATGTCTGGGTTCATTCAACTTGTTCCCCTAAACAGATGTCCAGGAGAAGACAACCTGGTTGGGTTCAGCTTCACACATCACTCCAACGTCTGTACAAGCAGGGCTTGCAGGAATCTTCTGCTCCATTATAATTAGGGCAGCTATTTCCACTGATTTGCTGCACTGTATACAGAAGCAAAAAAGATTTAATAGGGAAGTCAAGTTCTCCTCAATTTAATGCAGAAAGCAGTATCACATTAAAAGACTGCACTGCAGAACCAATACCATTAAAGTTTGACTGCTATTGTTCATTGTTTTCAAAATTTCTGAATGAAAGAACATTTCAAATGTTTTACTCTATTTGGACAAAAACAATCTAAACAAGTCTGCTGCCAAATGGAATTTTCTTTAACACTTTTACAAATCAATTTGACCCTTTTTCTCTGTATAAAATGCAAAAGATTGTCCACTTCTAGTTTGGATTCACGTCAGGAATACTGCAGCACTTTTTCCCAACTCCTTCTATTTCTTACTAACTTACTAACTTGGCTGAATTGCAAAGAAAGCTGTTCAGCAGAGCACCTAACCTAAAAGCTACAAGATGAAGAAAACTTCTTTTGCTGTCTTCGTTTGTGTTTTTAACCTTTGAAATCAGAATATGCCTGAAACATCTAGTCAAGGTCAGAGAACTTGTGTCATACCTTAAAAGTCGAAAGTACCTATATTAAAAATTTCTATTCCCGAGAGTTTACAGATTTCAAAAGCTTTTACATGAACAAGTAATATTTAAAGTAATATCAGCTTCCTGTTCGTGAAAATCTCAGTAGAAGAGGAAAAAGAAAAAAATGTTAAGTAATGCCAAATTACCAAAGCAACATGTAAAGCCATATGTAAGGGAAAATTTCTGGAGCTACAAATAGCAGAAAGCTATAAGGGTTTTATAATACCCCAGCTAATTTTTGGAGGAACCCATATTCCACATGTTTATCTGCCAGACCAGACCAGTATTAGCTGTAAATACCTTGGTAGATAACACCAAGACATGGTCTGATAATACTGACCAAGGCAACAGGAAGCATCCCAAGAGGTGTAACTATTGAGAAGCTAAAGTTAGTAAAGGCAAATGTGAATTTTCTCATTTCTCCATGCTGGAGTAATGCAACTGATGCCAATCGTCCGTCACCTGAAAGCAACTGCATTAACCATTTATATCAAATGTCCTTTTTCCAAAAGACGTATTTCTGTGAAACACTAGGCTTGCAAGGGAACAGTTTCCTCATCAATCCCTAAACACCTATTTAGTAATTAGGAAGTCTGTTGTTCAGGTACGGACTTTCCTGCTCTTCTCTCAAGACTCCACCAAGAAGAAGAAGATCAAAAGAGAAGATCAAAGAGCCAAAGACCCTATTTCAGGCATCTAAGGTAGACGTCCACAGTTAAAATGAACGCGCCTTCCTGCAGTGCAGAACTTTCAGAAGTGTTTAAATGAATCAGGTGGAGAAACTTTGAAGTCAATCATCCTCATGTTTGTAAATGCTTTTGGCTTTGCTATTACTCACCTGACTCCAGAGCTTTGTGCTCTCCTCAATATATCAATATATAAACCTAGGTCATGGACAGATGGGTGTTATAATGCTTCCCAAAATATTAGTGATTTATTCCCAGTCTCTGAGATATTATTTTAATATATCTTACTTTGTCAATATAATTGTGATGGAATGCCCCTTCAGGTGAGTTGTAAAGGTGAAAAGAAAAACACCTCTGTTCAAAGTAGCAAAGAAATGAGGAAAAGCAAATAAGCAAGATGTGTTAGATACTGTCTTAGAAACACCTGCATTTCAACAGTAGTTAAATGGATGCAGACACAACGTCTATCAGGTCAGGTTTAGATCTCAGATGGCTCTCCCACTACAAAACTCTAACACACTATGCTGCATGGCAGCTCACGCAGACTAATAGAGACCGGGGTGTGCTTTACGTGAAATAAAATCTAGGCAATAAAAATACTTCTCTCGCAAATTTTAGAGCAATAGGTAACTGGAAAAATCCTACGGAAAGTGAAATGAATGCTTCTTAGATGCTTTAGCTCAAAGGTGATACATACTAACTTAGATATTACAAAATACTTTGTATAAACAAGAATATTAAGTACAAAACCACAGAAGAAATAGTGGTATAGTTTTACCTTTTTAAAAGACTTTTAAAGATCACAAGTATGGAAATACAAATATTGATTATTAACTACAACGTTCATTCTTGACTATGGTGTAAGTACGGCCTTGCACATTCCTGCATTTCTGACTTACTGTAATATTATTTACATGAAAAGATGTTTGTCAAGAGACAGAGATGACATGCAACCAGACTGAGTAAACATTATGGTTCATAATTTGTATTTTTTGACATTTTGTGCAGCCTTAACGTTAAATTAATCTTACTGCATTTAACTGAGCAATAGTTGGAGCTGACAGCTAAGTTGCTACCACCATCAGAGCTTTGGGAACTCAATGTCTTTTCTCTTCATTTAAGCCAACTTTCTACAAGCTTCATTGATTTTGGTAGAACTCCCAGGTCACACCTTGATGATGACAGAAAATGAGGCCCAAAGTCTTTCTGAGAGCTTGTCATCAACTGACAGGTGACTCGTTTCAAACATGCTCTGTGGGAAGCGGATTAAATGCCTTAAAACCTCTCAGGTTCTTCAGGAGCCTCTCTCAGCTCCAAACCCTAAGCACTGTCCCAGCACCTCTGGATCTAAGTAACAGCCATCAACGCCAACAGCTTCTTAAAGCCAGTCCTGGCTTTCTTCCTATATCTACAAACAGGGCCCCCAAGTTTACCTACCCAGAGTGTCAGGCTGGATTACCCACAGGTGACCAAGACTGACACTCTCTGACAGCCTCATTATAATTTGATTCTTCTTTTAGCACATTACTAATGGGCAGAGAATGCAGTAAGCGATAGGAGTATAAAATGTAAATACAGATGTATAGTTCTTCTACTGCTTTCTCCCTCTCTCTTTCACTGTGTATAAATACAGCCCCTCTCTATATAAATATATAACTATGCATCTTTGTGTACTGGAGCCCAGGGCTAATGTTGAGCTGACAATAGTGGCACTAATGCTAATGAATTCTGATTATTCGGATCGGTCATTAAACTAATAAGCCCATCTCCAAATTAGCGTGGCTGCTTCAGCCAGCGAAAATTTAATCAAATCTGCTTCATTATTTCAGACATGGTGCACTTGGCGAAAGTGACTGCGGGAAAGGAGAATGGGACCCTCATCTGATAATTTTATCACTTGACTGCCAGACCATGAAAAAATCGGTGTGATGAATTTTTTTTTCTGGGGGGTGAGGGTGTGGAGCAGAGGGTGTGTGTGTGCGTGTGTTTGTGTATGTGCTGTTTGAGCTTTCTCTCGTGTCCTCCTAATTAAACTAAACCCATCCTCCCTTCCTCTGCCCTGTAACTGTTTTGTTTTTTCCAGATCTTCCCCATCCCCCTCAACATCTTCGCTCTCTTCTCTTCCTTCCCCCAGGTCCTACTCTGCCCCCATCTCATAGCCTTTGCACGCATGACCAAGGAACAGCTCTCAGCATCCACGATAGAGGTTGTGAGACTTGTGAGCTATACAGCAACACAGTCTCTCTCTTCCCCAACTCCAGTCTCCTTATACACAAATTTGTCCCCCCTCCCTTTGCCCTCTCACTCTTATTTTTCTTTTAATTTCTGAAGAAAACAGAAGCAACAGACATGTCCCCTGGCAAAAACAAAATAAAATAAAAATAAAAATAAAATAACTTTTTTGTTGTTTCTATCTTTTACTTGGATTGTTAGCATTTTAAATTTGATGGGGAACATAAGGCCTATGCACTACACACATTTCTAAGAACAGGAGCGTAGAGCAAACTGAGGACACACAATACCAGGACATGTAACTGAAGACATAAGCACACACTTAAATGCAAACTTGAAATTACCTTTCATGGAGGTATTTTGTAGTATTCTTACACCTCTGTATAAATTAGAAGCAAATTTCTTGGTTTCAATGGCAGTGCTGCAAATTAACGTGTCCAAGAATAATTTTCTGGCCACCCCACTTCTTCGTCCTGCGGCTGTAACACCTGGGCCAGAGAGACTTGTCCTTTACACAAATCTATCCCACTTACACATACATGTCTACGACATAAAGAGACTCACCAATTCTTCCAGTTACTAAAGCTAACCAAAACATTAAAATATTCCCCAAACCAGCTATAGATATAAAAACATGCTACAGAGCCAGAAAGTAAACAAATTGTGGAAAAAGATCAGGCCTCACAAATGCATGAGCCTCATCAGCGCACAGCCATGCTCAGTAACCGTGGTCAGAAAGCTAAATTCACGCTGCTTTTGGTGCTGGACAGCCCCGCTGGAAGTTCAGTAGAGAAATACATCTTGTAAGTAGCGAAGTAATAAAGCACTGCGCATCCCACTACCCAGGAAGATGTGTCCAAAATCCGGAACACGCGTGAAGGAAGAACAATCTTTTGAAACAGCACCAGCCATTCCTGCTACGGCATGGAGATTTAGCAGCGCTTTGCTGGCAATGGTATTGAAGGCACTTGAAGATCTTACATTGTTCCCTGAGGTATTCCATCCTCAACTTCTACCAGCAATCTACCCTCAAAAGCTGGCATTAATTAGTTAAATTTCTCATGTCTAATAGCTTTCCAGGTTATAATTTAGCCACCTAGATTTCCTATTTCCGCAAAAGATAGAACCAGTGCTTCCAATAGGCTACTCCATGATTTCAATCGCACATCTTACATTTTAAGATAGGATGAATGCTCCCTAGATAGTTGCCTGTTTTTCTTCACTGATTATATTGGAAATACAGACAGTTCACTTTGACTTGACAATAGTTGCATGTCTAAAATTAGGTAAATTGAGTTCTGGACTGAGGAAAAATTATACGTGATGTATCTTGGCCTGACAAGGCCTGATGAAGATCTGAAACATCTAGGTGCACAAGATTGATCTGCAACAGAGATTCTTAACTGAAATCAGACACTGAAGATAAAATTGACTGGCAGCCAACCAGGCTGTCAACAGCATCAAATACGTTTGTACAGATGCCTTCCTAAGAAAGGTACCAGACTGATAATCTGCCATCAAACATATGAGCTCTAAACACTAACAGGAAAGCAGAAAGTAAGGCTATGGATCTAATGCCATCAGTTCAATGAGGCAAACAAAACGCATGCCCTCTTAGTTGAATCTCAGCCTGTTTGCTGCTTACTAGATGTCAGGCTTCAGCATGTTACATTTTCCATTTTCCTAAAGCAGTCTTCCTCTCCGCTTCTATGTCCTACCTAGGCACCCCTGCTCACGCAAAACCCAGCCTATGGACCTCCTAATAGACCAGCTCTCATCTAAATGCTCTTTGATTTTGCACAGAGGGTCCCAGATAGACTGGTCTTACTCACCCAGACAAGCAGCCAAAGCTCTCAAACAGGACCTCGCTGCAATCTCCTTCCCTCGACCTCGCTGAGACGATGAAGTGGTTCAGAGCGATTCCGCTCCTCCTGCCTGCCGCCCTGCTAAGCCTTCAGAGCTCACTTATTCAGTAAGACATCTTGATCTAATTTTAGATTTGAAGAACTGAAAAGCTAAAAGACAATTAGTCTAACTAAGGCTAGATGAGATAGTAGCTAGGAAAGGAACTGAGATCTTGTGACTGATCATTTTAGTTATTAGCCAACTCTTTCCTTCAAGATTCACACCGATTACACTCAGAGAAGGATCTCTCTTGCTGGCCCACATAAAAAAGACAAAGGCTATAGCATTGACAGGTATATACACCCTGTCTCCATTAAAAAGAACACACAGTCATTATGAGAAACAAAGCAGAAAGGAACCTCACACCCCAGAGTGGAAACCACAATAGCACGGACTATCTGTGCTCTGCTCCCCTGGAGAAGAAGCCTACAGAAAGACAAGGAAGCTCAAAAGCAAAGTCAGAGAATGAATGGTGCAAAACACACCTCAAAAGTTTGGGAAAAACTATAATTGTGGAAACAAAAGAGGTAGAGAGAATATGAGCAAGCAGTTCACAGAACAGAATGAGGAACCAGGCTCTGCTACTTGCTTTGATGAGTTTCTTCAGAAATGGGAAAAATGCACTTCTGTGCAGTGGAGCTGAGTGAATGCAAGCTGGGCTGAATCACGGACAAAACGGGCTGTAAGACATGCAGCACGCAGCATCTCACAGCAGTGGCTGCAAAAGTTCAGGATATAGCAAAACAATGTAAAGAACTTTTTGGATGATGAGTATTAATAGTAATGACATTCTATGATTTAGGAACATCTTTTTCTGCCACCACAGGCTTTCCAAGACCTTATCCATTCCACCCACCCCGAAAAATTAAAATAACATAAACCTGGAACTAGAACTTAATAACATGGTGCACCTGGAATAAGAAATACTACATTCTTCATATATATATAAGAAATATATATATATATAAGAAATACTTCATTCTTCAGTGACCCAAGAGCGGAGGCGAAAGTATTCAACAACATGCAAAAGAAGGATGTAACACAGACTGTCAGACATGAGAGGAACCAAAGAACAGACAGGCAGAAACTAAGCTCAAGAACCACTCCGCAGCCTTGCTCAGCCAGAGAGACCGGCTGCATGCCCGTCATTATCTCCCACGTCTACCCGCTTGTGAGAGACACGTTACAGAAAAGGGGCCAGGAAACACTTTTAAAGCCATGAGCATGGCAAGGCATTTAGAAAAACACTTCTCTGAGCAAGGCTGGCTGACCCTGCTATCCCTTCAAACCACCAAGGCAGAAACTATTCATTTTCTTTTTGTCCTGGTGACAGTCAAGATACAGTATATACAGAGGTATGCACACACGCACACGCACGCAGAGCAGGTTTGCTATGAGACAGGTTCAAGCTCTCATGTCCTATCGCCTCGAGGAGGCCGGGACATTTAGATCGTCCTCTGAGAGGGCCAGGGAGACCTTTAGAAAATGACACACAGTTTGGGAGTCCTCAGATTCAAAGAGACAGGTATTCCGGTGGCCTTCTCAACTTCTCAACTCCCTTTTCAGTCGTCAAGACAAAACTCCATTGCAGACATGAACTATCCCCTCCTCTGAAAGGCCTCGCAATAGATCTGTGTCAACAGTGATTAGCTGTTGCCTGGCACGTCATCCATTTGCCATTTGTTAGGCCAAACATGCCAACATTGGTAATCTAATCTTTGGCCAGCAACGGCCTCTTCCAGGTTAAATGTATTAAAGGAGTCGAGGAAACCAGGCTTATTTCACAGGCTGTGGCCTGCAGCTTTCTAACATGGCCTGACCCCCCCTCCCGCCCCCTTCCCCTGGAGATTGCAGGGGTCAGGACCTGCACAGCATGGAGCTGAGTAAAACACTAACAGAGAGAGATGAGAGGATATTGGAAACATATTCTCAAGGCCTCAGCGCTTTGGAAATCTGAGAAGAACATGAGGCGTTAAGTTAGAGCTTTCACTGCTGGGTTGTGTGTGTGTGTGTGTGTGTGTGTGTGTTTAAAAACATGTTTCAACCAGAATTTGATAAAGATATCAGAAAGAAGGACAAGGCTGATGGTTTTTAACACAGGAGCAGAAAAAATGTGGTGCTCTTTTCATGGGAGAATCCATGTTACAAGACACCTTAACCCACAGCTCACACGTTGTGAAGAGGAATAGCTTGATTTTAAAGATACATGTTAAGTATATCAGGTATACCTTATCCAGCAAAAACTCACTTTTGTCTTCCATAGATTCCAAAGTAACCATAGTTCACAGCACTGTTTGGTGGTCTGGCAGGAAGAGACGTTCCTGGGGATTCCTAAAACTGAAAATTTTGTATCCGAAACTACGCAAAATTGCCATCAGGATTCTCAAGTATTTTCTTCCCCGAGAGGTAAGGGAACTCTCCCATAAAGGTGCCACTTATCTGTTTGTGAGATCCTTTGGAGCTCTGTCTCAGACACAGGAGCAGACAATTCCCTAATGAGATAATTCCACTAAAGTTAGGAGTGAGAAATGAACAAAAGGCTTTAACATAATAAAATGTATACAGGACCAGTACTGAATGCCAGATCCAGTCCCTGGAGCAGTCTAATATCAAATTACAGATGAAAACACTTATGAAAGATTTCCCAGAAAGTTCCTTGCTTTGAAAACAATACTCAGGATGTTCCAGAAATGACCAAAAAAGGGGGGGNGGGGGATTTTTCTGGCTTTAGTCCATCACAGCAGCCAGGATTATGTTGGTTCCCAAAAAGCTCGTGGACACGAGCTGCCCATTCTGATTACCATCACTGCTTTTATGTGCATTTTTCTCTCCAGAGACTAACTTGGGACATACATATCCCCTGCCCTGTCAACATAAATGAACTTGGAGGAAATTTCATACTTACACATATAAAAACTGTGCACATCAAGTATGCAAGGTCCTTTGCTAATGAAAGACAACTTCATTGTGTAGTGTCGAACTCCACAATTACATGGTGCGAGACCTTTATTTCAAGTGTCTCAGCACAAAGTTGTATTTGCTTGTTGGAACTGGTTCCTTCCTTTGGGAGAAAATTTTGATCAAACTAAAACATTTATAGCAAAATGTGGTTTGTTGCTGGACACTGAGAGTTCCCAGATGCTTACTGAAAGCTAACTTCAGGAAGCCAATTCTTCTTTGTACTTTGCTTGGTGGTAATGTGTATTTTTTTTTATCAAGTTATTTCTTTGGTGCTAATTCATTCAACATCAAATAGGCTGCTGACACTACAGTCGGTGGGGTACGAGCCAGATACAAAGGTGGAATCAATCAGCAAAGGGAAAGTGATCAGCACTGGACTGTGCTGGCAATTTGGTGCTACACACAGACAGAACCTGACACCCAGAAGAAGGCATTTAATACCACGGATGCTAAGTGGAACAGACAGGACATAGCAGCTGCAAGCAAACTTCAATTTCTTTAATCCCGTGTTTCTGTTTAACATCCCCTTCAAGAGAAGAATGGATTGGGGGAGATGTCCATGATCTGTCTTAAGAGATGATAGGCAGGACTGAGGCTTCTGGAGATTGCTAAAGGACAATGACTCTGGGCAGTGAAAGATTAAGTGCCATCTCATCCACCAGTTAAACTTAGCACAGCAGTTGGGTAGCTCAAGCATTCAAAAATCACTGTAAAGATTTGATTCTCACTGCTTAGGCCTGCCCTCCCAAATGTAAGTGTTATGAGAACAAGTCTTTTCAAATGAGATCATCCTGTGATACTCAAATGCTACAAGAAACACTCTCTGAGTTTTGTACTTTCTGATTCACACTCAGAAGGAGAAAAGGTAGACCTATGTCAAAAAAGCACTTTCACCCCACTTTTCCTAATTGCTTGCCTCAAATCTGCAGTAAAAACTCATGGCTGAAGGACCTACTTTACCTAGTAAAACCAACTACAACACAGATCTGTAGCAAGATCCCCTGAGAAAGATCACACTCTCATCTGGGTGTGATTCAAAGACCTGAGAGCTATAGAAAACATCTCACTTACATTGAGGACTTGGAAGAGACTGCTGCAGAGTCCAGCTGAAATGCTGCAACCATCGACCCCTCAGGACAGGTCCTTCCTCAGGTCTGGAATCTGGAAAACACTTCCCTATTTCACATCCCCTTCAAACGATCTGCAAGATCTGGCTACAAAGCTTAGCTCTCCCCTAGATTTTATTTCTCCCCCAGAAAGAAAAGTTAAGAGAGTTCAGGAAATGTTTTCTATTTTGGACAATGGTTCCATTTTTCCCATTCACTATGTGTATTCTCTGTGCAAAGCCAGAGCTGAGTATGACTGTATTTATAAGTATGTTTACTTTAATGAATTTGATGGGATAACTTAACATTTCCTCATCTGGCCCAAGTCCATCCTTCAAAATATCATTTTCCTTGCTGCTCTCTGGGATTGTTTTTTGTTTTGTTTTGTTTCTGTTTTCCAATTGCCAAGGGTCAAACACATGAAACCTGAACCAAAGACAAATCTGAGACCTGCTGGTGTCAAACAGGTTTGGTATCAGATCTGTATAAAGACTGCATAAACGTTTACTGACTTCTGTGCATTTTGGATCAGGCCCTTGCACTGCAGGCATAGTTGTTTTTTTGTTTTGTTTTTCTTTTTTTAAATCTGTGAAATCACAAAGCCTTTCAAAAAAGGAAAAACCAAAGCATGTGCAGTAAGCTTTCTCTGAGCAAGCTACTGTTGNGCTATTTAGGGTTCTTTAGAGCTGTTAAGAAACAGAAAGGGAGCTGCAGTGGTGAATTATTGGCATGACATTACTCTTGGGACCCCAAAAAAGAAATCCTATTAAATAGAGTCCTTGTGATCTCATCGCTGCGTATTTCATGGCTCTTCAAGAGGTTCTGCTAAAGTCATTCACAGAAAATTTCCCCTGGAAAGGCCCAGGGGAGAATGGGGCTGGATCACCAGTTGGTCTGTTTAGCATTTACTGCCTCTGAAAGCAAGAGTTTTTTTCTACAAGCAGCACCACTGTCTAAAGATGCATGGAGATTCCTGGAGGAAAAAGAAAATGTAGCCAGGATGCAATATTTTACAACATTCTCTCTTTATAGGGAGCCCTCAGGTCACAGTACAACTTCTCGTATTAGAAGTATACTATTGACATTGTTCCCACTAATAAAAATTACTTTAAGTATACATTAGCTGGCCAAAAGTCACAGTGTGGTATAACAAAGACACACCCTACCAAATGCCTGAAATCTTAAATAATCACAACCCCCACGTAGAGGGCCAGAGGTAGCTATCTCTAGGGATATTGCCGATATGTGTTTTTACAAAGGAATCACAAACCAATGCATTCTCTGACAATTAATGTCGAGGTTTTAATGAAGTTCTCCTTTACAAAAGGACTCATTGGGTAAGAATCCTCTTCAACACTGATCTAATCCCTCTGGATGTTTTCTGTCTTACAGATTCTGGTTACTGATTACATTAATTCAGCAGTTTTAGAAACTTAATTCCTACCAAGACGTGATCTGGAATCACTCATCCTTTCTCACTTTCATAATCTTTTCTCACTTTTTTAAAGCATAGCAATTGGGATAATGTCAGACTTTTAAAACTATTCTCTTTGCTTGCACAGCCAAACTCAAGTCTGTGGTATTCCCGATAGCTGCAACTGGAAATAGTGGGGGGGAAGACGTAACAACAGCCTCACCTGAACCTACCCCAACATTATGATGAGGGCTCAGTGTTGAATCTACAAACCCAGTCCCTCTGTCCCTGTGAAGGACAGGTTGGTGGGTTGGAGCACCCAGATTTAAACAAGAAGCCAAGGACAAGCTTCAGGGACAAAGCTAGACATATCAAGATGAAAAAGAGTGGAAAAGATACTATATTTTGTTTTTAACAGATATTTGCAGTCATGCAGAGATACTAGTGCCAGACTCCTGACGGGAGGCAGAAGCTGGAGTTTCTCCCTGCAGTAGCTGTGCCTGTCAGGAAAGCGCACCAAACGAGGGCCTTCTGAGCATCACCAGATGGTCTGGATGAGATTTAAATGGGGTATGAGGAGGAAAATGGAACCCTTTCAATTACGCAGCTTTAGAACAGGAGTGTCAGCAAGATCTGACAGGAAGAGTTCCTTTGCCCAGTACAGGGATGTCAGTGACTGAAATGAAGGGAGCAAAGGCAAAACAAAACCAACCAAAATGGCAGGATTACTCTACAGTATCACTAATCCTAAATTCTCGTGGCTTTTCCAAAAGTGAGTTCACTGCCAGCTGCTCTGGTACCTTAATGAGAATACAGCACAGAATTCTCAATAGTTTTATCTAGCTTTATATTCTCTCAGATGAAGAATGAAATCTCCCACTGAAGGAAAACAGTAGTTACAAGGAAAAATATTATGTTTAAATGCTACAAATTGTTATTTTATTTTTTCATACATAATCAATATTACATTTAAGGGCTACACAAAAGCTGCAGCTTTACAGACTGGTAGCAGCATCAGGCAATGCTGTTCCCCATTACACGCAGAACTGGCCAGGCTGGCGGTTGCTGCACTGCAGGAGGGGCAGGTCTGACGCATCATGCCATCCCAGAAACACACCACTCGCTCATGGAAGCACAGCTGGCAGGTAGGTGTCCATCCCCAAGCCCCCCAGGCACACACACACAGCCCCAGTGACGCTGCCACTAGCTCACCACACTGCAAACCCTCCCGCGCATAGGGTACACCTTCGCTGTGAACTGCACGAGGACTGGAATGTTATTTCAGTGTTTCACACACAGTTAGGATGATGAAATCCAAAAGAAGCATTTTTAGCTGCTCAATAGAACTGTTTCATCACATCACTGTTCCATACAGTTTTAGATGAAGTTCCCCCTTAGAATTATCTGTTTCTTCTACTTCTTCAAATACATATTTAAAAGAACAAGATACCTGTTATTTCTTTACAGAATCATTGGCAGTGTAAGAATGAAATCTACCTTTGGTGAATCTTCCTTATGCCGTGATCCCAGGCCGCAGTCTACCTTGGGATGACTACTCATACCTGACATATTTCATTCTTTTTTCTTTCTGACATTTTCCACAGGAAAAGTGGTGTTGTAAAGTTCAAAGCTCAACACTACTTGAAGCACAAATGCTGCAAATGGCATTTGACTGAAGTGCAAATGAAGCATAAGCTACCAATAAGTTTGCTTTGCTCACCATCAGGTACTAGCAAAGAGCTCCCTCACCTTGACCTCTACTGTGGATGTTTTGTCTGGCCACAAGCATGTGTCATTAGCAAACTTCAGCTTTATAAAAAGTCTTATGGTTCACACACTGATGACTGTCGCTGAAATGGTGACATCAAGTGACACAAAAGGCTGGAAGCACTTGAGAAAGAAAGGAATTAACAAACCATCTAGTGTTCTCTGGCTTCTGGTTTGTTTTTGGTTTTTTTGGTTAATACTTAGCACTATTAACATTAACACATCAGACATAAGTAACCTTTTCTTAAAAATTCTCTTATCCTTTCAGTTAATATTCTAGAGCACAGTATCTTTGGCAAATGCAAGCAGTCTTCCAAGAAAAAACAGGAAAGGCAATTTCATATTTCTGATATTTTCAAGACACAAGCAATATACTTCTTTTTCTTTAAACATAAAACAAGCATACAAACAGAAAACGGCTTCAGGCTTTCATTATAAAGAAGAATACTAAGGCCAACCTTAATTAAAAAAAAAAAAAAAAAAGGAACAAAAAGGAAGTCTTGCAGGTCATCTTCAACCACACATCTGCTTTATGGCTTCAGAAGGCCACCATAATAAAAATCCTGTTTTCATGTAACCAGCACCAATTGTCTAGCAACTTGGTCAATCAAACTCTGTCCTGGCTTACAGCTACAGCACCCCCTCCCTCTGCAGAGAACGGAGGCAGCACTGCAGAGAAGCGAGCCATGATCTCTGTTCATTTGGAAGTCCCCCTTTCTCTGTATCTTAAAAGAAATGAAAAGGAAGGGGAGAAAAAGAAGTATTTCACTCTGGGAAATATTAAGCAAGATATAAAATATAGTGAAAACAGGCAAATCAGATTGATCGTTAACTGTGAATTTTTTTTTTTTTTTTTAGCTGGATCCAGCTAATATTGGATTTTTCCTTTTGGCTGTGATGTAGCATACAAGCGGGAGCTAATGACAGCCAGTCCCGCTGTGATTTTGTCTGCTATCAGAGTTATGAAAGTTGGGCCTTATTTTTTTTTTTCCTCCTCCTCTTCTCCTCTCTTCAGAGAAGAAAAATTCCTCAGTGCTGCCAGTCTCAGGGGAGAACATGGGGAGAGGGAAAAACAGGAAAGAACGGGTAAGATTATAGTTCACCGGGGTTATGAAGTCTCTGCAGAACAAACTGTGTTTGTGCGGCTCCATCTTCGGCATTGTCTAAACGATTTTTTCCTCTGATAATCTGTTCCTTCCGGTGAGAGCGCTCCATACGTGAGCTTTGCCTATAGCTCACTTCACATCCCGTAAGGAAAGACAATATATCCTAAATACCTTCTTGATATATGGCAAATAGCCGCTTTCAATTTCCAATCACTCTCTTCACATTTGCCCATATGTTGATTGGAATCTACTCTGAAGATGGTGCATATTTATTTTCTCGGCCGGGTACAAAGGGAGGGAAGCTCACAGAAGTTAACTTTCTGGGGAATTTAAGAAATGGCTCTAAATTACAGCTGAATGGAGGGACCTTCCGATACAAATCTTTCCCCAAACTCAGCAGTAAATCACTTGGTAGACATCTCTCATGCAGCTGTAATACATGCATATAAGCAAGAAGAGAGGAAGGTGGTCTTCCTTGTCAGGAATAAAGTTAAAAAAATTAAGTAGGAATAAGGCAAAGGAGGATGACTGAGGAAATAAATGGAAACTTCAATCTGTACAGAAGTCAGCTTGTGAAAGTGTCAAGATTTGGGGAATATAAAAGTTTAAGAGAGAAGGCAGAGTGCGAATCTCTGTACTTTTTACAAGATCATTTTTTAGTAGAGCTTTCTCATTGTACAGTATTTTGTCTCTTACAGGAAAGTACCACCAGATCTACAGATAGTTCTTTACACTTCACAGCAAGGAAGGTACGGAGAAATTTTGTTCTCAAGTACTAATAGTGTGAGGAGTTTGATGCTCTTGGGGTTATTTCAGCACAGTTTAGACAGATTTTTGTTGCTCCTGGAAAATTTCTTACAATGTAGCAGGGATCTTCCCAAATTCCCAATGTTTAGACTGACACCATGATCATATATCCAAAGAGGAAGGATCGATATTGAGACATTTATTCCAAACTGGGCTCCATGTCGCCTTGAATCTCATCCTAACACAGAGCCTCTTATTTTCTACAAGAGAAAACTCTGACCAGCTCAGTCACCAGATTCACTGCTGTAATAAGCCTAAAGTGCAGAACAAGGTTATCCCTATGAAATGAGACAAAGCCAAGCAACAAATTGAAATACAAGATCAGAACCTGAGGAAGTGACAAATGTCATCCTAAACACTGTTTCGTTTCAGCTTCACATCCTTTCTTTTTCCAGTGACTCCTGCTCACAGCTGGTCTTATTAGAAACAGTCGGAAGATTTTATTTAAAAAAAAAAAAAAAGCTTGAAAAAGACACTGGTTTTCTTTCTTCTTTGTTTCTTTCTCCTAAAGTGCCTGCCTTTAAAAGATTACAGTCAGAACCTCATTAGTAATTTCCATCCAGTTCAAATTAAAAGGTCATTAGAAAGCATTAATTTTGTCATTCATTGCTTTCCCAAGAAGCAACGGCAACACAATTGTTTCACTCACAACAGATATCCAACATCCATATTTGCATGAGAAATAAAATTCATCCTTCCTGACTTGTAATACCTATTTTGCAAGAGCAAATATTGAAATAACTTCAAATTTGGGAGTATTACCATTTGTTAATTTATTATTTAAAATCAGCCAAGCAATTTTTATAACCCTTTTCATGACCTCTACCTAACAAATGACTTGTTACTAACCCTTCAAACTTTCCACACAATTAAAAAATGATTAACAACTGATGAATGGGCTACAATTCAAGAAATTAGGTTGCAATTAAGAAGACATTTAAATGAACGCTTAAAACTACTTGGATTATAATTAGAACCAGATCAACTACGAAGGTCGCTCTAGTGTGGTGTTCTTGTGGCATCAGAGATAATTCAGCCAATAAGGCTGAACAGTGAGATTGCAGTGGTCACTACTGGCACGGGATCGTGCGTGGCTGAAATCCTCCTCAAAGGATTAGCCGAGCCAGCCAAAGCCAGAGGCTAATCATAAAACTGACCTAGGCCTCAGCCTTTAAGCTGCACTCTCATCAGCGTGATTCTTTCAGAAGCAAATGCTGCATTTCTCTCTTGATAGCATCTTCAGTGTTTTACCCAGAAAGGATATAAGATGGTATGAAATATGCTGGCATCAGGACAGAAGCAATACCAGAATCTACCAACTTTTCTAAGAGCAGTGTTTCCAGTCATGGTGACAGAGATTTCTTCATGAGGGTAGGGCTGAAAGCAAGGTAATTGCACGTAAAGTACTTGGAATAGATCACTCATGGCTATTCTGCTAATCTCAGCCATATTTCAAGGCACTCAAAGGAAAGGATTTTCAATCTTTCAAGGGGGGTTGGACACCTATTTCAAATGGCTTAAGGCAGTTTTGAAAATCTCAGTCAAGAGCTAATACTTCAAAAAAAATTACCATCAGTGTTTATTTCAGTTTATCATTTATGTACACCAATTGCTCTACACAAAGCCAGTAGTTATTAAACTCAAGTCAAGAAAAAAAGTAGACTCATGTGACTAACTTCTGCGGTTACACAAGAAACTCCACAAAATAAAAAGTAAGAAACACCCAAACAGAAGACTGACAATTTTGATCATTCATTTTCTTCACAGAAGTAACCCACTACAGTACTACTATCAAAGTGTAAGAACTTCTGGAGATACACCACGGCCTGTGTTTACCCTAGCAGTCATTCCTTGTGACTTTCCCATCTGGCCCACTGCCACTGACCAAAATATTGCCTTTTACTGCACTCATGTTTCCATCATAATTGCTTCTCCCTCCTTAGTGCCAAAAAGAAATGACATCACATTTTAAAGTGAATTACTACTCCAGAATACTCATCTTCTGTGAATTCTCTCCATTTTTTGTGCTCTGGGGAACAAGTTCTGCCTTTCTTTTGTATTTTGAACAGTTCCTAGCATACAGCTAAGCCTTACCAAACAGCAGAAAATATGGCTGCAGCTACTGTCGCAATATGTGCCTAGGCAGGCCACTTAGCAGCACACATTTTCCACAGATGTTGCATCAGAGCCTCTGAGAGCATCTTTAAGAAAGACCACAGACTCTGTTGGCCATGTTGACATATCTCCAGCTGGAGTGAATGGCATGAACCAGCTTTGTTTACTCAAAGATGCTTGCTTCTTAGTATCCTTCAACCCTAGTTTGGGAAAACACTGCCTCCTTTACACCAGGTCCCATTAATCATTTCATCCCCAACCCAGCTCCTCAGACTGTGTCAAACACCTCAGGAAGGGTATCGCAGGTGAAATTACTGATTTGCTATTAACAACAGCAGCTGGGGCTTTCACCTCACTTGTCACCTCAGGACCCCGAAGCACAGAGCAAGAGAAGGGGAAACAGCACTAGAGCCAGTTCCTGCAAGCACCGAGTGAGCTCCACGGGGGCAACCAGGCCAGCGCGCGGCTGACTTCAATAGCTGCCTTTGCAAGATGAGATTTGCTCCATGTAACTCCCTATAGCTCCTTTGTTTCTTTTTTCCAGGACACAGATGAGGGCTCTTCCAAAACTTGTAAGACTGAGACATTAATTATCTCAGCTCCTATGGCTGGCAAGAAAGGCGACCGCAAGTGTTAAAGCAGAGAGACTTTCAGCCATTCGGTGCCTGTGTTGGAACAGTACTTCTGAGACAGCTCATGTAACAGATAAGGCTGACTGTACGTTTTTAAGACCGAGGCCTGTATATATGTGATGTATCGAGGGAACTCTTTAGCCTCACCTGCACGGAGCTGAATTCAGTCCCCGATTCAAGCAGCACTTGCCATCCTTAGGCTTGTTCCACAGAACTGAAACAACATTCCACTCAGCTCAGTGGTTTTTGCCCTAAATGGGAAGACTGCTGCAGGGCAGAACAGACAGGGCTCTGCAGGTTTAAAGTGGGCAGAGAAAGTTATCCAAGGGAGCTGCAGATCAGACTGAGGTTTGATCTGGGGAGGCTGAATCTTAAAATGGAACACAGCAAGGGGTGATCTACAAACTAGCCCAAACAGAAATCTCCAGAGAAAGTGGACAGCAGTCAGGTTTGGAATAACTACAGATGCCTTCATTCACTTATCAAACACTGGAAGAGAAGGAAGTATAGACAACAAAAAATGACACACTGCTAGTTAGGAGATGAGAAACTCAGCAACCCTCTGTTGTCCCAGGCCTCTTCCAGCATCACCAGCCCCTCTCTTGCCAGAGGGTTCAATATTCATTGAATTCAATATCAACTTGTAAAAGGTAGGTGGGAAAACAAAACAAAATGACCCTTTGAGACCAAATCCAGAGCTGATGCAAAGCCTATGGAGTAGTTCCAGCTTCCCCTAGGCCTGAACTGAGCTACCACCATCCCACTGTCCCTTCTGATGTCAGGTTGATGGATTACAACTTCCTAATGCAGGATTGATGCATTATGACATCCTAATGTTGGGACGATTGATTGTGACTCTTTTTTTAAGTATGGCTTACTAGGCAATTATTGACACCATCCATGCATTAGAGCCCTAATTCAGCAAAAAAGGGCTGACAGGCCAGAGCTCTGGGAAAAGATTAACCTATTCCAAATTTTATAGATCAGGGTGAGACAGGGCTTGTTCTGGGACAGGGCCACCGTCTCATTACAGGCCTTTGGAGACAGCAAAAACTAAACAGTTTATGCCACATCTTGAAGAAAATTGCTTTATCCCTTCACCTTTAAGTGGATTCAGACGCTGCCAGTTGACTTGGGAGTGCTTTGGGGTCAGTGCACACACGCCGGAACACGGAGAGAGGAAAAAAAATCCAAATAAAGGAAAGAGAGAGGTAAAAGCCAATGCTGTCAGCTCCTACCCTCTAACATCTGTGAATAATGGAAGTGCGGAACCAAGGCTGGGAGTGGGGAGGTGAAGGGAGAAAGGGATGGTTGTAACAGTGACAAACAAGTCTAAAGGGACTTCTCTCCTCTCAAATGTCACTGGGGGAAGTAGACAGGAGACGGGGGAGGTAAGGAAGAGAGAAGGTCATGGCTGTAATACCCAGAGCGAGTGGACAATCAAATGTTTGCAGCTGGGCTAGGAAATGGCAATCCAGTTGCAGAGCACATCTGGCTCCCTTGCTGCACGCCATGGGGGCCACCTGGTTTTAATCATGCTGGGATCACCTTTGAAAAACAGAACTTAATCATAGGCCTAGTCCTAGCAATAGTGTTACATCCAGACTTCTCTCCAGGGGAGCAGAGGGCGGGAAGGGGGGAGAAGATGAGTTTTAAAAAAAAAACAAAAAACAACAAAAAAAGATTTCTTCTGTGTTTCGTTCAGTCAAGGCTGGAACTCTGTCACCAATTTCATCTTTGTCAGGTTCAGTTGAGTCCCTTTTGATTTTCTGCCTCTTTGCATTTGATTCCTGCTTAATTTACACTTTCCTCACTACTATTTAGTCAAGTTAGCACGTGTGTAGGTGCTAAAGAGCAAAGCAAGTAGCGAAGAAGCTATTGAAGAAGTCACTGTCTTCTCGCACCAGGTAGATGGACAGATGCATCGTCCTTTGGACTAAAAGGTCTTACACCCTTTCTGGATAGTCCTCAAGAACTCACCTATGGGTGCCATAAGGAAAAGCCTTCCTTGGCTGCGAAAAGGCCCAAACAGCATGATCCTTCACTGTAACAGCCATGCTGGGTCAAACCCAAAGTCCACCGCAACCAGCCTTTCTTTCCAACACTGGCTGGTAGCAGATGCTCAGCAGAAAGATAAAAGAAACTTTGCAAAGAGTCTTATTCATCAAAATTTTAATGACAAGCTTGTTCTCCCAGATTAATTACAATCAACACATTCAGATCTGAAAAATGTGGGGGGGAAAAAAAAAGAACACATGCTAACCTGACCTGGAACACTTCCTTGAACATCTTGAGAGGATCAAAAACAGTTCAGCTGTTGCAAAATATAAACATCATTTGCTCGTCTGTTGCCATCTAGAATCCACTCATGTCAGTATCTTAAGGAAAAAAAAAAAAAAAAAAGGAAGAAACTACCCTACTTCTTCAACCTCACTTTCTTTGCCTTCCTTACCTGGGTGCCTGCCTCCCTCCTCATATCTAATCTCTATCGTTTCTCATTTCTAGAAAAGCACCACCTAAGAATACTGGACATGGTAGAAAATCAGCATTCATTGTTTTTTTGTAATACTTTTTCATAATAATTTGAGCGCATCAAATGGAGATAGCAGATGTCAGGTTCAGAATAACAAAGACGGCACTTCTTTACACAGAACATCGTTAAATGATGGAACTCATTGCCACAGGATGTGACAAATGCCAAAAGTTTACATGGACACAGATGAGACTTTCAAGTCTCAGAAGGAAAAAACATCCACTGAGGGCCATTAAACGCACCCCACCTTTGTCTCAGGAAATGTCCAGGTCACTGGAGTTGGAGGGGTATTTCTAAGAAGTATCACTCTATAATTCCATTATTATTATGTCCCTGCTTAAGCCTCTCCTTTCGTGACAGAGGAGTGGGCACATCTTTGATGTGACCCAGTGCACTTAGGTCACAAAATATAGTCCTCAATCAGCAAAGTAACTGTCAAATCAAACAAGATGACAATTGAAAAGCAAAATAAGGAAAGAGAAAGTGGAAAGGGAGATAAGAAAGGAGGGAGAAGAGGCAAGAATCAATCTTTAATGAAAGCATCCTAGGGGCAGAGACCATGGTATTGGAACCACAGCATCCCTAAACAAAAACCAAGCTTCAAATTCTTGCTGACTAGTTGTTGGAGCAGCAGTAGGTTGGTCCATAAAGCCAAGCTCTCAGCCCTACTTCTGTCCCCTCACATAGAGGGGAAAACACGTTATTTCTAGGCAACTCTCACTTGAACCAACTATTGCAGTAAAAAATTGAGAAACAAAGATTCACTAGGCTCACAGATGTTTGCACAAACAGAAACCCTCAGCTCTGTTCTTTACAGTTTAAACTGCAGTGTAGGACCAAGGAACCTCCTCGATATAAGCGTGCATGTATACATGACTTGACAAGACTCAAGATGTGCACTTTACACATTCTGGCAATAGAAAGGAAACCTCAAACCTTCAGTACTACTTATCAAATACTTCAAATAACTAATCTTTCCTTTTAGAGTTAAGATCAGACCATGAATAATCTCCTATTCATTGAAGTTCATTTTGTCACAGATACTGGGGTTAGATTCACTGGAATGCTTCAGCTACTTCACACTTGTCATGCTGCAAAGGAGCTTTAAACTCAGCTTAACCACACCAACCACAAGTTGTTTTATATCTCATTAGAAAAATGACTTAATTTCCAGTATAATCTTGTACGAAAGCTCAAGTCTGCAACAGCAACAGAATCAGTATTGTAATATAATCTAGAAATATATAACAAAAATAAACATAGTCAAAGAATATTTACAAATGTTAATTATTACTAGGGGAGAAAATCCTGTCAGGCAGGTATGTGATAGTAACAGCTATCTTATTTTACAGGCAGGGAAACTGAGCCAGAGATTAAGAAGTTAAGTGACTTGCCCAAGGCCACAAAGAGAAGCAATGTTAGGGCAAGGACTTACAAGCAGGAATTCCCAGCAGCCCCGCAGGCTATAAGGCCCTTTCTATGTACCTTTTTCACAGTTCCCAAATCAGTGGCTTCTGACGAGATTTTGTGATAACAAGACCTGCCTGAGAGAGAATACATAAGGAGTATGCAACTAAGACTTAAGAAAGTTATCTTGATTTTTAGCAGCTTGACTGCACGTTCTCTCTGAACTTTATCTTGGAAATAGTGCAAGAGAATCCAAAAAGTCTTGGCACAGTGGACAGAAAGCAATCTGTTTTCTCTGTAGCTGTCTGAAGCAAAGCTCTGGAAATAGCCTGAGAAAAGTCATGATGTTTTGGTAGCCAGCATATCATACTAGCCTTTTTTTCTAAACTAAAAGCCTTTCCCATCACAGCTGCTTTTGCACTGTAAAATGATGGGAAGGGAAGACAGCAACTGCTAATGTGGCTTGGAAACACAAGGCTCGCTGTGCCACCTGCAGGGCTAGCTTGAAAAAATGCCTCTTGTAGGGATTAACACTGTCTCAGAAATCAGGAGCCACTGTTTTCATTCAGGATCGAGCAGCTTCACAACATCTAATTAGCCTGGTGAACAAGAACATAAAATGGACTATAGAAAGATCCTGTCTCATTCCATTGGGATGTTTCACTCCATTCCTGCTTGCACTCACCTACCTGGGAAATTTATGTTCTGTTGAATGGGGCAACCTAAGAAAAAGAAACACAGATGGAATCTAAAACAGTTTACATGCAAGTTCTGCGGAACCCTCTCCTACCCATATATACCTCCACTTCTCTCTACAATGAGCTGCCCAAGGACTTTTGCATTATGTTTCACTTCTGATTTAATGCAAATATCACCCTATAATTACTTAGTAATATTTCTCCAAATGCACACTTTCAGCTAATATTTTGCTGAATCAAATAAGCCAAACAAAAGAGTCCAGGATTTGGCCTAAATATATACCTAGCATAGAAAAAGACCTAAAGGTTTTTGGATGGTTAAAAACAAATGTTCCATTTTGGATGGGACTTGCTTTACTTTCTTTTTTTTGGTTGTGAGAACCTAGTGGATGACATCAGCAGTCAGAAGTGGAAAGAGTTCTGTTAAGTCATTGTGCTTTTGCTTATAGCAATACATGCTGGACAGGCAGTCCAGAATAATGAAGTCCTCTGTATTTGGACCTTCTGCCAACATATGATTATTCCCCAACATACTGATTACTAGTGCTTTCTGCAGTGTAGTTTTAAATGTCCCAAGGGATGGGGTTTCTACCACTTTCATTAGGAAATCGTTTACATAGCCTAGTAGATTTGGCCCTTGGGGAGACTTTTTTATTGTGTTTGGTTTCACTAAGAGCCTAGGTGTTGGTCAGTGATTGATTATTGTTTGTATTGTGGTAGCACCTAGAGGCACCAGCTGAAATTGCAGACCTGTTGTGCTAGGTACTGTACATGAGCAAAGTAAGGATGAAACAGCCTCTTCCCATGCACCTTACAGTAAGAAGAGTTCAGCCAAGCAAACAAGCACAAAGAGATGAAATGATTTACCAAGATCAAACAGTGATCTCTAAATGCAGTCAGGAGTGGAAACATTGTTGTAAGTCTGAGTCCAGTGCCTTAATGCAATTCCTGCATTCACACCTATGTACAACATCCAGAAGAACATCTTGAGTGTCCAGGCAATATGTACATATCCATGGGAGGTGCTTCTGATGAAAGGAGCACAAAAATAATTATGCTACAGAGTGAAACAGTAATCCCATAAAAACTAAAGCCCATTAGGGATGAGGGTTGCTTTACATTGTTCCTCTTCTTCAGCAGAAGCCACCTGCAAACAGGTTAAACCTCCACTGTACAATTCCCTTGCAAGTCGTGGATAAAACAGGGAGAATTCCAAGGATAGTAACAGAAATGAAGAAAAGTAAAGGAAATATCAAAGGTTAAGACATCAGATGAGGTTGCAGGAGGTGGTAGATTATGTGACCTTCTTGAATTTTAATTCTTCTGTCCCCACTTTAAACAAATGCTCTCTTTTGGAAACCAATTTGCTCTCAGATGAGGTTTATCATTACAGAGTCAAAGCAAATCACTTGTTGCCAGGCTGACTTTGCAAACAGCATGGGGGACTTAGGTGTAAAGAACGAGGTTAACACCTTCATTCAACCAAGTTCTCCTTTCAGTTAGGGAATCACTCAACAGCTTTGCCAACAGAACCCAAGATCTCATTGATTTCATTACTTTCTTCCTTCCTCGTGCAATTCTTATTCACAAGCCACTGGAGAAGAGAAATACAGTACCACATCTGAATAATAATAATAAAAAAATACTATTCCACACTATTCCACAGTGTCTGTTAATCTGATGGATCTTTAAGACAGAAGTTAAAACCTGAGATGCATAAATAACTGATTTTGCATTTTGCTTCCATTATAGAAAAATGAAGGGAGAAAGATTAGTTGGGCGGCAACCCAAAATAAACAATTTTTTTCAGATTTTTTTTCAGTGAACTGAAAAACAGGCAAGTAACATCTTGGGCTCAAGCAAAATATTTAATTCGACCTAAGGAAACAAAAACTTTTAAAATAACATTGAGGTTAATTTCTAATTTCTCAGTTGAAACAAAAATACCAAACTGCTTTTTCTTCCCAGTGTCCAAGTCAGTGTTTCGACTTTTCAAAAACTGGTAGCATGGCACAGAGTTTATGCTTTAACCAAAGTATTTCAGCACCTATTTGGGAGATATTTTATTTGACCCACATCTATATTTCCTGGTGTGGAAAAGAGAAAGGAAAAAAAGAGACAGCAAGAAAAGAGAGAAAACAAGAAAAGAGGATTTTGGCCAACAACTGACAGTTTTGGTGACTACAGATTGCACTTGCCTTCCTCACTACTGGCATAGCCCTGTGTTTGATTACAATACTGGAAAGTACACAGTTACATTCAAAAAATCCTTTTTTTCCTGCGGAACTAAACGCGTATTTGTTGAGTCTCTCTACATCCCTACTAACCGAACAGCTTTTTGGGTTGCTCCTGATGACAATGTGCTGGACTTGCCCGCTGCCCTGTAACAGATGTTATTCCAGTGGGATTAGTAGATGCTGGTTGCAGGTTTGCTGGCACTGAACTTCACTGGCTACAGCCAGTTTTCTAAACATTAGGTCCCCCATTTCCCAAGAGCACTCATAGGTATCTTTTCTCAAGAGCGAGGAAAAACAGACAATATGTGGATTTCCTCAAAAGATTAAAGCTCCATTTCTTGTGTCACTGTTAAGTGAGGCACTGAGGAAAGAACACTGAGGCATACAATGAAACAAACCACTGCAATGTAGCCTCAAAGTTAGGGCAGGACTGAGTGCGGGTTAGGGGAGAGTTTTACCCCCAGTGTCCTGTAACTCATCCTACCAGAAGCACCTTGGGAGAATGTCCTCAGTCAAAGCACATGCCACCATCACTTGGATCCTCCTATCTTATTCTTGAGCTCTGTTTATGAGGCTGAGAAAAGCTATCAAGATGCCCACTCTAATCCATGGTGTGACTGAATATCCACAAGAGCCCTCCTGAGTCACGAGGATGACAAATGTGTATCCAGCAAGGGCTGTTCTCCACTCCTTCAGTTTCAGCAATTCAGAATGAACATGTAGAGCATCATGACCCTGTGAAGCCAAATTGTGTGTCCCTTGAGACCATCTCATTCCTTTCTCCCTCCCCCTACAGCCCCCTCATCAAATAAAGTCAAGAGTACGTGCGTCATTCTGACACATACCCTTCAGGAAGTGATGGGAATAGGATAGATTTTCTTCCTCCTAATGCCCTGACTGTGTCCCTGCAGCACGAGGTCCTTCATTCCCACAGTAACCGGCCGCCTCTTCTACAGAGCTGGACGGAAACCCGAGGAGCCATGACCAATGTGATGTCGGATTAGCATTGCTCTGTGACACTGTCAGCAGCATTTTGCTGGGCTCTTTAAGAGAACATCCTGCTGTGATGCACAACAAGTCTTGTGTTTGGGAGACACAGAGATCTCATCCAGCAAATTAAAATGCGCTACAGTGAATTTCAGGATTTCTGCCTGGAGGTCTCCCGGGGACTGACCTAAGTGGCGTGTGCTGTGTCAAGAGTAAGAGCCACCTGCTCCAAAACGCCTGGCCCCTGAACCACCGCGACCCACCTGTGACAAATGAGCACGGCCGACTGAACGAGGGGACTGGAACCAGGCTGCAGCCATAAGGGCTGATTCTCAGCTACCCCACGGTTTGGCAAAATAAGAAATCGGTTCACTTCACTGCAGCAATTTGTCTAAAACATGTTGGATCACGTATTGGTAACTCTTCAATACATTCTGCATTATTCACTGACATATATTTGCTATCTTAATTACTAATTACAAAAAGTGGCATGACTCATTTACAAGATGGGTTGGAGAGACCACTGGTTTTACCAGACTTGCCTGCTATGTTGCTGGATTTTTTTAGGAGTTATATGCACAGCTGGCTGTGAATGAATTACAACAGAAGCCTGCTGCTTCAAAACCTTCTCACTTCAGCCTGTTTTATACGCTCTGGGACAGGCAAAGCATTAGGTACCAAACCCAGAACAGATCAGTGAGCTGAAACTCACTGAAATATTCATAACATTCTGAATTTGAAAAAACACTGAGCAGCGTATGAAGGAATGCAGGAATCATTTGCATTTTTGCATGACAAATACCACTGTGCCAGAGAAAAATGCTACATCCCTAACAAGCAACAACAAAAGTGCATGGGCAGGAGGAAATAAGGACAGAAAGAATATAATTGTTTTCACTGGAATATGCTAAAAATACAGGCTTTAATACTCGTTTTCTTGTAAAATGGGTTTTGTATTTCCACAAATGTTAGAAGTGTGGTTTTGCATCTCCTTGGGAAGCTAATGCTTAGATCAACACAGCACGTGCTAAATCCAGCGCTGGCAGTTGCTTCCCTTTTAACTGAAAGCACAGAGTGCCATCAATTGCAACGCTCTCATTGCTTGCTGTAGCAACATTCTCCGTAGCAAACCCACCTAGAAAGCTACCACTAAACGGGGCCCTGCTCAGCTTGCAGGAGCCAGCAATATCCAAGCCCAAGGTAATATGTCTCCCAACACATTTTGATTACACCAAGAGAGCAAAAACACTCAGCTGTGCTCCGGCTCCTCCTTTTTTCTCCCTCTGGCCTCCCACATCACAGATTAAAACAACAGCGCATCTGGCATTTACCGAGCGTCAAATACTTCTCCAAGACCTCCTAGAACAAACAGGCCCTGGCTGCCTTCCTCGGAGCTGCTGATAGGTCTCCAGCATTGTGCAAGGGGTCAGACTTAGGAACTGTCAACAGCTTCCTAATGTATGCTCTTTCTCCGGGAAAGGGGGTCCCAGGTTTTATAGCCTAATAGATTCGTTAATCGGAACACACACAGGCTAGGAAAGCCACTGTTTGTTTTCTCTGACAAGTTTGGCATTTTCCTCCTGGGAGCCAGGAAGCTTTAAAGGCATAAGACTCTCCTACTTAACTGGACAAGAAAACCAGTCTGGACAAACTGAGACATGTCATTGTGTCTGCTTAATTCTGAGCCAGAAGGTGCCATTTTAGAGACTTTACAACAACATCAATGTCAGGGTAAAGGAAATTAAATTCCCCTCCCTCTCCTCCCCTGATGTCTCCATTTTCTCCAGGTTTCCACTCCAGTCGCTAATGACAGAATCTGGCCCCATCGCAGGCACAGTGCATGTGATTATACCGATGACAGAGATGTTCAATTCAGAGAGCAGTTCCAGAGGGAGTGTTTAAAGCAAAGCAAAACTGTCTTGTGCAACAGCGGCAGCATGCCCACAAACTGCTTCTGTTCACTCACGACAGTGGTTTAAAAGACAGAAACATGAAATGGCAAACACAGCAAGTAAAACTTCTCCATGAAACTACACACCCACCTCCAAGTCAGCAGTTCACAAACTGTGATGTAGATTCTGCCATCAGAATAAGGATTTACTATAAATATCACGTATAATCACAAAGATGGAATTCAAAGTGTTGCCAAGGTTGTGTAGCCCATCCACTAAAAATAAAAATATATATATCAAAACCTAGAAGCTGCCACAATTTAATTACTACACTTTAAAGGCCTGGAAGAGACATGAAAATTGTATGTTAAGATGTTGTGCCATCAAGAAGAAAGAATCAACAGGGGGATTTCAGCAAAAATAATTTCAGCCTCTTTCCCTCAAGCCTTGCTAAACAGTGACACTTTCTCTCCTGTGAAATTGTTCCAGCATCAGGACTCAATCCTCAGTCTGAAGGGACCCCTTGCTGTGTTCCGGGCACAAAACAAACATTATGGTCCACATGCAGTGTCCAGCTCAGCAAGTGCCCAAGCCACTGACTCCTCAATACTTTTCCTATTTCTCAAACTGTTTGTCTGAGCACCTGCTGTAAGGCATTGTCAGAGGCAGCTCCTAGGGACAAACGGATCGTCGCTCTAACTCTGACTACCAGAGTGCCCCGATTCCTGGGCACATTCCCATCCTTCATTCCTGCTATTCCTCTGCCCTCCTTCACTTCAGCTGGAATCCTGTGGTCTCCACAACCTCTTCTTGCTCTAGTACTCTAGCTATTACAGCACTGCGTGACAGGTACAGCTGAGACCAAGGAAGGCCAAGGAGTGTTTAATGCTACACCAATACCTCATAGAAAGAACATTCAATCATCATTCTTTAGAATGGGAACTAGTTTTACCTTTGATTTTTAAACACCCCCTCCCTCATCCAAGTCCTACAGTCACTTCTCCTGTTACTGGCTGAAGCAATGCTTATATCCTACTGAAGTCAAAGCATGTCCCGTTGAAGTTACAATGAAACACTGTGCTTAAGTGCTTTGCTGAATCAGAGCCATCGTAACTATCCATTAGGCTTTGATCTGGTTAATGTTTGTCCAAATATGGCCCCACAACGGGAAAGCAATGAACCATTATTAAAAGAAGGAAGGACAGCTGGAATTATTTTAGTGTACAACTACATGCACAAATGTACACCAAGTAACAAACTGAAAAGCTGCTCTTGTTATTCCTCAAATTATTCTTCTCTCATTCCCCTAGTTACTAAACTATTAATTAGGGTCTTTTTTTTGTTCCTCCCCCCCTTTAATGCACTCAGTGCTCACCCAATTTACACACATGGTTTATCTTGGCAAAAAAAGAAAGGGAAGGAGAATCTCTGCACAGGGGCGGAGGGGAAAGAGGTGTTTGTTTGAGGGGAGTCACCGCAGCCATCACTCAGTCACTGTAAAACCGAAGGAGGAGAAAGACTAAGGAGGCTTAACTCTTCATGCTATTTATACATGATAGAAATGTGATGTGTACAACTGAAAGGTAATTAAGTAAACACTTGCTGAGGCTTCTTCACCCATACACACAAATCTATTCTTTCCATTCCTTAACAAAAAAAAAAAAAAAAAAAAAAAAAAAAAAAAAGCCCTGTTCCAGTCCAGTTTCTTGAAAAGCACGGTTAGTTGCCAGAACATGCAGAAAGAAGACCTCTCAGCACAAAATTAGAAAGAACTGACTCCACCCATGACAGCAAGCTAAAACAAAGGCAAGGTCCGTCCTCAGGGAGTGCAGTGACTTTCTTCCTCCTTCTGCTCTGACAATGCCATGCTCTATCTGAGGTGACATAAGTCTTCTATCATGTAATTTGCTTACACACTACTGACAATGAGTTAATGGACATCCACCACTGTACACACCTGGCCTCTAGACAGAAAAACGCTGACGAAGAGAGGAGCTGGATCCACCTTCAAGTACGTGTGTGGCTCCGGCACTTGCATTTGACGGACTGCAGCAGAGTGACACCATTATTTTCTAAATCTTCCTGAGCTCCTTCTCATATGACAGGAGTGCAGGAATCAATTCACCTTTACCACTGCAAAGATACTACATATTCTATTTAAACAGCAGAGATTTAAGAGATAAACAAACATCCTTTGTGGTATGTTCTGATTAGAAAATCCAAGTAAAAAGGCTCTCTTGATCTACCTGGTTAGGCTATTATAAACAAGACAGATAATCTCTTTCAAAAATGATCTTTCATTCATCCATAGCAGATAAAGAGCAGTTTTTTAGAGGTACAGAAGACGAGTCATTTCTCCTGACTTCAGTGAGGATCGTGTGTGAGCGAAGGTGTACATGTGCCCATGTGTGGATACCTGTGCTCAGTCCCCCAACCCTCCATTTCAAATGGGACCTCGTACGCCTGCTCCACCTCAAGGAAACATAAATATCAAAGGCAAGCTTAACAAGAGTGTGAAAAAAGGAGCCACTTGCCCTTGCTCCTTGCATGGACAGGAGGCACCACCCTGTCCGTTTCCTGTTTTCTACTAGAACTAGTGCAAGGAGCTCCGTTCCCCTGCCCAAACCCCATCTCAGCAGCAGTAGCGCCTCAAAGACGCTGCCCTGGGGAGAGGAACTTCAGCACACACAAGTGGGGACATCCCACACGAGTTGCATGCGGCTGGAAACAAAGCAAGAAGGTGACTTCGATTCCACAAAGTGCATTATGGCCTATGACCCTATACCCAGGGCTCCTAGGTGGCACTGGCAGACCTGAATTTCATCTCCAGCTTTGCCACTGACTATGGGACGTTGAGCGTCAACAGCTGCCACAGCAGCACAGCACTTCTGGCCTCACATTTCTCAGACTTAGTGTCCCCATCCCCAGACTAGAGAAAATAGCATCCCTCACATGTCTTTGTAAATGCTTCCAAAGCCAGTGATAGAAGTGCTGAACACCCACATCATTTCACTGAAAGTGGGGCTCCTACCTTACGCCTCAAGGGACCGTCATCCAGGCAACATTGGCGGAGCAGATACCAAACCATTCCGCAACGTGTCGTCTCCTGGCTACTCCGAAGGGACAACCAACACCTTTGCTCCCCGGGATGGCAGGGTTTGCCACAACTCTAGCTACATCAGATGGGAAGGCTACCAGTCATTTCCAGAGGAACATAACAAACTGCTTCACTGGATCAGTCCCCCAGTTTATTAATTTCAATAGATGCAACTCTAATCTGGCTCATTTTCTGGGATTTTTTTTTAAGCTTTTTCCCATTCAGATTATAATTCTTCATTTCAAAACACAGCAATAAAACAAATTGGAAAACCTTTTTCCTCTTTTCCAACACTATGACTTATTCTATTAACCTATTTTTAGAATTCTGACATGTATATAAAAATATATGTTCCCAGAGGAACTTCATACCATGATGCAATGTGAACTTGTTCGAGGATGAATGACACACCCAGATTTATTGCTTCCCATGCTCTGTCTATAGTTTATTTTTTGATGAAAACCAAAATAAAACAAAACTAAACCAAACCATAACAAACAAAAAAAGAAGGTATTTGTAGGTTTGGCTAAAAATAATTTTTTTATAAGCTGTGCACTGGTACAAGATTTATCTTCTTTGTATATATCTTTTAGACCAAATTCTCTGTTTATGGAGATTTGATAAAAATCTAACTGTGCCAGTATTTTTAAAACAACTTCTGTCTAGCTTCTCTTTATGTTGATGAAAAATTAACCTGTATATAAAACTAAGAATTTCACCTCAGAAATACTCAGGATTCTCAGAGACATACCATTGATTACATCTGGACTGATCAGAAGATGCTGATGAATGATTTATATATGAAAGTCGTACAGTTTTGTGACAAAGTATTTTCCAACAATTTACTCCTGATTCAGAGGCATGAGCACATCTGAAAGTTAAGCTGTAGTTCTAACTGAAAACTTGGCAACAAATCTGGTTTCAATGGAAAAAGTTGGACAGTTTGGAGAAAACATATCAAGAAGATTTCTCAGGTCTTGAACAGATTTATTAAGATGTACGGACAAGGGAACAAAGGAAAGGAAGAAAGGAAGGCACTTAGCGCGGACAGGAGGACCAAGCTCTCAGCCTCCTGGCAGGGCTGGTCCTAGTAATGGAGCACCAACCATTCTTTGGATACCAACAGAACAGGGCGCTGAGCTGGGATGAGAGAATTTATTGGTTCCTCAGATTTTCACAAACTTCCAGATGTTCCACTTCCACTGAACCAAGAAAGAATGGGCCATCTAAATATTTATTAAAACCCATCTCAGCATTTACCTCAGACTTGTATATGGGGCTACAGCTCTTATGCATTTCTCAGAAGGTTACTTCTGGCTTTACCTGCAAGAATTTTACTTCCTATTTCATTTATATCTCACTTGAGGTATTGCTGCTGTTTACTT
This sequence comes from Anseranas semipalmata, assembly GCA_013399115.1. NCBI lineage: Eukaryota > Metazoa > Chordata > Aves > Anseriformes > Anseranatidae > Anseranas > Anseranas semipalmata. Next base: position 150,851 of record VXAA01005306.1, read on the forward strand.
TCAAAATGCACTCCTTTGTTCCATGTACTTGGCCATTAAACAACACCAAACTGCAGGGAACATACAGCTCTAGTCCACTTTAAAAGTCTGTCAAATCTTCAGCTCATGTTTAGCATGAAAATGTGCGTCCAAATTGTTAAAACCGCAGATTAGCAAAATTTTAAATCAAGCCTTTTTCTAGGTGTAAAAATATGAATGGAGCTTCTCTGCAAACCTGTTCTTTAAGAACAGTTCTACCAAGTCCTTATAAACCTTGCACAGAGCCTCTCCCGTGCTCCGTCTGCTTCTCTCTTTTGTACACGAGTGCAGAATTAAACCTACGACTGACCCATGCCCTCCTCAATGACAACAGCCACAAAGGTTCCACTTCACAAAGAGGTGAGAGGGACTGGGTTAACAAGGATCTCAAGCTAAGTTCTTATCTCCATACAGAAGCAAAACTCGTTGTCTCAGACATTTATACTCACTCTCACCCGTTCAAATCCTCTCCTACAAATGAACAGATACACTCCGTAATCCTTATTACCCTCCAAGGCCTTTGGAGTAGAGACCTGGAAGTGCCCAGCACATCACTGGCTTTACCCTAATAACAGTATTATCCCACTAATATCTACGAGCAAGAGAAGCATCTTTCTAGGAAGCACGAATCTTTTATGCAAGATCTTAATTCAAAAGGAATTTGGCACCCTATTGAACTTCTCCTTCTGGCCAGGTCTGCAGGTCAAGTATTGCAAGCTGTGATAATGAAGCTTGATTCTGACAATTCTGACCAGTAGCTGTTGTCATCCTGACTGCTTCTAAACCATCAAGAAGACACTGAATGGCTTAGGCAGGGTTTATTTTTGGTATACAAATGTAAAGGAAAACGTAATTCAATGTCACAATGTCTGCCACAGTCTCCTAGGAAATCTGATTTCAGAAGCATATGAAGAATCTCCCCAACGCAGAGTGTGCTCTCTAACCAGATTTCCCTTTCTTAGTCACTAAGCTTGGATTTTTTGGCTTTTTTTTTTTTCAGTCCAGAACCCTTAAAGTTCCACCTTTCCTACAAAGCTGCCCCTAGGAAAACTTCTGTCATGAAGTGATGTGTACGTTACACCTCTGTAAGTGAATAGAGAATAGAAGCAGCTGTCTTTAATGTACCAATAGCAGGGAAAAATGAAAGGTGGGGAGCAGGAGATACAACTGACAACAGTGAGAATGTCAACCCAGGCTCTTTTCTACTTTTGTTTTCTTCTGACACCCACCATGTAAATTACACAAACGTACGCTCGCTTCAGATCAGTTACACCCTGTCTACATCACTTGGCAATGCCAGCAATAACCAGCCTAGCTGTCACTGGCAGCCGCCAGGAGGGATGTGGTTCTAAAGGCTCCAAACCCAGAAGGCTTTGAAAAGTAGCACACGGGATTCTGTCAGAAAGAGTCAGATGAGAGAAGCCTGCGCTAACCGGAGTGGTGTGTAAGACACCGGCAGTTTTGAGAAGGAACAGCCCAGGAAGAGGGAAAGCCATGACATTAGGGCCTTAAATTGGACATTCAGGCTAATCTCAGCTCTGTCACACAACCTGTGTGACATCAGGCACAAAACTGACCTTGATTGCTCCTCAGTCTTCCTATCTGTGAAACAGCAATAAGAATCCTACTTTTGTCATTTTAAAATGTGATTTTTCCCTTTTGTAGACTGTCACTCATTCTGCGTACACACAACAGGGACTTGATCTTAGTTAGGGTTTCTAGTTGCCATTGTAATAACTTAAAATTGTAGAGTGTTTTAAGATAACAAAGAGACATTTGTCTATACTTATTCAAAGTTTGTGGGGACAGCTGACGGCTGCAACTCACAGAGAGCTTTGCAAAGGTTAGTATAGACTATAAATGTATGGATCCCTTTGTCAGCTCAGCACTAACAGCTGCATCTTAAGAACAGTGAAAATAATGGACATAGAATCATTGTGCTATTCGAATTGTAATTGCTAAGTACACTAGCAGAAAAGGCACATAGAAAAAAGAGCAAAGCATAAACTTGCCAGGTGCAAAACTATAGTCTGGATTCACGTTCCTGTCATTTTTATCTTACTCATATTCCTTTTAAACTATTGTATGGAGGGATTATTAAAAGCCTAGAAAGGAGAATATTGCCCATTTATTTCTCTAGGTCATTTCCATATTTATTTATTAACTTTCGACTGAAAAAACTCATTCATTCTATTCGAATAAATCCTACAGAAATGTTTCACATGTATGGAAGTCCAGGAGTATAACCACCAAATGCCCGATAAAATCCTCAGCTGAGGCAAGTCACCAGTAAAGTGCCTTTATACTAGCAGAAGATCAGGCTCGGGTAATTGAGATCTCTGTTGCCATTCTGCTGGAGTACATCATTTAGCTCTGCCAGTATGACAGAACCAAGCTTTTCCAGATGTCGTCACTAATATTACACCATCACTGTAGGTCCATCCTTCCCCAAGAACTGTATACGTGGATAGGCTGCATGTTCTTTTGCCTTGGACAATGAGTATGAATCTGAAAATTATGGTAAAGTCCAGTGATATATTAAGCATCATTATGGCAACAGAATTGAGGGACTGAGATTTAAGGTTTTTGTGGCTAAGGCTGCAGAATAGGAGACCCACGCTGCACTGTATCCTATCCAAAAATCAATCAAGTGTAAGCCTTCATAAGCTGTGACCAAACCCTTGGGCCAGCTGGCTCTCTGATGCAAGGCAGATGAACTTCCTCAAGGCAACACAACATTCGTTTTCACTCCTCTCAGCAATATGTGAAACCTGGGCCACAGCAAAGCAAGGCGAGACACTGGGACCAGACTTTCCAGCAAGCTCAGGAATAGAGATTCAAGTGTTCATCACCCAAAATCTGGGTTGATATTATACAGTTCAGATCCTTTTGAGCACTGAGGGCTCTGCATTACCTAGGTGAAAATGACACAAGATCATTAAAATATTGGTTTCAAGTGATCAAAGTGGGCTAAAATGTTTACTTGTTATATTCCTTGTCTTTTCACATCTCTTCAGACTCAGAGGAAGACATTATGGATTCAAAGAATACCTCAAAGGAACAAGAATTGCAAGAATAGCTGCTACATCCCCCCAGTAGATATGTTTTGCTACCAGAACTATTGCTAATTCTGAACAGTGGAACAAATAAGGCATAGGAAGCAAAGAGAAGGAACCCCTGGGAAGAAAGATAGGGATCACAATTTTTCTGCATTGAAGTCTGCTGAAATTTCGCTAGAAGGAGAAGGCTCTGGGGCAGTAAAACAGTTGCACCCTTTTTTCAACCAGTCATCAAGGTTATTATTACTAACTTCAGAGGAAACATCGGTAGGCTTATATCCCCAAGCCTACACTGCTTTTGGTTATACCATTATGCATTTCACCATAAATCAACCATCACCAAATTTAAAACAACTCTGAGTGGTGACTGTAGAGCAACATTGCACAACCATGTAAGGAAACACAGGCACAGAAAATCTATTGATGCAACTTCTGTTTTATGCAAATGCCTGACATAAGACACATGCAAAAGCTAGAAAAAAAAAAGTATGATCACAATACTTCTCTTGTCACTGCGGTGGCATTTACTTCCAAACAGCCTTTACGACGGCACCAGAAACTGACTTTGCCCTAGGGTGAGAAGGAAACATCTAATTAAGAAGTCTTAAAAATCTGGTTGTCAGGACTTAAACCATGCTTTAGACTGGGCAGACAAAACTTCTGGTCTTTGCAGCAGCTGGAACAAGACCGGACTAGAGAGGGGTGCTGAAAAACAGCAGAAGTGGAAGTTATCAAAAGACAAACAACAGAAAAATAGTTTAGTTAAACTATCCTCTTTTTTCCTCAACAAAACGTCTCACTGAGCCTTCTTTTTAAGTTCCTCCTCATTCGATGCTTGCTGGAATTAAAATTTCATTAGGCCTTGCATTCTGCATGCCTAATTCTTCCTTGAGCTTTGTCACCTGAAAGAGGAGTTTGGGGGCATTTTAACCAACAAACAGCACATCACAACCTGTGCAATAACTAGCATGATGGCATACCAGAGACAGAGAGGGTTGTTCTACTACTAAGAGTGTCAGCATTCATTTTTCTCCAGCCTCTGCTGAAACCTCCACAAATAAAAAAGCAAAGCCTACAGCCAGCATAAATCCTCTGCTTAAACCTGGGATTATTAAGGTCTTTTGCAACACAACCTCTTGTAACTGTGCCTTTCCCTACAAAAGATAGATCCTTGAAGATCCAAGACAAGATAGCCACAAACCCTTAAGTGGTATCTAATGCTATCGTAAAAGTTTATGGGCCACACCCGCATAAACCATAGTTCTGATCTCAATCCAGATTGGCTCCAGGTATTTAACCTCCTAGTTATCTTCAGATCAGAAGCAAAGGGCTCAGGCTCTAAATGGTGCTTAAACTCCCACCCAGAGCTGGTGGGTTAAGTCATGACTCCACAGCATTGCCCCACATCTTTAACTAAGCTACTGGAAGGAAGGATATCAAACCTTGGAGATCTGTTATCCCACAGCTTACATATTTGGCCTGCGCATAAATCTGCTGGCCACTTTCTTAAGTAGAGTCCCAGGTAAAGCAAAGTTAAAAACAGTAAGAAAATTAAAAAGTAGCAGGGATTTATTCTAGGTGCTGTTAAAAGGGAAACAGAAAGAAGATGGCAAACCATTAAAAGACTTGAGGTATCAACTCCCAACCCTCCCAACAAGGCTTGGTTTTATTGAATTTCTTTTCCAGTACTTAGGTCATTGGTATGTGCATTTCAACATGGGACTCAAAACTCTTCTGATACCTTGGCTACCAACATCTGGAAGCTGGGATGGATCAGTTGCAATTGTCCTGTTTGATTATATTCTCTCCTGAGACATACAGTATGAGATACTAGGATAGAGGGGCCTTAGGACTAACCCATTATAGTAAATTCTTCTGAACCCAAGCCACAGAGATGCACGAATAGTTAAGATGAGTATTAGAACCTGGAGGCCTGCAGCCAGTGAGAGCCTCTCCATTGCAATGCCTGCCTCTACACCTCATTACCAAACACATGATGGGTTGAGATGTGGACATACTTGCAACAGAGGGAGCAGCATGGATTTAAGCACAATTCACATACTGCCAACCACCTCTGTACTCCTCTCTCAGGCCACCTTGCTTCTGTAAGACACCAACGAACCAGCAAAGCCACAACGTTTGGCCATCTTTTATTCCCTTTTCTGCTCACCACATTTTTATCTCATGTGAAACAGCTTACTCTAGTGCCAGGTCACGAGCAGAGCGTTCCTTTCCGAGGCTATGGAACACACCACAGTACTGCCGGAGCATTGCTGCATGTAGTGTTCACTAAGTTTCCTGAAGAAATTCCTCAAGTATTTGCTGTAAAGGAGGCTGACATTACCTCTTGACTCTAAAAGCAGAGTCTATGTATGTTGCAACTGGTCCATTAGAAAGTCCTATGAAGCCAAAGGTGCTGTTCTTTGAAGACGGGAAGTTAGTTATAGACAGCAAATGGCTTATAAAATTAATCAGGAAGCACTAAGGTGGCGTTAATGTGTTTGTCACGTGGACAAACCCAGAAAGGTCACTGTCACTGAGCAATTAGCTAATGGAGCATTTCTAGTTACTGAAGATTGTTAAAACTCAGTAGTCAAATCTATTCAGAATACCTGAGAACAAAGGATTATCCAGAGTCTACAGAGAAATCAGAAAGTAGATTTAAGAAGCACCACTGAGTAAAGCAATTCCTATGACAAAGAAAAGGGCAATTTATTTCCAAGTTGAGCATTTCTTTTCCTTTTGAATCATCTGTCATTTCCATCTTTTTACAGTATCGCCACATAGTAATACTCCTGAAAATGAAGAAATGCTCTGGGTAATAAACCTGGACCTACGTCACACTGATTAGAACTAGTCAAGCTTTCTTAGACTTCACTAGAAGGTTTTTCAGTTCCAGAGCTTTGGATCATACTGATATGACACCACAGTCAGCATTTCTCATTTCATTACTGCTAGAAGATTCTTCCTTCATTCTTTTATAGCGACAACTCTTTCTTTGACATCAGTTGGCAATATTAAAATAAAGTCCTTGAAAATGTAAAAAGTGAGGTCCTTAATTAGCATTAAAAATTAAACTGTGGTGTTTTGATTTAAAGGAGATGACTCTTTCAAGACAAGGTTTTCAAAGAAGCAGAGAGGATGCAGTCACCTGATGTCACTAAATCTTCAAATATATTCTCCCAAGACCAGAGAACACAATTCCAGCTCTGCCATTAATTTTCTTTGCATCTTAGTCTCGCAACACATGAAAAAAGCTTGATAAGCTAAGTTCCCATGCTTCTCATATGCGTGGTCACTGCATTGTGAGACAGATACTTAACCAAANCTAACAGCTGAACTTACAAAGACAACCTCAGAATTCAAATTCCAGTTGAATTTGCTCTCTTTACACATTACAGTTATTAACACAGGTTCTGATTTTCAGATGAGAGTTGGTCTGCTGAGCAAGATGGTGTGTTTCTATACAGACCCATTTGAGAGCAACACTCTTGAATACTGTCGTGAAGGATTTGGTGTAAGACACACAGGCCGTGAGGAGCAAGAACTCTTGACTTGCTTTGGTTTTTGACAGGGAAAATAAAAAAGGGAGACATAGGGAATAAACAAAAGGTGAAAGTTCATCTCCCCACTATAAATGAGGCAGGCGACAGCGAGGGCTGGAAATCAATGTGCACACTGTATGTTGTTTACTCATCCCTGCATACAGATGAGAGGGCCATCTGACTTCAGCACACAGCCGCCTTCCCGGTCGCAGCATGGTGCCTGCCTCTCTCTGCTCCAGCATGGCCATCGAAACGAGCCGATACAGACTTGACGGCGCCAGCAAACCTGCAATAACTTGTTCGTTGCCACAGTGCTTCCAGGGCCCATCCCTTCACCTATCTCCATTCACACTCCTCCTTATTGCTCACCTGATAACGATAGACCTGACTGTAATTGCTGGGCTGTGCTGCGGAGTGGCATAGAAGTGGATAAGGAGTATCTATCCCTTCTCTCAGCACAAATGTGTAAAAGTTTGTTCAAGGTTTTATGAGGCACGGAGCAAAACAGCTGCTTTCACTGAGAGTCGAGGTGTTAACTGCTGAGGTATAACGAGATGGCTCCTGCCAGCCCACTGTGTCTCTCTGGACAGGTCAACACACAGACTTCTGTGTTGGGCTGAAACAGGTGTTGGGAAGGAAACTATTTCATGGTGGAAGGTGGGACAGGGGTTGGGATTTCTTGAAGTTTTAAAGGGCTGGGAAAAGTTGCTTTCAATTGAGGCTTCAAACAGAAAATACAAGCCTGGGAAGTGAAGGCTTTCCCTGCCAAGTCTCCAGCAGTCTCCAGTTCTCCAACTCTGCCTGCTGTTGCCGGCCAGATTCTAAAACTCCGAGGGGAATTCATCTGACTCCAGACCTATAGCATCTCCTTCCAGGCTGTCAGACTGTGAGAGTGGATTCTGTGATGCAGTTGCAAGTGCTGTAATGACCAAATTGAGATTTCTGACTTGTTTTGTATATAGGCCACAGAACAGCTGTCATGTAGTAAAACGTCTCAGGTGCAGGAGCCAAGCATTAAATGGATGAGAAAGTTGTGATTCTGAGCACAGGCTCTTATTAGTAGGCTTTTAATGGTCAGTGTCTGAACATCTACACACAGAGGGATATTTCTCATGTTTACTGGACACTTAGTCCTGTCACCTGGGAAAGGCAGGTGTTGCAAACTTGATTAAGAAGAGCCAGAAGGAGGATTTTCACCTCATTTTGTCTGCACATAAGGCTTATTCAAAGGAACAGGCTAATCCTTGGCCTCTGCTGAGGCTGGCTACAGAACTGAAGGGAAGGTGTGTTTTTGACAGCAATGGCCAAGCACTGGGTTAAGATCTACGAGAGGCTACCAAACATGTCACTAGGACATTATAAATGGAGGAATCACGTTGGCTAATGCAGGTTTCCAGCTGTGCAAACAAACTCCTAGAATCTTGCACCACCAGTCCCAAACTACTTGGGGAAATACAGCAAAGAACTATTATCCCAGCAATTCATCAGGTCCCTTCGCTTTGCAAAGCACCGGAGACATGAAGGCATGCTGAGCCACTGTTCAACTCATCATATGCTACAATTGCTGGACTTACCGCTGACATGGGATGGTACAAACATCCACGTCTGGATAAAAGGGCATTGGGTATCTTGTTTTCCTCTCTCCAATTTAAAGAAGTTATATGTCACATATAAGATTCTACAGCCTTAAATCACTGTCCATTGTTGACTTTGAGTTTACTTTTTGCTAGCTCCCAGCATATGACCAAGATATAATTTTTCTACACGGGACAAACTGGGTCACAGAAACTTGGGACTGTAGAAAATGGTCAAGAGACAGAGGAAAGGATTGCAGATGGCACAAAGGTGAAGAAAAGTTGGAATTTCTAGGCATGCCAAGAGTAGGAGACCATCTGGAAAAGATGGTGCAAAGGGGACTTTAGGTGTGGGAGAAGGAGGAAAAAAAGAAAGAAAGAAGAGGAGCAGCAGCTTCAGAACTACCCCGTAATGGGAGCACGTAACACCCTAAGGCAGGTGCCTCAAACAAGCACCAATACCGCAGGCCTATGAAAGGTCTGCCTTTACCCTGTCATAAATGAGACCAGTCCTGGACCGAAGCTGGAAAATACCACCTCAGGGCAATAAATCTCCCATTGATAGGGTCTGGCAAACACAAGCTTAGAGAAAGGTTGAAGTCAGCTCTGAAGTATATAATGACTCACTTAGGATTGAGGGAATTAGAACGAAAGGCGACACTCAATCTAACAGCGACATTAATAAGTAATCGCTGCCTGCAAATGTCTGGGCAGTTATAAAACATTGGCAAGACAGACCTTCTTAATCTTACAAGCCTGGCTCAACTACACACAGCAAAATGTTCTTTATCAAGTTACCCTGGGGAAAGTCCTCCAAAGGATCCATGCTGATAGATGACCACAGGTATCTGTTACACCTCAGCCCACACCTCCATAAAACCCTGTCGTCCAGTAAAGTCAGAACCCTTTCTAGGGTCTCCTTCACAATCTTTCTGAAGATGTTTGTCAATTCTCCTCCACTTTCACATTTGGTCCCATAAGGGAAAATTATTCCTGGCCAACTCCTGCATTTTGCACTGTATTTTAAACAAACCAAGGTGCTGGTAAGTAACACACAGCATCGCTGTAATCTGAGAAATGAGCTTTTTGGTCATTAGAAACGCAGCTAAAACAAATAATAAATATGGTGCAGTGACATTTATGGTGAAAGCCGCCAGAGCTTAGGAGATTTCCCTGCCTGGTGCCGTAAAGGCCTTCCCTGCACCAAAGGCATTTAAAGCTAAATTAAAATCCTCATTAGCTGCTCTTGAGTGTATTTGCATTGATGAGGTCCCTGGTGGATGTGGTTTTATGGGCACGGAGGTAAACCTGTGTGGCATAACTACAGAGAGAGCTTTCAACTGCACTGATGTAACCTGCATGTGATATGCCAGTGATTGAGATATTCCATCACGAGCCAACCTAGTACGAGTGCTCCATGCCACAAAACAAAAATAAACAAACACAAAACCCGCAAACAATTGTCACTATGTTATCTGATTCAAAGAGGAAGATGTTGGTTTAAATACAGGTTTAAATACAGGCAAGGATGTTTATCTTTATACCCCCGATACACGAAGATCTCAGAGCTCCTGTTTATGTTTACAGTGAAAAGACTGGCCAGTACATTTTGTCCAAGCCTAAAATGAAGGGGATACAACCTGTTTGTATGAAAAACACTGACACGATTGCCCCTTCAGAGTCTCTCACACCATATGTTTCCCAGCATCAGCCGCATTTTTTAATCTAACTTTGCTTAGTGCTTTCATGTGACAGTGATAGGTAATACAGAAAAGCCTTAAAAAGATAGACTGGCATATTAAACACATCCAACCAGCTGTAAGTCACAGTTAAAAGTAAAAGTAAGTTCAAGAAGAGCTCCTGAAGCGCCTTTCCAAGAAAAAGAACTCGAAGTGTGAGTTGGGATGAAAGGAGAGTAACGCCGTGAGAGGTATTGCATACAGTGCAGAAACTATGGGAAAAACAAGCCCTTTGGGAACCTCTAGATGTGCGGTTTGATACAAAACCCCAAGATAGCTGTTTAAGTGTAGGTGTCTAATTTCATATTAGAAAAGCACTGTATCTCACACATAAATCTCCATTACCATGATGAAATAACCCTCTCAACATCCTGGCCAGGTACTGGAGATGAAACTCCCTGCAGGGGGAACATCCAGTTGATGTTATGCCATTTTGCTCAATGAAGTCTGAGTCAAGTTATATAGCAGGCACTGTAGTGCTTCTGCAAAAGAAATATTAATATATTATTAATATTATATAATATATAATATAATATTAATATATAATTAATTATAATATTTAAATACAGTTCAGAATAATTACATTCTACTTTTTCATGATACTTTGATTCCTTGGGATACAGGACTCTGCTTTCTGTCTAAAGAGCTTTTGTACATTTTTATCACTAATGCCAGTTTCCATTTCAAACGCGACTGCCTTTCTGCACAGGGTAAGCACCTGCGTGCGAACGTATGTGCGCGCATGTTTTACATACACGCTGCTTTATACTGCCGTAAATGGGTTTGTGGTTTGCAAAATGGGTCCCATAAATCATTAATTAATGATAATACAAATATGAATAATGCAGGAGACAGAAGGGCAAGTGTCACCATTCCGTCTTCAACACCATCTTGGATGCTTGGATAAGCAATGTGCCCACAACAGTCTTCCCTGCCAAGAGCACCATTACATACAGAAATGCTGAAGAATCACAAAAAGGTTGCAGTATGTTCCATGGAAATGGAAGGACTTTATTGATAGTATGCTAATGCAGAGGACTTTAACCCCTTAAAATCTTTCTGTCCATTCAAACTCCCCAGTTCCCGTTTCCTCAAAAGTGGTCCATGGAATTAGGAGATACTGCTGCATCCTGCTGTTAGAAACTGAACTGCAACTTGCGACCTATTCACAAGTTCACAAAAGGAGTTTTCCAGTCTTATCTTTATTAACTGTGAATTTATCTCTCTTCCCAGATACAATGTTGAGAGAGAAGGTGAGCTGGAGGGAGTCATTCCTGCTGTACAAGGATCAAATGCCATAAACGGCCCAGAGTGTGACTGTGTTTCGCCTGTACCCTTTTAATTGCCCCCGTTAAAGCACACATTAAACACGCAATCCCTGTGACCAAAGGTAAGAGGGAGTTTGGGTGTAAGCAAGCAATCACTCGGTAAGACAACAGCATTTCAAAACACCATAAATTAATTCCCTAGGCTAATTTCCCTAAGAGCAATGGAGATAATAAATCTCATTGTTAGCGTTAAGGGTGACTGAAGAATCTGCTTCATGTGCCTGCCAATATGCTACCGGAGCAATGCCACAGAACTGAGGCTTGCTGGCTTCTTCTTGAGAGGAAGAAAAAAGAAAACAGTATACATGTAAAAACACGCTGCAGCCTGTGCTGCTGGGGCAGGTTACTTTTGCCAGGGAGGAAGAGGAGGGGAAAAAAAAAAAAAAAAAAAAAAAAAAAAAAAAGGAAAAGAAAGGTTCCAGCAAGTCAATTTATGCAATGAAACCAAGCGGGGAAATTGCACGTGGCAGACTGCAAGAGCTGTCCTAAAAACTGGGACAGAAAATCATCCTTGAAGGCACAAGACATAAATCTAAACTACTGTGGATTAATGATTCAAGAGGAATGGGTCAGAAGGGGAATTTAAGGACACATACTGTCCTTGATCCATGTCTGGAACTGCCCTTGAAGTTTAACAGAAGATCCTTTACACACCAGAGTTACAAGAGGTCCATAAAGCCAATTCACTCTCATGTGTGAAACAGCTCACCACCTTTTTCATGAGTGTACAATACCTCCCAAGTCTCCCAGCTTCACTCCCATGCTTCCAATATCCATCTGTTGTGCACAGAAAGTCAAGGCGGAGCAAGAGAGCACATTACAACTTGGAAATTAGTCAGACCACCTCCTGTAGGTTTACACTGAACCCATTTTTCCCCCACAGTGGTTATATAAAACTCAAAAGAGTTTGCCCAATAAATACAATGGGTGCTATGCGGGCCATCAGCGTGACAAATCTATATCCACCAAATTAAAGACTAGCTCTAATCTCTCTTACAACAGCTTAAATTAAAAACAATTAGGTAACAAAAGCCAATGTGATAGCAGGATTGGATCAGCCTGTCTGCATGTCCTCCTGAGTTACAGCAATTTATGTTCTGGAGAAGCAGTAAGCAGATGCAAAATCTCTCCCTTTAATGGGTAGCCACCATCGTGGCTACATCTGACTTCGCTCAGACAGACTGAACAGCAGACTTTATTGGCTCACTACCATTAAAGTTGTTCAGAAATTCTTTAGAGTATTCTTATAGCACACATAACTGGAGGGTTGGCAGGGAGGCAGAGGCACAAAAGTAAAACACAACTTGGAGAAAAAACATAAATGCTTTTTTCACAGAAAGGCCCCCAAAAAGCCTGAAAACTGGTCCAGATGAGCAGACAAGATATTCAGAGATATAATCAACCTCTACACACTATAGCTCCAGAAATTGTATTAAAGGAAGTTGGGAAGTGACTCTGAGAAGCCACCCTGGCCATCCCTACACCCCAGGGCCTGCACGAACAGAGCTCTGCTGCTCTGAGACCACGTCAGCAATGACTTTTGATTTTGGATGTCAGGCTGTTTTTCACTTAGATTATTAATAAGGGCTAAACAGCCTTGCATTTCTGGCAATTACTTAGAGGCTTCTCTGTGCATAAGTGAATAAAGGAACTCAAAAGAAAAAACAATATATATTCCATTTGTATATCCATATATAATACATACACGCAATTAGGGACATATATATCTCCAACCATATTGCATATATATATTTATTAGATATGCTATGATATGTACATATAGCATAATGCACTGAAGATTTTACAAATTATTTAGAAAAATTGGCTAGTTTCCCTACTATTTAGCTTACATGATACAACATAATATATTTTAAATACCATGGAAATTGGCCAATTTTCCAATATTTAAATATCTGTGATGTATCATCACAAACATTTTACAAAAGAAACATATGGCAAGCTTTGTATTCTTTCCAGATAAGTGATATCCAGAACCTCTGATATATGAATGGTCTCCAGAGGGTCCTGCATTTTCACTGTTTTGGATGCATTGCTTCTGATTTGGAGCCTTTCATCGAATCTGTGTCAACCAGAATGAAGGTTTAGTAATTTTAGAGGCCCAACTTTAAGAGTGACAAGTGAGTGGTCCAGCAAGAGCATTTAGGCAACCCATTCATTCAGTTCAAACTGCAAAAATAACACATCCGTTGCGAAATCTATACAACATGACTATTATTTAACTGGGGGGGGATCCCAAACTGAAAGCCTGAAGTTGTTACCCAAAGTTTTAAAAAATGCTTTCCAACCGAGAAGTTAATTCATTTTTGGAGGAAGAAGATGCCTTCTAGAAAAACTTTAATTTCAAATGAAATTAATTTTCCTGTGAGGGTAATTCTAATAGAATTTTTTTTAAACCAGCCTGGTACTTTCAGTACTCTAATGAAGCAGGCACTGCGACTGCAGGAGATTGCAGTCTGTAATATCCAAGTAACGATGTTAACTTAAGAACACAGCCATAAACAAATATAGGCTTTGATTCTTCATTTATACTCCCACCTCTGTGCCTCCAGCCCCTCAGCAGCTCCCTCCACTTCTCTCCAAAGAACAAGGGCATGCATGCACAAAGGAGAACGGAAAAGCTGCTCCTCACAAGAGCTCTCCCCATGGAGACATGCACAGACTGGACAGCTGACAGCTGCACAGACTGGACTTGTTTGTGGGTGACCTGTTTCTGAAGAACTTTTGAACCCTTTACTTTCATAAAGAGCTGAATCCTGGATTACCCAACACTGAGTGAAGAAGCATGACTCTGGCCAAATTGTGACCGACAAAGGTATGAGTCAAGTATGGGATATGACAGGAGAAGGATGCGAGAGGGGTCAACAATTTAAATATATCGAAGAACTAAGGTAGGAAAAAGATGACCTGCAAAAATTAATTCTATGTCATTTTGGAATTTCCACAAAGACCAAGATGCCAATTAGCATAGGAGTCGTCGCCCTCTCAGCCTCAGTAGTTTTCTCCTTATCACAGGAAGGAAGAGCGTATTTGAAGATGTAAGACAATGTCAGACAATAGACAGGCGATTCCATAACTGGAAACTCACCAAGTTCAGAGGGAGGACAAAAGCGCTCTATAATGTTAATTATATCCACGTGCAGGATAAACAACACATAGCTGCCAGTTTCTCACACACACATACACAACATTCTCCCTGATACTGACAGAAGCAGGAATCCGATCACAAAATTTCCAGATGTCTACCTCCACATCTTTTGTTTATAATTTTTAGTAATCATAATGGCACCTAAAATGAAACTGCTTCATAACAGAGCTAGAGTTCCAAAATAGGTTCAGATTCTGGATCTATTTGACCTTCTCCACATTAATAATGTTTCTCCTATAAGATCTTCTAGCACCACCATTATCCAAATATTTTCTTACAGGAATCTCAATTTGTGCACAAAAACGACCAATTTAGAAGTTTAACCACATTTCTGAGGGTGGATTTTAGTGCTAGAAAGAAGGAAAGAACGAACGAACGAACGAAAGCACAAGCCGTAAGTATAACTGCTGTATGTGTGTGCAGGCCACAAGTGATTAACTGAACCTAAGACCCTGGATCCTTCGAGTTTTACTCATGAGGACTAGTCAAATAAGCTCAATTTGGCAGAGTAACAAAAGGCACAGAAGAACACAGATCCTCAGTACCCCTCTCCTTCCAATGACAAGTGGAGCTATATAATTCAAGCCTGACACTTCATAAATCAGGGCTGATAACTATCTTAATACAAAAATAACCTCTGATTCTATTCACATGGGTTTCAGTCAGGCTGAGAGGTGATGACCATGGAGGACTACAACACATCTATAATGTATTAAACCCCACAGTAAAGAGGTCTAGCAAAACTCCACTGAAAGTTGTATCAGAATTTTAAAGACTGGGGAAAAAAAAAACAGCAACCAACTAAAAGAAATAGAGAAAAGAATTTGAAATAGTCCTTCCTAGAGCATTAAAACTGACTCACAGGAATAAAAAAGTTCATAGTATCTGGCATTGCACCACGCCCAAAGAGATATACAACAGAACTCTTTGCTCAGGACCAGGTAAAGGATTTAATCTGTCTGAAGAATAAAATTGCAATGAAACATGAAAGGGAAAGTGTACCTGTTCAAAGAACACTTTTTTGCACATACCAAATTCATCCCATTTGGCCTGATTGTTGAATCTCTCCTACACCATTGGAGAGCCCACCAGAAGAGTACAGTCCACCTGTTGGAAGCATACAATTTCCAGTCCACGCAGTTACGTCTTTTAACGTGGTTAAACCTGCATCATCTGCAGTGGTGAGACAGATGCCACCTGATATTACAGCTGTTAGCTGTTTTCCGTTTGCAGCCATCAGGCCACTCATCACAATTTGTTGCAAGTGACAGTTAAGATGCTGCAGCCCTCCAGCAGCTGAGCTAAGTTCCATTTAGGACGATGGGATGGGATTCTCTCTGCTCACAGACTCCCAGTTGTTTTTACCTAAGGGACAGAATCCTGAAGGCAGCAATTCTAGGGACAGGGGAGGAAGGTGTAATTCTTCAGCAATTAATAGAAGTCTCTCCACAGTGTAGCTAGCAGGCACAGTAACTCTCAGTCTATAGGCAACACCCTTTTTCTGTGACAGATTCAGTTCTGAGGAAGTTATTGTCAGTATTGATTTATATATATATATATCACTAGCACCTTGAACCTTCAGCTGATGTCTGCACTGGGTGTAACACAAGCCTGCAGTGAGGTGCAAAGGACACAAGTGGAAAAAGGGGAACAGAAGCATAAGATTTGTTGAAGGTAACTGGCAGAGATGGATACCAGCGCACGTACTACACCGTGCTGGACAGCTTGTTACCCGTGTTCACCCACGCTTAGTCCCTCGGTGGGATCACAGCTGTGAAGATGGGAAACCCGTGCACTGATGTTGGATTGCCGTTAGGTTAACAGGTTTGGGCTGCAACTGGCAGAATATAGTCTTGTACAAGTTGTGGAAGGGTCTTTATCTATAAAGTCCTCCAGAGCTGATTCAAGAAAAACTAAATTTAGCATACGTGATAATGATCTCAAAACATGAGTTGCCACTTCCTGGTTCTGCTAACTTAGACTGAACACACACAAACCAAACGAGATTGAGAATGGCTGGGCAGTACAGTGAACAATACAGTGAACAATACCAGAGCAAGATAATGAGGTTTCCAACTCTGTTTTGTATGTGCCACAGGTTCGTATTAGCGCATAGCTGGTACTCTTCTGATCATCAGCAAAATAAAGAATTAGTAACCCCACTGACTTAAATAAAATTATACTGATGCAAAGAGACAAGACTAAGGCACAAAGTTTGAAGAATCTCAGTTCCTGGGAGACACTGGTACACTAGTCTACACACTTTGAAGATTTCTTTCTTTCTTTTCTAATAGTGGCAGTGTAAATGATGAATGTTTCACATGTGTAAGGTGAAACTTATTCTGAGCATAGTATGTACTATACTTAAGAGACCAATATTTAAGTGGAGCGTGGCTGGGGAAGAGGTCCGATAACTTAAGGGGAAGAGGGTAAAGAAAAGAGAAATCTATTTGTATCCTGTTAACTAAATATCCATGCTTTTTACAAGAGTTGCCTAAATCAAAACACTGAAGAATTAGCATCTTAGCATGCCATTAATCTTATCGTCAGCATCAAACATGCCATTGACTGAAACAAACCATAAAACACATATCTGAATTTAGAAAACATTCTTCTAACATTACCACCACATTCACTGTCAAAAGTTTCAGTTTTTAACACACCTGAATGTCAGACCTAAAAGACTACAAGCCACGTTTGCATCTCATAGGATACCTAACTTAAGTGGCACCTGTATCTCTCTGTTCTCATGAATTCTGTAGGCCTTGTCGTATTTTCAACCAAATGAATGTATGACAGCATCTGCAGGAGTAGAAATCTAACCTATAGATGCTGCATTGCCAGGTTCCTTTGAGACATAAAATAATACTGGAATGATCAGCCTATCCTGAAATCTTGCATAGTGATTACCTTTCTGTAACATTTCATGGAAGAAAAAGAGAGAACTTTTACCCTCTGTTAAAGCACAGCAGAGAATTCTGGGGCAGAAATAGCAGTAGACACTTTAATAACGCACATCATTGTCACAAATATACATTAGTTTCCTGCAGGAAGTGAGAACATGTTTGCAAAGAGATCAAACAGAAAGGGGAAACAGAATTTAGGAAAGGGAATTTGCACAGTCTGGTCAAAAAGCACCTTATCTTTGTGACATAGGCCACTGCTAACCAGGACCACCAAAATCGCACCTTCTGGAAGATATGGGGCCATCTAGCACGCTGCCCCATGGTCTCTGTGCTGGGGCACCAACCTAGCTCTGCTGCAGAGAACTGGATGTGGGGCTATGCAGTGGGGCTTCTTCTTGATCCATTCTCCCAGCACAGTCCTGCTAATCTGGGACAGCCCCAATAAGTTTCATGCTACCTGATAACAAGCTACTGTTGATAAGGCTGCAGCCCATTTTTTTTAAGGGGCCTGTTAGATACAGCCTTACATATATTGCAACTTCCCTGATCTTTCCACCTTCCCAAAGGGTCACTTTTATTTCCTAAGACGCCCAAGTATCACAGGCCAGGCTCACCAACTGCTCAAGAAATTAGGCAAGTTTAAATGTTTTTGTTCTTTTCCCAGGGAGATACTTTCACACGAGGGTCACTGAACGAGCTTCGTCGTCCCCTCCGCCCCCAGCTCCCCCCCAAACCCTGGGGGATTCTGGGAATCCAACTGTAAATGACACTACCAGCTGAGACGTAATGGGTGTTGGAGCTGCAGCCGTTTCCTGTCTAGCAGGAACCCGAATGCACAGGAATGTGGGAAGACTCCAGCGAGCCTCCTTAAGCAGCCAGAGTGGGCTGGGAACTGGAGAAGAGATAAGGGATGCCCTTTCCTCCTCCACCCACTGCAGCAGATAAGCATCATATGCCTCAGACATCTTGTCCACTGATCTGGGCTTTTCAACTGTGCCTCAGTATCTCTGACTCTACCTTCCTTCCTCCGCTGCCGCGCACACCCCCTGCTTAATGAGCCAGTCCACCCAGAGGGCAGATAAACGCAGAACGGTGACCGCAGTGACGGGCAAGGGGTGTGTAAGGGCTTCGCAGCCAGGAGACACCTGTCTCTTCCGGGGAAGGGACAAGGATAAGAGACTTAGGCTCCACAGAAAGCAAACCTCTGTGTTTGAGGAGACAGGTGTGCTCTGACAGACGGAGTCAGAGGCTGTTTGTTCAGGCACCATCCACAGGCTAGGCTCTAAAAGCAATTGATTTATAGTCTGTTTGGAAACCAGCACAGCCACATACAAATAAAAAGTAAAGATTGCCATGAAATCACAAGACCTTGCTCAGCATACCGCAGCAACGTGCCACTGCCCGGTCAGATGGGTAAGAGACCCTGGCTGGTGAGCAGCAAAGGGACTGAGAGGCAACAGCTCGTCCTGGGTACCACTCGGATGCCTTCCTGTTCCCAGAGCTGCGCACAAAGGGAGAGACAAGCACTGCTTCCATCAGCTTGCTGTCTGGTCAGACAACACAGAACAGGGGCCAGAGGGCAAACAAGAAGGCCCTAAGATAAAAGCGTGCAGGAGGCAGTAGAAAAAGCTGATCACAGATTGCACATCTTCTGTCTCTGGAAGGGGGGCACTAAATAACTGACTGTTCTGCCTTGCAAACTTGCAGGCTTCAGGCCAAGATAACGACAATAACGCAAGCTGCATGTCATTCCAGAGCATCCCACAATGTGTAGACAGAAGGCAGCAGCCAGTCAGGCAGTAGGGGAATTTAGGGCCAGCAGGAACACAAGATAAAGAGTAAAATTCTCAGAAAATGTATCTGTGGAATTTTAGGTTCTGTGTGCAAAAAGAAATAACCTTTCCACCTACCCACCTTGTCACCAGCCATCCCCAGTAAAACTAATTCCAAAAATAATCCTAAATCTATCTGGAGATTCAGAGGACCAGAAAGCCAGTGCTTTTATATTCTTTTAAGGTTTACTTGTTGCTTATTTAGGTGTTTGCCAAGGAGATTGTGCAAATGAAAGAATTCTGAGTCTCTGGCTTATCGTCAGCCCTGCTGCAGGAGCCAGAAGATAAGAGCAGTCGGGACTGGCTCCAGTGAAAAGGCTCAGCTCTGGCACTGCGGTTTTCCTTTTGGAGTGAAGAATTGCTTGAAACTAGGGAATGCTGCATTGGTTTGAAAGGCAAAACAAAGAACAGATTCAGCAACATTACAAGGTTTTCCTTTGGATGAGAGGAGGATTTTATGTTAGTACCATCCTTCCACTTTCTCCCTTGCTTAAGCCTTCCTAGAAGAGAAGGCATGGCATTTCAACCCAAGCCCTCAACTACTTTGTTCTTCAAAGTTTCATTACTACTAAGGCAGAAAAAAAAAATCAGCAATCTTCTGGATGCTGCCTTGTTCTTACCATGCCTTGCCTTGCTCTTACCATCCCTTGTCTTGAACATTCAGAACATTCACCATGTTCTGAAATTGTTGTTCAGCCTTGTGAGTTTCTCCTGTTCTAGGTTTCATCTGATGTAAAATCGGAAGAGCTGAAATACTATTAAAGAAGTGGGTCTTGGGAGCTTTCCAATGCAGTTTTGTACAGCTGACTTCAAAGAAAGGCAGTAAAAAGACAATTCTTATCTGAGCAAGTTCTTCCCATCTGCTGTACAAGCTGATGCTGACCAGTTCTCTGATGACGCACCAAACTATTCAGCTCTGCACCATGCACAAGTGTGTCAGGGAGCATACAGGCCCAGGCATTTGAATTGGTACCCACAGAGCTCTCCTTCTCTAAGCAAAACCCAAACTCTTCCAGGATGAGCCAAATGTGCTCCTAACACAAATTCAGTAGTGTATTTGTATTTCCACAAAGGGGGTTCACTTACCACTGACTGCCCATTTGCAGCACTGCCTTGAGAAATCAGGACAGCCAGCAATCTAGATGACAGTGGCATTTTGCTGTCTCTGCCTGCCCCCTAGCCCTCCCCATATCCATGCACACACTCTCCTTTGTCAGCCTCTCATTTGGCTGTGATTGACAGACTCCTGAATTATGAAAAGGTAGAAAGAGCCTTGGTGAAGCACAGAGGTATTTTTATCACAGTTTGTCCCTCCCACTCCTCCCAATCATATATATCAGAGCAAGAATGCTTTTACACAAGGAAAAAAAATCTATAGAGTCCTCGAAGGAACAGGTTTTATACTCCTCTCAGCAGCCTGTCCTCAGTCTAGCTCCCTTTTCAATGGGCTGCTGGCTCCTAGCTGTCTGCTGATAGGAAGGATTAGCTACAGAAATGGCATAGGGATAGAGTCAAAACTAGAGGGGAGCACAGACCTCCAGCCCACCCAAGCAATTTGCTTGCATTCAACCACAGTTCCATAAAAGAAGAAGCTGCAGGTGCTGCAATATTGCCTTTCACTATGTTTATGCCATCCCCCATAAAAGGCAAGAGTCAAGTGTGCACAAAAGGCTGAGGGGGGGGTGAAAAAAACAAAAAACTAAAGTTATTAATGTATGCATGCTTACCTCCTTTCCCAACATTTTTAGTTTCAGATGCTATGTTCTTGTGCTGTTCTTCACAAACACGGACGGACATTTTAATCTGTTTTCACACTAAATGTTGAGAGACAGAGTTTTCAAACCCAGGTGCAAAGCCAGACTTTGTAATCTGAGTTAGCCGTTATTTCTACGTGTTGAGTATTTCCCCCACACACTGCCTTCCACAGGAAGCCTGGGAATCTTAGAAGCCAGGTTACTTTCTTTGAGATGCACAAAATGAATTTAGGTTACATTTTGGGCACCAACACAGCTGCATAACGAAATTGTTGGAGGACTTGGGAGGTTGGTTAAAAACAAGCAATGAACAGACACCAAATATCAAAAATTTTGAAATGGAATCTGAAGATTTGGCAATGCTATCGCAGCTTCTACTACACAATCAAACTCTCCTGTGTTATCTAACCCTTCTCCTTCACCCTTCAGTATCCTCTTCTATCTCTTATCTTAAGCAGCCATGTTGTAAACCTTCTTCCTGAATGGGAGAAATGAGCTTCAAATCCTCCACTAACCTTCCCACCAACAGAAAACCTTAATCCTCATTACTTCTGTTTATGTCTTCAAAAATACATACCATCTTGAGGTGAGAAACTTCTCAGCTGGGGAATCTGGTGATTCCATTAACCAGAAACTAGAAATAAAACTGAATTCACAGAAAACAAGAGCTATTATCATTGGGTGCATGAAAGGATGCCCAGTAAACAGGAAAAATAAAGAACTTGTCAACACCAAACACTCCGTGCTCAAGCTGTCAGTCTCCATCTATTCCTTCTACCCATAGGTAAACAAATTCCTGCAAAGAAGATGGCCCGGGGTCCTTCCTAGAAGGACCTTCCAGTGCTGTCTGTCAGCAAACTGGGTGGATCCTGAACCCTGCAAATATCCTGAACTCTGAATTGAGGCTGTCTACAAGGAAAATATGGGTATCAGATCTGAGGAGTGCCCTGGACTCAAGTACAATGCAAATATCTCCAGCAGGACCTAATCCTGACCTCTTGCTTAATTTGACGATTATGTGCACCTCCTGCACAGATATGTGTACTTAAACTGGCCTAAAATAACACGAAGAGAGAATTAGAGGAAAGACACTTCTCTTCAGTCTTTGCTGCAGCCAAAAATCAGTTCACCATCTTCTCTCTACTTCAGCCAAATGTTTCCCTGCCTTTTATCCCCCACCCACCCAGCCACATGAAGCAAGGGAGCTCCACGACAAAGGCTCCAGAGTTAAGTGGGAGAGGCAGTTAGCTGCTCACATAACAAGATACACAGCAAACTAAAATGGTACCTAGGATCATAGTCCTGAAGAATAGAAGCTGAGCTAGGTTCTCTGCATCCCCAGGAACTGGAACATAAGGCAAGTGGGAGCACAGACTCCTGAATTTCACAGTTTTTCAGGACAAAGTGGTATCAGCTGTGTATAACAAGCATTCTACTATTTACATAGCACATCCTCTGTTTTGAAGGTGCTTTCAGTCTGGATTAGTTAACCTGGCTGAGAGAAAATTATTTACAAACTGGGCAATGTGCTCACTCATTGTGGAATGTATCTACTTTGGTCTGAGAACAAAGAAAAGATCATTCAGATGCTGATAGTCCTCTGGTGCCTTCCCACAACTCACACAACTCCACATTCAGCAGGAAAAGAATGCTGATGTGTTTGTCAAACAGAATTATGGGATATTCTTGCAGACACAAAAAAAATACAGAAACAACACCATGAGCATGGTATTTCTATCAGATGAGCAGATACAAATCATTAATAAAGTTTCCAAGTCACACATTAAGTCACTAGAGAAGCCAGAGACAGAACTCCAGGGTTTTTGACTGCAAAAGACAATTCCTTCTCTCCCTACATGCTGACTTTTTTGCACTTCAGACATTAAAAAAAAACAGTTTGGAATAGTTTCACCTGTTTGTCATGGTGCCCACCTTTTTAATGAGACCCTCCACAACGCTTTGAAAGAGAACTCTGACACCAAATGCACACAGCACCTTGGGAAGGAGCTGATATCCCCGGTGAACATGCTATACCCCATCAATC
This sequence comes from Anseranas semipalmata, assembly GCA_013399115.1. Taxonomy (NCBI): domain Eukaryota; kingdom Metazoa; phylum Chordata; class Aves; order Anseriformes; family Anseranatidae; genus Anseranas; species Anseranas semipalmata. The sequence goes on from VXAA01005306.1 coordinate 173,816, forward strand.
ACTCTATATTGCTCTATTATATACCTACTGCTTTTCAAAGCTTCAGTCTACACTGCTGAATCAGCCCTCCCTGTACAACACAAATAACAAAAGAGTTTTTCGTTTGACAGAATTATTTTGGGGAAAGAGTTTCCAAAAGGGCACTTAAATGCCTAATTTCTGTTGAAGAACTATGAGGCTTAGGAGCTTATACCTTTGAAATTCTCTCTTGGCTCCTGCAGAACAGTTGTTGTATATACACCGTGCGGTTTTATATTTATTTCCCAGCAGTGTAAAAAGGCATCTTCTCACCCGTTTTAAGTACATGAGCACAAGTAGGCCAAGGCCTGCCTTCCTGTTTTAAGAAGTGAAAGCGCTAGGGCAGACTGCCAGAGGACTTAATATAGTCTTAGATCTAAATTTAACAACAATAACATGGCTCCAGTCTGACCCTACAAAGAAAAGTTTGGAAAAAAAAAAAAAAAAGCAATTCTTCACAAATTAAGAAAACAATAAAGGTCCCTTTCAAGTGTCAAGGAATATTCTTAGCAAGCCTACAACACCTAAATCAAGAGAGAGGTTGTTAAGATGGCATAATACCAGGAAATTCGCCTACAGGGTCTACTTCCTCCTTGGAGACTACGGCCTCGAGTGCCGGAGTCAGTGTGCTTGCGATGGGGGAGGTGGGAGGGAGCAACAAGGATCTGACTAAAGTGACTATAACAAAAAGCCAAAGCTGGATATCAACACCACAGTCTCTAGATCTAAGATGATACAACCAGTCTTCCTGGCCTGAGATTCCGAGTCACATCAATAGCCTCTTTAATCCTTTCCCACCCAACATTTCCTGACACCGACCGCAAAAGTCAACAAGTTCAAACCCAGCACAGAAAATTAGCACTTGCACACAATACAGCCAAGTGATAATGCGGCTGTATTTATAGCACAGAGGCAGCCCCCTCAGAGGAGTTATTAAAGATCCTGGTGGGAAGAAAACACAACTAGAAGAAAGTTATTCAAGTAAGTTAAAGATACACCTGAACCCTCCCTTCCTCTCCCACCCCTCTCTGAGGTCATAACATCACAATATAGTCTCCTAAGCGAAGGACGTTCCTCCGGGACACTCTGATAGGGAAAGTGTGAACAACAAAAGCCCATTGTTAGCAGGGAGCGTTGGTGCCACTTAGACCCTCGTTAAGTTCCCTGGGGGGATGTGGTTTGCGTTATGCAGGCTTAAAAATAAAAGGCACTAGGACAAGGGACAAACAAATAATGAAGTCATTTCCATTTACCTAAACCAGCAAGGGGGTTGCCAAGCAGGGTAACCGGTTATTGCTGGGTGTTAGCAGCATCTCCACCCTGGGACTCCCACCTCCTCTACTCCACACATCCACAGAAAAAAGTTTCACACTGACTTACTTGAGGAGTTCAACTCTGACCCAGAATTAGACGTGGATGACACCCTCAGACCAATACCATGTCTTACACATCTTTTATATCTTGAGATTTTCCTTCTAATGCCAAAATCAACCCAACTGCCTGGGAGTCTCCTCATCCTCCCCAGAACAGGAATATGCCTTTTAAAAGGGTTGTGAGGTTTTCACTGGGCATTCCTCCTTCGGTCAAGGAAGATTTTTACAGGAATACCTCAGCTGCATATTGCAGTTAATCTACCTACCCTCAAATTACTCTTCCTGAGCTGTAAGGATGAGCAGTTATATCACCTAACAATACTCCAGCTCCGGAATCTGAAATTCGAATGCATGACGAATGCCGTAACTCTTTGCGCTGTCAAGTTGCTCTACTGATTCTTTCCCATTCACCTGCAGGAAAACTTTCCATCCAACCCAACAATGCATTGTCAAAGGGCTCAGATATGGTCACCTTGAGTCCAGATTGAAGTAGTTGTGTTAGTAGTTGACAAGGTGCATTAATCCAACACCAGCACCTCCTCTTAGATCAAACCCTTTGAATCAACAGCATGGCCACATTGGACTGGAGAGTTCTTTTGTGTGAGTGGACTTCATTTTGGGTGCAATACACCTAATATGAGCTAATCTTGCAGTGAAGACAAGCCTTTAGACAGTAGCAGACCAGGACAGTCCTCATTACCCTCCTTCATAAATGCACAGCACCTGTTAAATGAATTTAGCCTGCTGGAGGTTCATCCGGTAAAGGTAAAGCTTGGGCAGTACTAAATCCATATACCCACCTTCACATCATGCATACCCTCTGGAAGCCTGAGAAGAAGCATTTCTGCATCTACAGTGATTAGTAAATGCCTAAGCAGAGGAAAATAAAGATGGTACACATACATCTTTGGCATTTGCTCTAGTTGCACTGAGTGCTGCTTCAGTTCATATCACAGGAGCAACCTCATGAAGTGCACCATCATGAGTTTCCTCCTAATCCTGGCTTTATTAAGCTGTGAAACCTGTAATGTCACTGAAAGCTACACACCTGTTCAAAGGAGGTGCTGGAGGCATCAACATTATGATGCTTCTGCTTTACTGCAACTTGATCTTTGGCATGGACTGCCAACTGAAATCCTCCCTCGAGTATACGTTGAGGGCTGGGAAACCTCACCCACAGTAGCTTGCATTGATATGCCCTGAAGTTTTGAACATGAGAAACTTAAAAGGATGATGTTTTCCTGCAGCCACTGTTCTTCCCACTCCAGGCTTACCTTCTCCCAGTCAGGAAACAAGAGAGAGAAGGCAATATTTGTGTCTAGAGAGTTCAGCAAACTACGTCAGTGGTTCTTCTTCCCTCCTGCAGTTTGCATGCTCTGCAGTTGGAGACAGGATTTGGCTGCTACCATGAGACAAAATATAAACTTATCCCCACTCAGTAGGGCACCTAAACAGGCAACACAGGAACACGCTTCACTTAGTTAACTCACGATTCACTCATATATATGTACAAAAAACATTTTGAAGCCTGATCTCTTTCCCAATAGCAAATACTACCTGCAGTTTCATTTCGATGCCCCTTGACATCATACACTTTATAAACCAACAAAAAAATCAAGACTTCAAACCCCACACATTGATTCAAAAGTTGCCCTTCAACGTCAGTGGAGGTAGCTCTCAAACTGTTGTTTCAAACTTCTCTTCCTTACAATATTGGTGCCTGGAGTCATGTGATTACACAAGACTGTCAAATCTCATTCAGAAGAAAAAAAGAAAGTTTCTAATCCTCATGCTTTCAGGGGACAGTCTGAAGACATAAGACCCAGGAAGAAGAAAAAACCGTAAGGCAAATGTAAAAACAACGAATGTGTTTTTAGATATATTTTTTTTAATCTCATCATTTTTAAGCCAGTCTCCATTTTAGAAGGCCTTCATGTTTTCAAAGTCTTGTGGTTTTCTGTACTGCAAGGCTGAAATGCCAACATGGCCTTCTGAATGCTTGTGGGTCTAAGCTAGCTGTTGGCAGGGGCTACAGCTGGAAAGTTTCTGCGCGCCTGTTCTGCTGGTAGTCAGTGCACAGTTTAGTGCATAGACTGGGTCCATGCTGGAAGTGGTCACTTTGCAGTACAGCATGCATGCTGTTTTCCCACTCATCTGCCTTTAAAACAAAATAAAACGAACATTCACCGCAACTGAATACTTGTGAAGCTTATTTAACATTTGATTTCAATCCAATCACAAACCACTAGAAAATCCCACATGCCATGCCTGTTTCCATTTGACTTATGATTGCATATTTTAACATGTGGTTATTTCTAGCCATAATTGATTATCAGTAATCATGAGAAAGTTGCCCACTTTAATCCAGAAATAAAATCACAGAAAGTAGCTGTTCTACCCAAAACTAGTCCTCTTTTTCCCACCAGCATTTATCCTCCGTAGGAGAGCAACGATGCTTATATCTACAATTCACTGTAATAAAGGCCTCCCATAAAGACATACAGCAGTCTGAAACTCTATTCTCAGCTCTGTTTCATCTCCAAAATGCTTTGTGATCCAGAGCGATTCCTTTATTTTTCCCTCTCCCTCAGTTTCCCCATCTATAAAACAGTATTTATTTTCACCTTGGGTGGGCTGAGAAATACAGTTTTAGGACACTTCAGTATGCAAATAAAATATTTATATGTGCCAAGTATTATTTCATTTACTATTATAGTAGTACTAGCAGCTGTGTCAGGATTAAGTCTGCATAGCAATTTTCAATTAGTGGGGATTTCATAATGTGAGAACACCACACTGTGTAATCACTGCCTTTATACAACCTATTACTATAACAAAGACTGAAGGTTTGTTTCACATTTACACTAAGGGCCTTTATACATTCTGGCAGTAAAAAAAGAGTTTTCAAGTATATGTAATACTTCAAGTCTCTTTGGTACCACTTTTAACAAGAGTTTAATAGCAAGGCAAATTGGGCTCCAAACTTTTGACTAGTTCACAGTAAGTCTGTTGAGGAGATGCAAAAATAGAAGAGTTTAAAGCTGGCTGCTCACTGGGAACTGAGTTGGGCCTTTAAGGGTTCCTTTAAGTAACGAATGGGTCACTTCTACCCATCAGAGTTTGAGCCCCTAAGCCCAGCATCTCAGAGAAAACCTGCTCCTTTAATAAACTAATTGTAGTCAAGTTGTTATACCTGGTAGCCATTTTCTGCCTAGGCCCAGGCATGCTGACATACATAGTCAGGCTTTCAAAACTCCCCACCTGGCACTCATATAAATTTCCAAAGCTGTTATGCAAATTCAGCAGAAATTTTGAGTGCAGAAGCTTGGAAAACACTGCTGAGTTCCTTGAACCTGAGTAAAAGGTCATTCCCTACAGACAACTGTCAAAGAAGACGTGACAAAAACCTCTGCACAGGTCCACTGTGGGTACTGGCCACTTAGCCCCACTAGCAGCTACACAAGGGAAAAACATGCAGGGACTTGAAGAAGATGCATTATTTTATCTTTATTTATATTCTCATTTCATTTCAAAGTAAGCCTCTGAATTTTGAGGTGCATTTTCTAAGTCAATGGAGCTTTCTGCAGTTTTGCGATCAGCAACATGGCAGCTACAAAGAACACTCTGGGGTGGTTCACGATTCACATACAGTTCCGGATATGAGGATCAAATGGGCCACACAATGAAATACATTTGCTAAGGAAATTGGCACCGCTAAAAAAGAAACACTCTGCGGAGAGCCAAGTAACATCTAAGGCTCCTTAACCCAATTAGCTAAACACTCTTCTGCCACTCAAAAAAAAAGAAAAGAAAAGAAAAAAGCACCTAATGAAATTGAGATGAGTGAGTTTGGGATAGAAAGTGAGTATCTTGATAAACTGGTATCTTTGCCTGCCAGAGCTATTAGCCAAGAGTCTGCTGAGTCTAGACAAAAGTTTGATTTTGAATTGAAAGGGGAATCATTTGCAGAGAGTAAAGCAATTTAGGTTTCAAAAAACAACCATGAATTTTTAACTATTAACCCAAAAGAGAGACAAAGAGCCTCTGCAGGCACATAAGGCTTTTAAATATTACCCACTGCCACTGGAGGTCATCGAGATTGGAGTGATTTTAAGATCAGAGAGCTTCATTAGGCCAAAACATTTAACATACCCAAGGGCTGGAGGGAAGAGATGAGATTGGTGGGGCTAGCAATGTGAAGAGAATATTTTGTATTCACATCATTTGCTGAAATCATTGGTTCTGCTCCTTATGATACTGATGAGCAGCAGCTGACAGCCATCGCAAGAGAGGTGATAAGCATGAAGTACCAGATTGTCCCTGTTCCCTGCATGACTGCCCAGAAGACTGGGATGAGGAAGCTTGTTTCTTTATTTGAGCCTTGGAGTGGATTCTAGCTATGAAATTATTTCCCATACAAGAACTTCTTCCTCACTAGGTTTGTTTCATATACAAGCAAGGGCTGAACAAGGTTGAAGACACCTGCACTCCAGCTCACCCGGGACACAGGGGAAGTGATAACCAGGCCGGGTTTCCCTGCTCTCAGAACACCTTAAGCTGGAGAGGAAGGTAGGAGGCCTTTGCATCTTTAACACAGGCAGCGCTCAGACCGAAGACTAGGTGAACAGGTTGGTGGGAAAGCTGGATAGAAACCTTTCACAAGGGCAAGTAGTGATAGGACAAGGGGTAATAGCTTTAAACTGAAAGAGGGGAGATTTAGATTAGATATAAGGAAGAAATTCTCCACTATGAGGGTGGCAAGGCACTGGAACAGGCTGCCCAGAGGAGCTGTGAATGCCCCGCCCCTGAAAGCGCCCAAGGCCAGGCTGGATGGGGCTTTGGGCACCCTGATCTAGTGGGGGGCATCCCTGCCTATGGCAAGGGGGCTGGAACTGGGTGGTCTTTGAGGTGCCTTCCAACCCAAACCATTCTGTGATTCTAATTCCTGTTCTTCCTGCAGAGAATTCCAGCACGAACTGTGACTCTTCTGGAATAGTTCCTTCAGACTAGTCTACAAATAGGAGAGAAAACCACTTTCTACCACACAGAGCTTTGAAAACAAAACAAATGAAAGGCAATAACCTAGGCAAGGAGATGCACCTGAGACCCAGAGAAGCACCAATCCCTGTCTCCAAATCAACACACAAATGGAGGCAACCTGCTTGCTATCAGATCTGCTACCCACCATCAGCAGCATACCTAGTCACTGCTGCAAAAAGGGGTCCCTGATTGGTATCAAAATGACAGATGGGGTGGGTTAGGTAATGCAGGCTCCCCTGTGAGGCTCTGTGTCTGAGGAAGCCAAATGAGGAAGGGCTCTGTACCGACCTCACATGCTGTATGCTAGAGCCATGGAAGCTTGTAAAATTAGCACGTGCCCTTTTGAATGAGGGGTTGTTTTCTTTCAGGCCCCACAGCAAAATGTTATAGAAGGATGCAGACGAGAGCAGGGCACAGAATAATGGGAAAACAATGGAATAACAAAGAAACAAAGTCTCTTTACCTTCTATGGCTCTGTGTCACACAGAGGAGCCTGAAGGCATCTGGTTTGGTCTCTGTTCCCTAAAGCAAGGATATTGTCTGACTCCTTTAGTGGTTTAATAACATCTAGTTGCTCTACATACCGCCTTGGTCAACAATTCTCAAAACACCACTCATTTGGCAGTGGGGAAACTGAGGCACTCAAAGGGGAAGGGACTTCCCTGCTGCCACTCAAGAGGCTACTGAGCCTACCCACCCACTCTGTGCACTGTACAACAGTGCCTTCTAGTGGATGGACACCATTTATGCATGGAGAAAGGGGCCAGGCATGAGAGACTCCATAAAACAACAACAACAACAACAACAAATCTATTTAGGGCTAAACTGCTGTAGGCATGTGTCTTAACTACCGTCCTCTAGGAATTGTTCTGCACTAGACAATTTTGCTTCACATATTCCAGCCAGATTCTTTGAGACAACAAGGAGTCACTCTGGCCTTTGAGGATCCCTGGTAATCAAGCATCAGGAAGTCTTCATTTTAGTAGCCACCAGCAGATCAAGCCACATCGTACTCTAAAGGTCACAACAGTGGAATGGGACAAATATATTTTTCAGAAGGCACAAGGCATTCAGTCTCTGCTTTTGTGTTCTCATGACAATGATTGTAATGACGCAGCTGGAGTGGGAAATGGCCCAGCATAAATCCATCCTGGCAACAATACTTTTGTAACAAAAACTGTAAAAGGAGGCAGGCATGTTTAGGATAAGTTGGAGATAGTAATCTGGTTATTATTCAGAGGCCCCACTTAGACACTACACTGAGGAGATCCTGATTGTGTCACCTTGGCCCCATACTGCACATATCCTTTGCTGAAGAACAATGTAGACAGGAGTCTCTTGGACCATATGAAAATCTGGGAGATAATTCTCAAAACAGGAAATTACACTACGCAGTGTGTCTGCCACAATCGCTAATGGCGCTGCGTTATGCAGCCAAGTAGTTAAAATCACAGCTCCTCTGCTGGTGTGAGCTCAGGCAGCACTGCCGAAGTCAACAATTGCAAAGATTTGAACCCATGGAAGAAAGTACAAAAGATACTGCCATGAACAAGAACTCTGAAAACTAGGTCTTGAGATGGCTAAACCAATGAAGAGAACATATCTAATCCACAGGGAGTTTTCCTGTTCTGTTTTATAAGCAGCTCATGTTCACATCTAGGAAGACTGAGAAAGCCAGTAAAGGCAAAGCAGTTGGTCAGTGGAGAGCTGTTTGAGAATTTACTGATGACAGGATCTTCTGTTGAAAAAGTTAATTAACCAAACCAGAAACTTTTTGCTGAAAATGTAGCAGCACGGAAAAAGCATTCTCAGGTTCACAAGGGAAATTCTGCTCAGGGAAAAAAAAAAAAAAAAAAAAAAGAATAGCTAGTAAGTTGCTGCTTGGGAGACTTCCTTAAGCTTCAGCAGACTCAGATTCACAGTTTGCTCTGCCCCAGCAGAGAACTGGCCTGATACCTATTTTTGGGGACAGTTGAACCTGTTTGCACCCAAGAAGGCTTTTGCTCATTTGCAAGTCCCACCCAGTAGTTGTCAGCATGGGAACTTGGAGCCTTGATCTCTCACCTTCCAGGTGGTCTTGGCCACCAGACTTTGGACTGCTCCATTCTCCCTGTATCTCTCCTCAGAAATTCCATCCTATTGCTAGGGAAATGGTCCTGTTGGTATTTGGAAGGAGCTTAAGTCATTCTCCTTTCACAATAACACTACCCATACAATTGAAGAGATTCCAGTATAATTATACCAGGAAAAATGGAAACACCTCTTGTTCAGAGAAGCAATTGTTGATAGAAAGAGAGTGAAAACAGTTGTGACACATGAAAGAACGGAGTCTTTTCTTCTGACAGGCATGGCATTGCAATGTGCAATGCTGTTTTACATTAGACAATACATATCATTATGCACTATGCAAAATGCAGTTATACAAGAGCATATGGAGAGAGCTTTCATCAGTCCTCACCGATGTTTAGGAAAAAGAATTATAATCATAACACAATTCTTACTGGAGCATTTTTCACATATAGCTCCCAAATGACTCTACAAACAAACAAGAATGGTATTATTACTCCCATCCTAAGGAGAAGAAAACTGAGGCAGAAGGCATAACCTCCCAGGGCAGGAACTACACGGACGTGCAATACGTGTCAGCCCCTGCCCCATGCCAGACGCCCACGGATGTAACTGCACCTGCTGGCCTAGCTCACGAGAGGGCACCGGGGCTCTCCTACCAGCCCTGCTGTGAGCCGGGCAAAAGCGCTGCCTCCAGGGCAAATCCGGCCACTCCATCCCAGTGGAGATCCAACTTACCTGGAGCTAGCTATGTGTCACGCCCATCTAATGAAAGGTCCTGGGCTGATGATCATCATAGTAAGAGATGAAACATGCAACAGAAATTAAAATACTAATTTGCTGACACACCACCAACTGCAGCATTAAAGGGATGTGCTGACATACCAGGAATCTCACTTCGCAACTTTGCTGGCCAAAGGTTATAAGTAGACCTTGCTTCAGGCCAAGACCATGTTTAAAGTCAGCCCTTAAAATCTGATTTATCATTACAATAATTTCTGATATAGAAATGTTAATGAGAAATATGACTTTTTACCCAAAATAAAAACACCAGTACAAGGCCTCATGCAAATGTAAAGATGACTTATAACTAGATCATTTTACTTCCCGTCCCATACAGGACCAAACAGACCAACATCTCCATGCAGAGGCAACAGTACCCACAACAAAAAGACTTTATCATTTTAACCATCACAAAATAACCAGAACAAGGCAGATTCTAGATAATTGCATGATCCTTGTGTTGGAGCCCCAACATATAGGCTTGTTTTCAGAAGCAGCCACAAACTGTCAGCAAATCAAACAGCACCCACGGAAGACACTGAGGTCTCCTGTCTGTATAATACTTTTGAAGATCAGCTCGCTTGGGTATGTAGATTTTGTAAATCCAGTATTCTCAGTCCTCTAGTCCACAAATCAAAAATTCCCTGTTCCCTGAGGAACGTGCTCCAGGGCAGGGGCTAATCCAGTGCAAAACTGAACCTCTCTCTGTTCAGCAGCGCTCTTGTAGAATTTTGAAGAGTGTGGCTGACTGCGCAACCACGTACAGGAGAAGTGGTTTCTAACATGACCAGGTGATTTTTCATTCTCTCCATGCCTAAGCAGAAAGCAAGAGAAAACATTCCAAAAACATTCAACTGCCATACCATTCACTCCCCTAACATAATAACTGCAGCCAGTAAACCTTATGAGACCATCTTACACAGCTTATGAGCTGCCAGTGTCTCAGCCTGACAGAACCTCTCTCATGAATCACACAAATCTCTGCTAGGGCTTCCTTTGCAAAAACTAGTTTATATTATTTTCATTCCAGCTCATCAGTCTACCAGTGGCTGTAGTGTAACTCATATATTTCAGCAGAGATACATAAAGATACTTCTACTGGTGCAGTTTATTTTTCATAAGCTTTTTTAACATCATTATCACTGTAGCCACACAGAATATATGCTTTCTATTAAGATGTAAAATCAGAAAAAGCTGAGTATTTGCCCAACATGAGGAGAAAAAAATAGATTCCATTCCTGCATAACTCCTCCAAAAGCCATTAATTTTGCACTCTTTTTAGACAACAGGTTGAACCCACAATTGAGAAGGTTTCTCTGTTCTTAACTTTGGCACTTGTCTATTGCCCTTGGACTAATTCTTCTGGATTTGCATTTCGTGCAGAGTATTGTCAGCTCCTGCTCCTTGGCTGGGTCCACTGTGATACAGAAGAGGTGCTAATCCTCTAGTAATTAGCACCTCATTGGGAGGTCAAGAAGAGGTCATGAAAGTGGGCTTGTTTATTTTTCAGAAGAATTCTGGTTCGCTCCTTGTTTTCATTAGGGCTGTGAGATCTTGAGGTGTTCCAGCTCTAAGCATGCTGATGCTTTGCAGAACAAGAATAATACCCGCCCTTGTTCTAGGCATGGGCACCATTCGGAGCAGCTAATCTCCAGAGCAGAAGGGATCTCAGAAGAGTAAAGCAGCGATGAGTCTCATTTTGACACCCCTACCTCTCATCAGTCTTCCCATGACAGGATCCCTGACATATCTGGCTTTCATTTCTCTCTGGGCCTGGTCTTTCTCCAACTTCATACATGCAAACAATGTTTGCATAAACTTTGTGTTACGTAGCAGACAGAAATATATTCATTTGGTCAACTGCCTCATGGGATTCACAGCTCCTGTTTGTGAGAGCAATGACTTACAGTGAGCCAAATTTAGGGTCCCAAAATGTCTTTAACGTTTTTTTCTAATAGAGGAATAGGACAATTTAAAGAATAGCTCAATTCCACACAATTTAAAATAACCAAAGAAAATTCCATTCACCTTCTAACCAGGCAGCAAGGTCATCTGAGGGGAACAGCAGTCTTCCTTTAGAAGTTGCTCTCGTTATGAGATCTCCTTCTCCTTCCTCAGCTGGTAACCTGATATATCTTGGAAGAGGAAACCAGGCCCTTGCTGATTGCCACCACCTAACCCTCAAGCACAGACAGCTCTTCTCCAAGTCCTCAAAGGGCTCATATGCCTTTTTATTATTTCTAGAATACTCAACAGTAACGTGAGGGCCCTAATTAGCTTTCAGTGGCCACCACCATAAGTAGTTTCACTGGCATCACATAATAGGTCTATCAGCAAAATAGACCATCCCAAACCTAACCAGAAACCCACGCAAAAACCACGTGTGTGTTGTACATACGATGTGTATATAGAGCTCCTAATGGATTGCTGATAGAACATTCAGGGAAAGTCAGGGAAAACCCTGGATCTCTTACAGCAAAAAGTTAGGGTCTCCTGCCCCAAGCCCTTCAGATATATAGCAATAAACCCATGAAAGCTCAAAAGGATTATTTCAACCCTGACAATCTTCCTAAAAAGGGCACCTGCTGGCATTTAGGGAGGAAACATGGCAGTGCAGCAGTGCTGATTTGGAAGGTTATGTCCACCATTTACAGCTATTCTACACTTACTGGGTATTCAAAGCAGGGCATTACAGTAAGCTCAACAAACACAACGGACATGGGAATCCAGTTGCATTGTGCCTACAGCTCTGCTCTAATCACAGATAACCCTGTCAGGTTATGTGCCATACTGCAAAAGGGCACTTCTCAGAGGATCTAGGGCATCCAGACATCTTCAGTCTTACCTACAGGATGTTTACAAATGCCAGCAGGAGCTAACAATGAGATGTTTATTTTCATGCAAAGGCCAGGACAACTGCTTTCTCTAAGGACTCAGATCCCTTCTTTAAAACTCTCTGTTTGAATACTCATTCTCTACAAATTCCTCATTCCTCTAGAAACCTCAAGCACTTGCACACTTTTCCACCTAGAGCTGTCTGTCACAACCGCTCTCACTCCCACTCCCCGTCCGTTCTCAGGCTAATCCAAAGAGACTGCAGAGGAAGAAATGCTAGGACTTAAATCAGCACCAGTGATGCCAAGGGAGCCGTTACTGCTAGAATCCACTGTTACTGAGTGGTCTCTATTAAGATCAATGAACCCTTATGCTAGGCCCAGTACACAAATTATTAGCGAGCAGACACGTTAACTATTACTGCAGTGTCTATAATGACACAGCATCTATGGTCACTGGTTTCCATCAGGAAAAAATAAAGCATGGTTAGCATTTCCCACATCTTCGTAGCAAGTTTCCTTGCTATCTATTTGTGAAAATGATTTTTAAATATATATTGTATAAAGCACAGACTTTTTTTTTTTTTTTTACAGATTTGGCCGGTTTTCAACATTTCAGTATATATGGAATGATCCAAATATGTTTTCAATATATTTCAACACATTCAGTTGTCATATACAGGCATGTATATTTCACTTATTAGTAAAACTAGCCAAGTATGTGCTATTTTTTAATATATTTGCTCTATCGCCTCATATATTTTAAAGACATGATTGTGCAGCACATTTTAGGAAAGATATTACAAATGAACAGCGATCATTTTTCTCTTACAGAAAGGATGTGGTTTGCTAAATCACTTGGAAGACAGAAGAGAACCTGAACTGGATTGCTGTGTCACCTGGAACGGACTCTGAGCACAATGCTGGAAGAAGAACCGGATCAGAGATTTCTGTAGTGCCCAGAACAATCTGTTAACACACTGCCTAACAGCTACAGTATTGGGAAGAGCTTTTGGATGCAAGACGAAGGAGCAGAATAACCTGATCTATCTATCCAAAGTGGAGTTTGGGTTCAAGAAACACAGAAAGATGTATGTTAGAGCTGACATCACCATTTCTCTTTAAAATTAATAAGCTGGCATCACAGTGTGACTGATACAATGAGGATATCTGATGCCAGCATTGTCCAGTGACTTCAGCCACTTCAAACTTCCCACAGACTTCACTAAGTAGTGAGAAAAACTGTAACTTGCTCACTAGTGGAAGAAACCTACAAGGAAAAAGGTTGGCTTTTTCCAAGGAGAAATGTCTCCAGACCTCACAAAGCCCTTTGGTCAAGAAACAACTTTGAACGTTAAACTGAGTCTGGAGGAATAAAGGGCTGACCCAGACTGTCAGTATATTCTTTATATTTCCAAAAGATTGGTAGTCAAGTCATCAGGTTTAATTAGATGCATCAGGTCTGCAAATCAGTAGCAGCCGTATTCAACCATGCTTGGTTTGCTCTCATCTTGCACTACTGGCGCAGGGTAAAGAACAGCACAGGACAAGAATGACTGGCCAGGACACTTTTCACAAGCACTACCTGCTTAAAATGTTTCAAACTATATCCTAAATCCCCTCACTAAATTCCAAAGACTCAGCAACAGTTTTTCTATAAGACTTGTACAGGAGATGGATAATCAGATTTGCCAACATCCATGGATCTGAAATGAGTACGGCTAACCTGTCCTGCATTGCATTAATGGTGTCTGCAGCCTAGGACTTCCACATAGCCTAGAGCTAGAATGCTGGACACCAATCCTGAAATCATCAACCAAAGAGTGAGGGCAGTAGCTCAACTCTAAAAGCAGTGGTCTTCTAAAAAAAGTAAAGCGAAATCACAAAACAACAAAAAAACAGACTTCTGGCTTGCTTACGCTTGTATCATCCCAGGAACATCCCACAAGCATGGCAAGAACTGCATTCTGAGAGGCTCTACTCCTTTTTCTTCAACTAGTAGCATTTTACAGCATGCATCAGACATGCCCAAGATTTACACTTTGCAGTGTATAAAAAGCTGCCATCCCAACAGCTTTGGCTGTTTGCTACTGTCCCTTCTGTCACCTGCTACCTGTTTTAAAGTAGACTGCCTGCATATACAGGGGGCTCTTGGTGTTGCTGGCCATGCACAGTTAGTGAAAGCTTCCCATATTTTCTCTTGACTCCTAGACGTTTACAGACATTTCAGCCACTTAACTGGGTCCTTAAGCTGTCCTCCAGACGACATTTCAATGTTCATTTCAAAAGAGGTTCTTATGGTTAGAACACAGCACAGAACCAGGAGAGGTTTGACCTTTGCCACCACCAGAACACACATCCCTAGGTATTTATACGTGAAAGAAATCCACCAAATCTCTCAAAAAGCCCAGACTACGCCATACCTAGATGAAAAAAAGCAGCACTAAAATGATGCAAAAAGTGTTTTGCGTAACACAAAATATTTTTCCTTGATTTATTTTCTCTTACGACAAGCTGAAAAATGATCCATTGGTTTTCCTTAACAAATCAGAGCACATTTGCTGCAAGTCCCAGCACAAAAATCCAAGGGGAAAATTCCTACCCAAAATTCCCAGACCTGTGACATGACAGGGAATTCTGTTAAGCTTTTAAGTTGCTGAACTATAATCTAAAAAGCGTTAGAAGATCCATCCTCTCCATCACACACACAAAAAAAAAAAAAAAAAAAGAAGCATTCTCAAACTCTTTAGAAGTTTCAGAGAGTATGTATATGTAAGGCAGAGTCAGACATTCATTTTGCAGCTTAGGAAAAAAAAGAGATTCTTACATCCAAGACAGGCTGAAAGGAAAGCCATCAGTGGAAGAAATCCTGGCATGGAGTCATAACCCAGAGGTCTTTGCCACACCAGTTGCACAGCCTTTGGGCTTATAGATTTTAATGAACCGAGACTCAAGTCCTCTTTGGATGTCTGAAAATAACACAGGCTGCCTGTCGTCTTCCAGGCTCTCCTCCGATCTGTTTCCTTCCTCTAAGGCTGACAGGAGTAGAGCCGGTCTGACTGCAAGCCCCAGAGCAATGCGATGACCCACAAGATACCTCTGCACTCTGGAGGCAAATGCTCCTGCACCCCAGGGAGGTGAAGGGTCACTGGAAATCCAGGAGTAATGACTCCTAACAATATCATCTGATTGTGATATGTGATCAAGGAAAGGAATAAGGATGGAATGCTGGAAAAGAAACATTTTTCTTTTGTTTAATCATCTTTCAGTCTCATCTTACAGTTTCCCTATAGAATTTGCTAATCTGTAAGAACACAGAATACATCCTAGCAATACAAACAGAGGGACTGATAAGGAAAGTCCATCTGTCCCGCTCTTATCCCTGTCTCCCCCGATTTCTGGGTTGCATTTTATTTAAACAAAATTTACAATTCAAAGTCAGAATTAAGTGCTGACTCCTTCAGAAACAAAACAGTCATGTTCAATACAGTAATTCTGAAAAAAAATAAATAAATAAAAATAAAAATAAAGAAATTATGCTGTCCCTATTTTTTGCCTCTTGTGAATATGAGGCTAGCACAGATCCTTAAATGACCTGGCAAGTCACTCCTATAAGGCTATTGATGGCTACAGTAAACATAAGTTTTTTCCCAAGACTTTCAAGTTCCTTCTTCAGTGGTTCTCCTGTTGTAATTTCAAAGTACAGATGAGATTCTGATGCCTACACCTATATTTAAGCTAACTGGTAAGTCTCCACCTCCTTGCAGACTAAATCTCAATGAAGAACAATAGTAGCCGTTCCCTCTCCTCCTTCTTCACAAGGTTAGCTTGTTGCATTGCAAAAAGATTTGCAGTTTTGTATGGCACAGTTAGACTGCTGCAGGTACTTCTTCCACAAGCTAGCATTCACAAGTGATATCCTGTGTTTGCTTGTCTCTCATTTTATGGTATGTCATCAGCACATGGTCACATTTCTACTTATCACAGCTGCTGGGATTATATTGCAGCTGACAACTCGACTGCCTGTGATTGAACTGCTCATTAACCTAGGAATAAGGCAGCAAATGCAGAAGCTGGATGGCAGGCAGCCTTTTTCACCAGTGCTTGTAGCCCAGCATTTCCAAGGTGCCAAGCTTCCATACGCTATCTTTGCTCCATTTTGGAAGTGTGGCCTTGTTTGCTTGTCAAATATTCTCACTTACCATGGAGCTCACTGAAATGATGGCTGCGCCATGTTTCATGTACCACTCTCTAGCTAACCGCACTCACAGACTCCATGCTTGTTAACTTAAACTAGCTCATTAGTATGAGAAGTGTTTGCAGAAACGTTCTCTGTTCAGAGCAAAGCACTGAATTATCCTCTTAGTAATGGACAAACCTGTAATTTTATTTTGACAAACTCACATGCGCAAAGTAAGTTGAATTAGCTGCTCAAGCACAAGAAAATAAATAAGATTCTCTCTTAGGTACCATGGAAACTTCTTTTCCACAGCAAGTTAAGAATAAATGAAGAATTATACCTCAAAGAGATGTCCTGAAGACATGCTGCTCTATTCTGCAATTCTCTCTCTCCCTCTCTTTTTTTTAAAACATCTAGAGGCAAAATTTCATAATGTGCTAGTGTGGTTACTAATGTTGTGACTTGAAAGATAATTTTTAAAAGGAGAGTTCACTTCCTGGGAACCCTTAGCTGGATAAAGCTTTGGAAAAGTAAGTGAAGGAGAAGTTATGTCACCTATGTATAGACAAGAGTTGCTTGACCCTCCACTGTTCATGAATTTCACAGCGGATCTAAAAACTAAAAAAACTACAAAATCTTTAATAAGCCTACTCAAGAGTGCAAACAGAGAGATAAAGGCAAGAAAAGGGAAGGAAAAAATAGAGGGATGTCCTGTTTCTAACCTATCTTTCAGCAGAAGTCACCTTCAGGACCTGAACCAACCATGTAAAACAGACAGAGAAAATAAACATCAGCCACAAAAACCTCAACCCTCACAGAGACCATTTAGAAGGAGAAACTCACAGGGCTTCTCCATTCCACCTCACCCTGCTCATCAAATATTGATGAGAAACAGCAGTGGCAGTTGTTAGCTGGAGCTAGTAACGGAAGCATGAAAAGCAAAAATCAATGGAATTTTTTATTTTGACCAAGAAGAAAGGAAAAAAATGTGCGTGGTGTGACTGTGTATGCTGCATGTGCCCGATAAGTATTTCTGTTTGCAAATACAGGGACGGGCACATGGATATTATTTGGTGCATACACACACGCTAATTTCTCTGAAGTCACATGTCTACACCCAGTGGTAAAACTGACAAGCGTAAGTGATGCACTTTATACATCTGTGCCTGTGTCTTAGAAGGGCACATGTTCTGGCGTGGTCATAAGGGGGTGTGCATCAATCGGCTGGGCTGAATGGACTTGTATGGATGTTTTTGTTTGTGGTGGTGCTTCTTGCTCCGAATACAAAGATGCATTTTAATTTTATTGGTTTGCAAAAACACTCAGGAAACCTCAGACATTCTCTGCCCTGCAAGCGTAGATAATGAGTTCCTTGATCTTTAATACACACATGTTTAGCACTACCTAGCTAGCTATCTACTAAGCCCCAGCTTTCAATGAGTGTTTTTGTGTACTAACATTAAAGCAGCAGTAATGAATAGCTATTTATCATGTAAAAATTAGCTTATTTCAATACAACGGCAAGTGAACCTTCATAGTAGTGATGCTAACAGCAGATCAGCTATGCAGTTTGAGCAGCTCAGTAAGAATTTGCTTATCTAAAAAGAAAGCCAGAGATGACTTCAGAACACATTTTATGAGGTCTATGTTTAGCATCTTGCCTGTATCGCACACAACAAAACACTGAGGGAGCAGATTCTTCCACTGGCTAATGGAAGAGTGAGGTCTCAGGTTCAGATGCTTCCTGTCTCCACCCCAGTCAAAATTACAGTAATCACAGCCCTACATTAAAGTTGTTGACCCCTCCCCTTTTTCAGACTGGGCTGGTTTGAAGAAGGAAGCTGAACAGAAGGTGTGAATGACCAGGCCTGTCAAACTGATCTCCTTCAGCACCAATAAATTCACTTAAAATGTGTGTGCAGGGGAAAGGCATGGGATAGAAGGAGCAGCTTTAAAGAAAAAAACATTCTGCAATTCAAGCCAAAGGAACTGGCTTCTTCCCTTTATTCTTTGGTCAGGGATGCCTTTCAAGGCAGTACTGCACATAAAATGTGGAAATCCTCTGAAGGAAGAAAAATAAGACTCAAGTTGACACAATGACTCAGTTCTTCAATTTCCCACATTTGACACTGAACTATTGGAGCAAATACATAGAGTATACTTCGTCCTCTGCTTGAAGCCCTGATTCCAAGTCCACTGAAGAGAGCAAGGACTCTGGATCAGTTTTGCTATGGGATATTAACCCATCAAAAGAGAGGAGGCAGTCTGCTGTTATTTGGATCCCATCAAAACCGCAGCTTTTCTTGTTTTCTCAAGTCAGGAAGCAATAAAATGTATCTTCCGTTGTTTTTCATAGAGATAATGTACCCACCCAGACCGAGACTGAAGTTAGGGTGTTCACTTCAGAAAAATCTTATGATATTCTCCTTTCTTAAAACAATTAGTAGATTCAAAAGGTTCAAGAGAGACTGGTGCAAAGGGGAGTTTCATGCTTGAAGATGTGAATTATTATTTGCGAGACCTGGGCTTGGTTTCTTGCACTATATAATCAAAAGCTGACAGGAGGACAGAAGTGCTAGAGAACCTGCCCAAGACCCCAGCATTCAACTTTATGCTTAATTTTAAACGCAGAAGTATGTCCATCCCTACTCAGCAAAACACCAAAGCACATGCCCAGCTGTAAGCACTTGATCATCACTCCAGTGACCACAAGTGCTTTGTTGACTCAGATCCAGGTGCTATAAAGCAAGGAGAACCCTCACACTACAGTACAAAGTTATGTTTTTTTTTTTCAGTGAGGTAATCTCAGTCTTACAATAGATTACAAAAGAGATCTATTCAACTCAAGAAATTAACTCAGTGAATAAAGAGTCCTCTGTGATATGATCTCCATAATCTCCAGAGTATTATGTGGTCAAGCAGGGGGTAGTTTGGTTTAATCCAAATACATTTGTTGGATTAAGTTTACAGCTGGATTAAACCAAACTCAGACCACAAAGGGACAGTCTCACTGCTTCTAACTACATGTTCTTGTTGCTGTCTTTCCATCAGCACCAGTGATCCTGCCACTACACAACTAACTAACTCAGCTTTTTGATCTACAAATTATTATAGCAAATGAAAAAAAAAAGAAGAAAGGTATCTCATTTTAAAACGTACAAAATGCTGACTTAAATATATGCTTGTAAGATCACTACTGTTGACTCAAGTGAAGGCATGAAAACACAGTAGAATGAAGGAAAATGAAGAAAAGAAGAGAACATGAACACAGTATTAGAAGAGATTCCACCAGCCATGTAACTGCATTTTTGGTTAGCTGGGTATGAGCTATCTGAGTATCTCACAACAGCACCGCACTGCACTACAGAGATATATCTAGAGTGACTAGGAAAAGAAGTTGATTAACAAGCAGAATTCAAGCTCTTGTGCTAAAGGTATTTCGTACACCCTGTAGGATCCACCAACAGTTCCAGAGTAAACGCCACACTATCTGACAAAAAGACGTGATGAAGCTGTGCAAGTCATGAAATCCTTTGACAAGAAAGACTGCACTGAGAAAGAAAAGCCATGTACAGCATTTTTTTTTTTGTACCTGGTGCAAGTCTGGCCCAATACATCCTTGATCTACAGTAATCGTTTGCTTTTCTACCAAGCTTATAGGCTACCTTAAGGATGCCATATTCTAGAATTTTGTGTCTGCATGGAAGAGGTAGGCATATTTTGACTGTAAGACAGAACTGATTGTTCATGAACTTGGGATTTGGAACTTAGGTTTTGAAATAAATCACTCCGGAGCTTTCACTCACTTTCAGCCTTCCTTAGTAAAAGTGACGTGCTGTCAAATGAGTTTAAAGGCCTCATACATCAATTCTACGAGTACATTTTGAGAGGAAGAAAGAGGCAGAGAACTTTGGATCCCCAATCCTTTCACGCATGAATCTGCTCATTGTGATAATTTATAAAAAGCTTAAAATTGCCTAGATATCAGTACATTAAAATTTAATTTTAGAATGAAACTGGTATTTGAATTCAGTGGTCTGTGATATATATATATCTATTTAGAACATCCTACCAAGAGAACCTATTAAAGTACTTTCTGCTATTATTATTTAATACTGAACATTTTATACCAGCATTGCCTTGAGGCCAAACAAGTCAAGGTAACATTGTGTTACATACCACACAAATGTAACATTATTGTAACAGTTCAAGGATATCTGATCATTTTCAAGTTATTTATGCATTGTTTTGTGCAGTGCTGCAAGACCCCAGCGACTTCTATGGTTGTGGTCCGTTTTTAGGAGGGACTAGGGAAATGAAAATGTTCTGATGTCTAATGAGAGTAAGATACTGATCATTCTTCCCTCGCTTCTGATCACACCTTCCTTTCCCTCTCCTTTGGGAAGGAGTGGTCCATATTAACTCCCTGATCCTGGGGAAAACTAATGGCAAAATAAGAAAGAAAATAATTCTTTCAACAGAATCAGGGGATTTGATTTCAAATCCAACTCAGTCACACAATTACTTTAGCTTATTCAAAGGAGGTGACGGGCACACGCAGCCAGGGATGAGACTGTACCTCTGGATGTATTGCCCTGCTTCGTACAATCGCACTGTCTTAAGTCAGTCGTGAAACTGCATCACGAGGTTTCTGAGTCCTTTGAAAACCAGACGTGGGTACCTAAGTCACTTTGACCTTAGAACACTGAGGGGAGGAAAGCCTAAAACACATTTGAAAATCTAGGCCTTTTAGCTCAGGAAAGATATTCTCTACATCGTCTGGATTTGAGGGACAGAATCTGAATTCAGGTGAAATTGGTTGCAACACAATGCCCTAGTCAAGGCTGTAGTACTGTACTTTCAAGTTTCAATTACTTGAACTTTCTAAACAAATGGTGGTAACCACATAGTGGGGTTTCTAGACATTGCCAGCTTGTTACTAGGATGCATTAAAGGCTGGTGTACCATATCATCACTGGTAAAGTTATTCACGTTGGCCAAATTAGAGTAAATATATCCTACCATACACTAAACTCACACCTTCATCCAACACAGCAAAATAGCTCGGTGATAAACAAGTCATTTCTCCTCACAGGAACTCTGCTCTTATCACAGTACAAACTTAATTAGACTTTTCCTGCCTATTTAGAGATTAAAGTTTTAGAAACAAAGATCATTTCTAACTGCATGCAGACACAATTCACAGCTGCAATACTGATGTGAATCAGGTCCTAGCTCAAACAATTATTTTTGTATATATCAGCAACTTAGTGCAGTGAGGAGGTTGGGGTTTCCTGGGAAGAGGAAGGTTGAGATTTAAAATATATTACTAGTGCAGAATTTGGCATATTCAGCTTAAAAAATGATACATATGTATTTTTAAATGCGAATTTATAATACATAGCAGATGTATTGTAGAATATCACTTCCTGCCCTTGCCAATCTGCATTCTAGAAAAACAAATTGTATGGTAACAGATTTCTTCGGGAGCACAAAGAGAACAAAGTTTTTTTGGGGAAAAAAAAACCAAGCAAACAACAAAGAGTTCTGTAATAGCAAGTTGCACTAGAACAACGACTGCTCTTCAGGATCTGAGCAGATGAAGACTGAGAACTTTGACACAGTCAGCAGGAAAAATTATATAAATGGAATACGATCAGCCTGGATCAAAGAGCCAAAATACCAAAGTTAAGAACCTACCTCCTACAAACAGTACTCTGCGCTTTGCAATAGACATTTGAAAGATGCCACTGTCAACGGCAGACCTGTTCCTAATGCAGTGTAGTACTCGGGAAGATTTCTAACTTAGGATCAAGCTAAAACTTGTACTTTTACAAAGCAAGGAGTATGGCTTCTTATCTACTTAGTTATACCAACCTACATCCTAATGTGGAAACAGCAGAGGACAGACATATTCTGCCAAATCTAGCTGTAAAGTGGAAATGACCAGTGTTTCCACTTCCAGCTTTCTTCTCCACCCCACCCCCCACATTTTAGGAGCTTACTACCCAAATGGGCACGTTGATTTGAGTAAGACAGGTTGGAGAGTACTCACACAAGCATCTCTGCAGACAAACCTAAGACAGCATTCACCTCCAGCATGAGCTGGGGGGATGAGGAGCTGGAAGAGGGTCAGCACACAGTAATTCGTTCCATAGGTACTGCTGTCCACAGAGCACACATTTGTCTACAGAAAAAGTAGAGCAAAAAAGTATTTCGATATTCAGATAGAATGTAGTCTGTATGAGAAAGAAAAATAAACTACCTGTGTGAAACTTGCAATGTTCATATAACTATACCCATTCTGGGGGTACAAATAGCTGTTTTCATTTTACCTTGTTTATCTGCATACTTAATACATCAACACTTTCTATGCAAACAAGCCTTACTAACCGTGGATACATTTAAGCCTCCACCGCCAGAAGTTTCATCAGACCTTTATAAGACAGAGCGCTACACACTGTCAACACTGCTCATCCTGGCCTTGCACGTACAAATCAGACCTTATCCAATTTCAGGGTTATGAACATGATCACAGCCTTAGCTGTCATTCTGTTTAGCCAAAATTTCCATGCGATGGAAACATCTGACAGCCCTAGAGCTAGAAAAGCTGAATCTTTGAAATAAAGAATCAAGAAGTAGCAACAGCAGAAAGCAGAGAACGCACGAAGAGGAATAAAGGATCGTTAGCAATTCTCACAATTAATTAAACAAAGCTAAGGAGGAAGAGGAACACAGCACTTCAGATAGCTCATCACTGGGACTGGAGGGAGGGGGGTGGTATTCTCCAAGGCCTTTTGCGGGTTACCACAAAGAGAGTTCACAGATCTTCCACTCACTTACTTAAATATTTGATATGAAATTAAAGCCCTGTTCCAACTTTTATGACCACTGTCTCCCTTACTCTCCCCTCCTCCTATTCCCAGCAGACCCCTTCATCCTTCACATGCCTGTCCTCAGACCAAGACATCAGCACAATTAGCACCAGCCCACTGGCGCCAATTAGCAGCCAATAGTGTCTATATTATGGGAGGGGGGGGATGGAGGAGCGGGTCCTGTGTCTCCAGCCTGCCTTCACACTCAATTAGATTAAGTGGAGTCTCCTGGCTGTGGTTGGTTGGACAGTTGTTGCAGTAATTGTGTCTTCTCTGTTGCTGCAGGCAACCTCCTCCTAGGCTCTCTGATACCCCCTTTATTGACTCCCTGTGTTGTCCACTTACATCAACACGCATTTCTGCAAAGAGAAAAGCAGGGAGGGCAGCAGAGGGGAGCAGATGGGGGTTAGGGAGGAGAGAGAAAGACCCCAATGTCTTCGTTTAAAACTTTTGAGTCTGAAACTTGAGGGCTGTGTCACTATGACCTCCCCAGGGTTCAGCTGTGATTGTTCACTGTGACTGTCACATGCACTGGCTTCAAACAGGGACAGAGCAGGACAGATCCAGTAAAATGCCTCACTGGTGATCCAACTCGCTTGGCATTTCGCAGGGGAGAGTCCAATGTCTCTGCGGGGAATGAAACACTAATAACGTGTTTTTAACTCAGAAATAAACTTGACTAGGAAACGAGCTGGTGGTTTCCCATTCTTGCTCTTGGCCAGTGACAAATGCTGGGAAATGATGAGGTTAATTGGAAGCCCACGCTGAAGTTACACTCCTCCGTAACACCTGAGCACTGCTCAGCACTACTTTACATTTTTACTTTGGCTTTGTTGTCCTTCAGAACAACGCTTTGCAGATATCTGACAAGATTGAAATTCCAGAATTTTTAATACAAAGGTAAATATATACATGTTTCTATTTCTGTTCCCAGTTAATTTAAAATTAACTTCTTAAATTCTGTAGCTTTTGTGCACTGTTTTATAACAGCAAGCCAAGACAGTGCACTACTACTGGTGCTGTAACAGAACGTACTCTAACAGAATACTCTTTGCTTTCATTTTATTTTTAAACTCACGAAGGACAACTGCTACTTAGCACCAATGTAAATATTTGGGCTTCTTTTGTAGATTCAAGTGTCTTCCTGTTCTTAACAGGACAGTGTGACTCTGAATAGGTTTCATTTCTATTTTGACACCTATTTTAAGATGGGTTGAATTGTGTTCTGGAGCTGCAGATCTTCTCATACTGACTACAGAAGAAGTGCGGTGACTAGCTTGGATTAGATGGAAGATCTTCAGATAACTAGACCAAAATGAGATAAACCTCACCCTCAATGACACATAACCCATCACTGTCATTCCAAGTACTGTTATTGATATGCAATTTGAAAGCAACAGAAACATGGAAAACACATATGAACCTCTAAATAAGATACCTGATACTAGGAAGGGAAGAATCAATTTTCCAAAGTAAGATTTTTCACACGATTTTAAGAAATATCAGCACATTTAAATGTGCTGATAATAAAAGAGATTACTGGGGGGGGGGAGCTCCAAACCCCATTTTGACAAAAATGTGTGACCAGGACCTGTTCGTGCTTCTATAGTAAATCTGCTACATGGAAAGGATAAAGGAGTAGGTTTCCAAGGAGTACAAAGTTTAAGTCCTACATCAGAGGTAGAAGTGCTACACATTCTTGTACATTCTTTAATCTTTACATTCTGTAAATCACAGCTGATACTTGCTATCCCAGCAGGGGACTATGAAGGCTTATTAGTCAATGTTCATAGTTTGTGCAATACTTAAAATGGATTCTCTCTTGCTTTATGTCAAGACTGAAGATTTTCCTTGAGATACTGGCAAAAAGGCAACTATAGGATTGATGTGCATTTCCCGAGGGAAGTTCTCTCCCTCTGCTGTATTCATTGGTCATCTTACATTAGCCTAATAGACATTTCTGGATTTAAAATTTCTGCTTAAGTATTTCTGCTAAGTGCAAGTAATACACAGCTAGGAATTGAATACAAAGAAAGAAATTGCCAACAAACACTCTCTTTATCATAGCTCTGCTACCTTCCCAAGAGCCTAGGGACTGGGACTGGCAATTTCTTGAAATTTCTTATTGCAAACTTGCACAGGCAGAGAAATGTGCAGGAAGAAAAAAAAATATTCAAGAAAACAAGAGGATGCACAGAGCAATGACGAAGATTAGATTGAGGACAAGGATAGCTGAGTAGTCCAAGCACCAATTAGTTAAGTCCCTTAGAAAGGAAAGGTTTAGATTTAAGAAGGTATGCATAGCAGTTCCATCTCCAAAAGGTTTTTTTTTTTTGAGCTAGATTGTTTTGAAAGATCCTATTGATATACTTAGTTTTACTGTATCAACTTGAGCATAAGATTTGTTAAAAAACACCACTTGAAACTAGACACCGTGCTGTATTAACAGCAACTTCTTGGAGTTTTGTTTTAGTTTGTTATTTTACAGTCTATTCTACAGTCCGTGACCAAAACTGAATTTGAACTATATCACTGATTATACAACGTGTGCTGTGCTTATTCACAAAGTCAAATGCTATTTTTCCAAGTTATTTGGATCAAATTCTGTGTTACACACCAGTCTGTAAAATTCCCTTCATATTAGTAGCATCCTCTACTAAGAACAGAAATACCCGCACAGAACCCAAGCAGCGTGAAAGAGTGCATACATTGGCTCCACTTCTACAAACAGATGGGCAGTTTCAGCTCAGAGGCTAGATTTTCAAAACTGCTCTGCTATTGCAAAGCTTCCTTTGGAAACATATTGTCAGGTGTTAGACAGAGGATAGACATGATAATGGGCATCCAAGGCCAGCTCTATATTGAGTTTTAGCAGTCAAACCAAAAACCAGAGCTATCAATCATCTATACTGAAAGCCTCTCAACTGAGCTTCCAACAGCCTGAGAGCTGCCTGACTCTCGTCCCTACCCCACTCCCAGGATGTGTTTAGAGCACACCCATGCTGCAGTCTTCGAGCACAGGATGCCCACCAGTAACAAGAATAAAATGCCTGGTTCGGGTTTCCCATTTGCACTTCTCTTCCTGTCTTCTAACTTGAAGTAGATGTCTTATTTTTGCTCTCCAGTCAATTGACTACTTGAAGGGTAAGATTAAAAATTCTATATTAATGTCAGAAGTACTTTCTCCCTATCTTTTCCCTTAACTTCTCTATGCCCAAGATTCCTCTTACAGGCAGTGTCCCATCCATCATCGCTCTGGGCTTCTCAAGCTTTTCTGTGAAAAGGATCTGTTAGGTTAAACACTTCTCTCCATGTCAGTGCTTTCTCCCATAATTTCTTTATCTTTTTCTTCTTGTCCATTTCCAATGTGCTTTCAATCTTTCTCATCTCAGGTCTTCTCCCATCTATTTCTCTGTTGCCACTCCATCCAGAAATCTTTGTTTTCTCTCTTTTGCCATGTTACACTTTCTCTTTTCCTTCCTTTGTTCTTTTCCTGTCTTTTTTCTCCTCCTTCAAATAACCTCTCTTCACATTCTTCCATCTCTCATCTGCATCCTATTCCCCGATTCTTTCACATCTGTCTTCCACCTTGTCTACTTGCCTATTGTTCGTGAGTGGGTTGTGAACATTACTGGCCTTTTGTTGTGATCAGGAAACATTTATTGACATCAGAAACATCCTCATTAGCTCAGGACAGGTGGGAACCATCTTTGTTTCCTGCAGGCACCATCTCCTGTCTGCTCAGTAACCCAGAATGACAGCTGCACGGCTCTGACGTGGAGATATCTTCTTCTCTCCATCCTTCCGTCTCCACCAGTTAGTAGGGCCCCAGCTCAAACCCCCCCAGGTGGAGAGCAGGAAGAGGCTGATGGGCAAAGACGACCCCAATTAAATCCTGTTAAAACTCTTTCCTCTCCTTTTGACTTTGCTGGGATTGGAAGGTCAGGCTCAAGGGCTAAACATTACAAAGCTCTCGCAGCTGACTATTGGAGAATGACAGAAGTCAAGCAATTAAGACTGCGAGCAACAAAGGAAGAAAAAATAAAACAGATTCAAATTTTTGCCCTCATACAGGCAGTAGAAATTTCAATTTTTTACCTTGATTTCACTGAAGTGTTGAGCCTAGATCAATGAAAGTCAAGAACCTGGTTCTGAACTTGCTTATCACATTGTAAGTAGGAAAACTGTAGGTAAGTCAAGCACGTTTTACTAATTTAAACTGATGCTGGAATCAGACAAGTCATCTCTTTTCAGGAGATGATTATCTTTGGTTGCATAGTGCATGTGTGTTTTCCTGACAAGGCATTGGGAGATACGTGCTCAAACCCACTATGTCATTATCTCTAAAGACAATTTGCTATAGAAAATCTATAAATTCCTTCCCTTCGCGCTACTAGAAACTTCTAACATTACTTTGGTTCTTAACCGACAGCATGTCAGGGGACTCAGGGCCAATAATCCCCAGTTTCTGCATGTTTCTGACCATTTCCAAAGCAGACTGGAGTGCCAATGCATGGATAACTGAGCTAACTTTGAACAAGCTGACTGGGAAACCTGAGAAAAAACGTGTTATGCGTGACACCACTGCTGAATCACATCCATTTCTCAAGACTGATACAGTTTAGTTTAGATGTGTTTCCATTGCTTAAAGACAGTGCTGCAGTGACTAAAAGTACTTGTGTTCTTTGAGTATAAAACCCTGAGCTGGTCTGATTTTTCTGCTACACATTAGTACAACTAGTATAGCAGGACTACTTTGGAAATCAGATTCGCCCAAATGCTGTCTCCAACCTGATTTGCAACATTCCTGGAGGTAACATGGGATACATTTGACCATTGAAAGACACACATTTAAGGCAGCTGATTCATCCCATGGATATTTTTCTCAGAAAGAAGTCACGTGTTGGCTCAAAGGATTTTGTGATCCAGGTATGTTCCTGAAAGAGAGCCGACTTCAAAACCTGTTCAGGCAAAATGTGTTTTTCCTGGTTTCAGCTAATTAGAGATCAAACCTATGGATCAAGGGAAGATGGCAGAATTAAATCCCCATCTTCATCTGCCCATTCAGTCCTTACATAAGTAAAGAAGTGTTATTCCATATTGAAAAATGACCTCACCCCCCCATTAAAGCTGTAACCTGTTGCTCATTCTCCCACTATGAACCAGGTCAGCAACTTTGCTTCCAAATCAAGAACCATGAGGAAGATTACTCTTATGTACTTAACTGTACTGCAAGGATATCTCAGACACATCTTGTCAGCACTTAAACATCCATGACAGGCTTCCCACAACATTTTCCAGGTGAGCACCCTCGCTCCTTCTACCGTGTCACACGCTCATCATTCACCACTCAGACACGGCGGGAGCAGCCTGTTGACATGGTTTCTCTCACTCTTCCTGGCCCCTGCAGCTGACCTCCTGTCTCCCCGGCTAGATCAAATCCAGGAGACTGTACTTAGAGCTGGCTCGCTGGATGGTGTTAAAAGCCTTTCTCTTCTTCTCTCAGCAACCAGACTTGGAAGGTGGCAAGTGGGAGAGAAAACACTTCAAGTTGATTTTCCTTCAGGTGATGCTTCCTGTCAGATGGGAAGGGCTCCCAGACACAGGCAAGGGACAGGAGGGATTTGCAGAACTGCATATTCATGCTTTCGGAGGTTTAGGAACTATAGCCAGATGTGCAGTGACCATATTGCCATTTTTTCTTCTCTCTCTCAACTACAGGCACGCAGCAAAGGCAGGGAGAAATGATGATATGTGGGAAGTTCCCTTATCAGTTCTTCAATGCTGTTTACAAACAACGAAAAGAAAACACCTCCTTTGAAGTAAGACAAACCAGGAGGTTCTGGCATTGTGAAATTTTGTTCTCCATGCCAGTATAAAACATAACCAGTCTGAAGGGGATCAAGATTTCATTTTGCCATGTGAAACACACTAAGTCTGTCTCCAAGTTTAATTTAATGATCTGTCACTGACTACCTAGGAATTTGACAAAACACTCTTACAAAAGGAGTGTGTGCT
Source organism: Anseranas semipalmata (assembly GCA_013399115.1). NCBI lineage: Eukaryota > Metazoa > Chordata > Aves > Anseriformes > Anseranatidae > Anseranas > Anseranas semipalmata. The sequence goes on from VXAA01005306.1 coordinate 203,004, forward strand.
TTAAATTGCATCTCAAGCAAACTAGTCAGGCTGCATCTCATGCAATTTCAAGGGGATGTTGTGTCAAACTGAAAAGCTAGTCTTTAGCTCTCTTTGTGGAGAAAAGGGCTAGGGAATCACTGCAAAGATGCAGACCTCCACTTTCATGCCCTGAGTGTACGAACGGACCTTAACAGCCCAGACAGCCTCACTTGGGATGTCCACCCAAGCACCCCAGGCTCCTTGGTCCTGAAGTTTCATTTAAGCACAGGCCCCCGCTCCTTGCCTGAGCTATGATGCAGGAACAGCTGCGTCCTGCCTGTCCTTTGTTGATCTTGATTCACTGGCTGGACTTCCCGCTTTGACCTCAGACGTGACTCATCACCTTGCATTTGTCTGACTGTGCAAATTAGTCTGTGAATGGAAGGTGTTACTGTCACCAACCCTGCTGTCAGCTCTCTGGTACTGTGGGACTGCACCCTGGCTGGTGAGGGCACTGGCCCTGCCTGTACTATGGTCACCCTCAGCTCCCAGCTAATCTTCCCCCCCCCCCCCAATGGAGCAGCCTTGCTCTTGTTGCTGCTCCCTGATAACAAGCACCCTCTCTTTTCCATGTACTCTATTATTGTTCACTATTATAGCACAGACAAACCTAAATGTAATGTTCCATCTCATGCTTTACCTGAAGGTCTTCTCCAAGGCCTATTCTATTCTTGTTTACTTTATCTCAGCAAGATCCTCTCAACATCTCTACGTTGTACTATTTGGAAATAAATGTAGTAGCACCATTCAGGAGTGAATCATCTTCTGTACGAACAGAACAAGCCTTGATCATTATAATGAATGGCAACTCAACCATCCTGCCGCAGTTTCCATCGTGTTTGAATGGTGATACATAGTATTGCATTGTAAGATGACTGACCAGCTCATAGAAAAATCCTAAGACTCGGCTTCAGGTAGCAAAGAATCAAGAAGAGTGATTCAAATTTGAATGGAGAAATTTGTATTTTACATTTTCTCAGAAAAGTCTCCTCTTTCAAACCCAATCCAATGAAGTAACACACAGTGCTCACCATGGAACTGATTTTCTTCTGCATCTTGTGAAGTAACTTATACCCATCTACAGTGAGCTATAGCGGTAAGGCTTTCATACTCTCATCTTGCACACAACTTCAGAAAGCACTGTCAGATAAAGAGTCTCCAGCAGCCAGGGCACAGAGGGCCAGCTCTGCAATCCGTCCATCCGGGAGCTTACAGAGGAGCTTGCAGTCACGGGAATGAGCTGAACAACAATGACCACATCTAAGTGGGTAGCTATAAAATCGTATCTACTTGAGAGATGATTTTTGCTGTGATTAAAGGAACAATTCTTCACTGAAACTGCTGAATACAATTCCGTCATGCACACTCTCTAGCTAACTCGTGATAATGAGCACAGCCTCCCTAAAACCAAGGCAGGATGTTGGGATATTCTGCCAAAAAAGATAAACTGAAAATACCCTCATAGTATGGAACAATTTCAGATCTGGATCTACTGCTAAGGTACATATCCATATTTTATTTTTTTTAACTTCACTTCTCCATCACGTAATTTTTTCTTTGGCCACCGTAGGCAGAGACATTCTTATGACAGAAAGTGAATCAGTAGCTGATCCTCATGTGAGCTGAAGCTCATACCTTTACCAAGCTATACCACACTCTCTGCATCACGTAAGCACCCCCACCACAACTCAAGGCCTAAGAACTTATGCATTCACAAGTCTTCTGCTAGCTATCTCTAATTGTGCATGTTGCTGCTTGCTTTCCATGCCAAATACCGGTTTGTAACCACTGAAAGAATGTGCACTAAAAGAAGGCTTCCCCTTCCCAGAAGCGGTAATCAAACAACGTTTCTGTGGAAGCCATCTCCTTAAACGTGGCTTCCTCTCTATTCAAAACAATGTGGTCGGGATGTTTCATCCAGTCCATTGATCTCAGTGCTTTATAGCACAAGCCATAAAGCATATTGGCAAGTGAGCAAAGCTGCAAACACAAGTGTGTGAGCGTCCAGCATGTCAGATCCTTAGTGGGTTGGCATAAACAGGGAGGGTAAAAATATCCCATCATTGCAGCAGGCATAGAGATTTCTCAAGTGGCTTTTTTTAATAGGTCATGTGCCCCATTCAGCAGCTCCAGCTGATGCTTCCAAAAGAAACCCATTAACAGCCTCCCCTATGTGCTCCTTATTGTTTGCACAGCTTTAATGGTCCCATCTGGCATCATCCTAAAGCCTCCTGGTCAGAAGCAAACAGCAGCTTCTGGTTACAATGGCATAGGAAGTTGTACTTTTCAGCCTCCTTTCTTTACTCAGAAGAGCTAACTTTCAGAATAAACTTATTTTCCAAATGAGGCAAGGGTTTGAAGGTGTGTAACCACCTGCAGTCCGAGTGACACTACTGTGATGTCAAACATAAATTCTCTTCCTCTTCCCTAACAGTATGGCAGTGCCTGCACACCAGGTGTCTGGGCCTCCCTACCTGTTGTGGTATCCATCAGTGTGGTACCTCTAAGAGACTCACACCACGGAAAGAGAAGAGGGAACCAAAGCTTATCCACAGTGACGAGCAATTGAAAAGGCCAGCCTCTGCAACTCCAGCACAACGTGCTGATGCGGGAATGGCCCACAGCAACATTAAAGATAAGCAGGATAGGCTTCGGCACAACTGGGAAAAGCACAGCGTGCATTCAATAGCACCTGATGTGTTTGCCACCACAAACCAGTATGACTGCCTTATTGATTTATTTGACTGCACAGACATACTCTCCACTTGGGAGGTCTCAGGATGGCTCTTGGGCTTCCAGATAAACACCAGTTTATCAGTAACAGATGCTGTTTGGATACTCTTCAGAAGGCCATATCCTCTCTAGGCTTGGCCCTAGCTTGTCCTATTACAGGAGCTAGGCACACCTTTTGAGGTAGGGCCCAGCCTAGCCACGCATTTAAAAGCACATATACCCTACTCTACATGTGCATGAATTCTCTTTAAAAGCCTTAAGACCATAGGCACCTTCTGAAAACTGACTTCATGCCATTAGGAGGTTTCCAGTGTGCTTCTGGGAAGTGCAGCCAGACAGCAGGGTTATTATGAGAGCAAAAGCCAAGGCAGGAAGCTGACAGAGTTTGTTTTCTACCCTCTCTCCTTTCTTCTAAAACACAGTGTTGCTGAGAGCTAGCTGAAAGGTCAGAGACAGTCTGCAGTCGGCTGCTCTTTACTAAACAAAAGTTTACTTTCATCCACCGTGCTGCAGCCGCTGGAGTCACTTCCTCCTTCCTCCGGCCTTTCTTAGAGGCGAGAAAACAGTCGGCTCTTTCACCACGTTAAGAAACCCATTACAATCAATTTAGCCAGTGCACAGACAGACTCCGTGTCTACTGTATTCTGTTACCACCGGCCGGGGCGGGGGGGCAGAGAAGACCTACTGCCCAGCCTCCCCTCGCACTCTCTTCCGTAATGGAAAGGATGCCGGCGCCGCCAGCTATTGGAATCACGCTAACAAATGAAGCTGTCATCAAACACCTCTTGGGGGAAGTGGTGGGCTGCAGGGGAGGGTGCGTTCTTGTGGTGGAGTTGCCTTCACTGCAGTGGTCCTGCTGGCTAATTGCTCAGCATGGAGAGCACACACTTAAAGCGCTATCGTCCTCGTCAATAATGGGGTATTAGGTGCCTCCTGTTCAGCGTGGCATTGATCTGTTCCAGCTTTCCCCTGTTGTTGTTGTGTTGGTGGGTTTTTTTTTCTTCCTTTTTAAGTGTTTTCTGAGCCTGTGTTTAGCGTGAGTGCTGCTTAAGTGCTAATTGTTACACCACAGATTGATTGGCGACAAGATGGCTTGCCAAGTTTCTTCTCCCATCTCCCCGGGAGGGGTGTGGAGGAAGGACAGAGGGTGGGGGCCAAGAGGTGGGGAGAGAGGGATTCCTTTTGCACTCGCTGACTTCCTCTCTCACTGTCTTTCTGAGCTGGAAATTTTTGGCCTTTCAGACCTCCTCCTGCCAATTTCCATTCCCGTTTTGTTGCTTTCCTCCCTGCTACAGAAACTGTATACATCTTTCCATTATTTGAAATTTCCTTAAGATACAGTCTTCTGAGCTAGATGACTTACTGGTTAAGAAGAATGCTGTAATGACAGAAGAGTAAGCATTTTGCTTTTTTGTTTAAAAAAGCAAATAAAAAAAAAAACTAAAACTGTTACATTCCTCCAGATAGTCCCATTCTTCACCACATTTATGCTTCCAAAAACCTGCAATCCTGAGGCCAACAGGGAGCTATAGCAAGAGATGCATAGTAAATGACACAGCAACTCCATGACTCTCTAGAATCCTGAAACATCTGGGCAGGCCTGGAGCAAAGATTTGAAACCATCCCAGAGAATCTAGAACAAAGATCTGAAACATACAGATATTGGATTCAATACCTGTACTATTCTCCTGGGTAACGTGACACATTAGTAACATTCCGCCTGAGGTTAAAGAAGGTTAAACTCATTTTTTTCCAGTGTGTTCAATGGTTGCTCAACTGAAGAAATCCACTAACCCCAAAATTCATGACTTCAAACCCTTTTTTATCTTCGTTGGTCACCAAACATTCATAAATTGCTATAATATAAAAAGAAGAAACAGTATCTCTGTGAAGTGGATGAATACGCAGTACAATCCCCAATTCATTCATAGGGAAACTGGGGCTGGAACGATAGCTAAGTAGTTTAAAGACAAAGAGTTAATGTCAAAACTGAAAATAGAACTCAGAATTTCCTGAACATGGTATCTGAACAGCATCCTCTCGCACTGCATGTACTACACCCCCCCACCTTTTGGGAAAACCACCAAGTATTCCATGGTATCACATTTTCTGTCAGGCACTTGTAACTGTTTTGTATCCAAGCCTTATGCTAAATATCAGAGCTGAATACACAGCTTAGCACACACACTGTATTCAAACACTGCCTTTTTTTCCAACTTATCCGGCAAAGCATACAACTGAATATAATCATTTTGATTCCTACCCAATGCCAGCTAGCCATACCACTGGGAAACAGAGGTGCCACCACATGACTTTGTAACACATCAACAAACAAGCAAGTTGTGAACTAAAAAAATGTCAACGAAATGTATTACTTCAACTCCTCTTTTGGCAGTTACAGGAAATTTTGAGCATAAGGGTCTGCTCTCTAGATATATCAATTTGCATTCGCTGAACTAAAATCTGGATTTTCTTGGAGTTTTGTATGAAAAAGTTCTAACAGAAGACACAGCCTTAAACTTTGCTTTTTAATTAATATTCATGTTATACTAGCACTTCTGTACTTGAACATGACCAGAAAGCAAATGCAAGCCGCACAAGCACGCTCAAGTTGCAGTTTGCTTTTGAATTCAGGCAAATATGCACAGGCATTTTTTCTCACTGATCCCTCAGCTCTGTTAAAAACACTGAGGTCTGGCAGCTACCCAGCCCTGGGAAGGCTGCAAGAGACAGCTCTAGCATTACCAGCAGTAGCTGGTCATCGTTCACTTCCCTCAGGAAATTAAGGACACCCAGGACTAGAATATCCCACCCCTCTAAACAAAGCAAAGCACACTCCTCAGGTCAAACCATAGCAAAGGAATAAAAACGGCCCATTATAATCGTACTAATTTTACCCCCTAGCAGCACATGTAACTCCACTAGCTCTGACTACATAATGGGCAACCGGATAAAATGAGAAGTGAGAAACATTCTTAAAAAATTGGGTGACTGGATGTCAAAAGAGGCACAAGCAAACACTCAGAAGAATGAGAAATGGTAAATGAGGAACCAGGGAAATGCAACCTTTCCTAATTTCATATCAGGTAGAGTATTTTGTATCCTAATCCTTGCTAATCATATGACAGAAGGTTAACATAGTATCGCTGGTAAGACTGTAAAATATATGAGCACGATTGCTAACAACTGATTCTAACCTGATTTTCAAAAGACACCAAACACAAAGTTTTCCTTCACTTTCAGGAGATCTGTGGACCTTCGGTACCTTTGAAAGTAGGTCATAAAAATACACTGACAAAATCTAAGAGAAGCTTCGACTGGGAGAAGGTCAGAGGGGAGGGATGAGAATGAGAATCTTCTAAACAACATTTGCTGCGCTAAACGTTCACATTTACAGTAGCAGATCTGACCTCATTCAGTTGCTAAACCCACGTGCATATTCTAGCCAAAACTTTCTATTACCCATTTGCAAATAGTAACATGTTAACTCACAAAAAAGCATTTGCTCAGAACTCCTGTAAGACAACACTCAGCAACACGGTGAAGAAAGAGACCAGAAGGTACAGCTGGTAAATTAGGATTTACAGAAGGCTTTAATCACACACACACAAACAACAACAACAAAAACAGCCCAACACCCAGAAAGAAACAAATACACACCAGGTAGAAAAGACAGTCATGCTAGGAGTGCACATGCAAGGAAAACTGTTTTCTGAGCTACTCTTGTCCAGAAACCACAGAGCAAATTGCTGAGGCTTTTCCCCACTGCACAAAGTGCCTTTTAGCATCCAAGGTTTTCTCCTGTGGGACAGGAGAGAAAGGGAAAGACAACTGGCGTCGAGCTGCATATCGTCTGAAGATGCTGTCAAGAACATCATAAGGAAAGAGCTGTGTCTGAGGTCATCAGATTAGAGAAGAAACAAGGAACCGAGTGGGGGCTGGGAATGGAAAGGGAAGGGGGAGGCGTAGTGACCTGTGTGACCTCTACTGCACTAACTTGATATAACAAATAGTTCTGAAAAACCAAATACTGTTAACCCTTTTAAACTGGGTCATTCCCTGCTGTGGATGGCTCATAGAGCAGAATCCTTAACTCCTTCCTGACCAAATGTTTTCAAACATCTACAGTTGACAGCGCATTAGGGTATATTAAACTTACAGCTCTCACTATGGACAAAATCTTTTTAAAAAGAATCTCACCCTATCCAAGGGAAAATACTTCACGGATTTCAACTCCAAATTTTAGCCTGCTTATTTAAGGCAAAATGCAGCCTTTGCAAACATAAGGGTGATCTTTTCTCTTGTAGGAAAGCTCACTTTTAGACGAAAAGGCCGGTGTTTATCTGGTGATATTCTTCAGCGATGAAGGGACATTCTCAAGATGTACAGATCATATTTAGTGAAAATCTCTTTTCTCTTATGAGGGAAGGAAAAGGCAATGGTGCTCTCCCACTGCCTTGGACTCCTTGGAGCACCAAGTGCAACCTGAGGAGGGGAAAATCTTCAAGGCCCCAACCCTGCACTTACAGGGCCTTGCTCACACAGATCTCTTTGCAAACTGGGCCCTGTGTTTGACCCGCGTACACACTCAGATGTCTGGTGTCTAACTGGAAACTGAAGCAAACCTCCTAACTCTGCAAAACTGAGCTCCAAACCTTTGAGGAAATTACCATCTTCTGTGATTCTAGTACATTTTTTTATTTCTGCTCACAGCTCCAACTGCTAGAAGAAATTGTGAGGTATCTTAGCCTCTCTGGTCCTATTCCTAACCACAAATTAAAATGGAAAAAATGATCCAGAAATTTCAGAACCCTAAAAAACAACTTTAAATTCCACTCTGGTTTTGAACATGGATGACTATTTCAACAGGGATCCTAAACTTTCCGTTACCGTTCTTTTATTCCTAATGGAAAAAACTCAGTTTTCTTATGCTATTATGACTTGTGATAGTCACACACACCACCATAGCAATGCATATTTTTCCACTTGGGTGGCTGAAAGGAATGTGCAATTTTGAGACACCCACAGCAAAGCCAGTCCATCTCTATTTGAAGACAGAGGGTGGACAGTGTCCCTTTGGCACAGTTACCATGGACAGGCCACTCCAGCAGTGAGGGCTGGCAGGACTGCAGCAATTCTGACTCTTCCAAACCTTAATGGGAAGAGCCAGTTCTTTATTGGAGGGGGTTGGAAATGGACAGCAGCACCCTGATCTGCTGTTCCCCTCTGCTTTGGGTGGGGCATGGATCAGATGACTTCCAAAAGTCCCTTCCATCTCAAATTATTCTACAGTTCTGTGAAGAGCTGAAGATTGCTCTGAAGAGCTGCTTCTCCTTTATCAGGTGTCCAAAAATAGGAGGTCAGGGATGTCTTTATAAGTATTTTCCTATGTGCTACCAGACCAGAAAAATGTGATATTCTCAATAAGCTGTATCCTCCACCATGTTTAACATATAATAAGATACAGAAATTACTCCTGGAAAGAAAAATGGCCTTCCTAATCATTGCATGGGATTCTGTCTCTAGAGAGTGTACCTACTACAAAAAAAAAAAAAAAAAAGAAAAAAAAAGAAAAGTGGATGTGATTCTTCCTGTTTCTAAACTTAGAAAAAAAGTTCAAAAACCTAGGATTCATTCTGCCTGAATCTATGAGGAAGTCTGCTGAGCTTTTTTCACTTCATATCAATGGTTACAGCTGAGATGAAAATCTAGTCCATGTCCCACCATTTCATTTCAGTAGTAGAGAAGTAAATTTCTCAAAAACCTCTGGCACTTTTCTTGGACAGTTTGCTGTCTACACGGCACTCCCAGGCACACAGACCGACAGGGCGCAGGAACCCTGAGCTCCATCTGGCAGGCCAGTGTTAACAAATGAGATAGGGACTAGGCTGAGGGTGGTGTTATTGTGCTGTAACAATTTATAAAACTTACACCAGTGGTGTGAGACTAGTGACAAGCAAAAACTAGTGCTTCCTTTGATTCTCTTCGTATACAAATATTTTCCATGATGATTATAAACATCCAGATGCTCCCCTCTTCCCTGCAAACCAAAATAATGAACTCCAGCCCTAAGCAAGCTGTGATGTAAAGCTGCATACCCCATCCAGAGAATATTGGCAGGATAAGCACTATTGGGGAATGGCACTGGCATTCCACCAAGATTGCTATCACAAGTAAATGGGACATCAATCGGTTGTTAAAAATAATAATTGACTTTAAAAAGGTGGTGTTATTGGATAACATACCAGCTCAACTAGCTTTAAAAAATTGCCCAAGCCTTTTACACAGAACTTCCTACATGTAACTTGAATAGTTCACTATTCAAATGCTCCCAAGTCTTATTGGGGTGTCCTAGCACAACCCACACAGAAATACTGAATCTACATAGAAAGGATTTTTGAGTTTAAGATAGATTTGTGTTACACTTTGGATCAATCACACCAAGAAGGCAAGCCTAACAGCAAATTTAGTCATACGGAGGAGACTTTGATTTGAATCCAGCAGCTCTGGATTCTTGAGTAAAGAAAAGATGAGAGTACCACAAAAGTTGGAAGAGTCTCCTAAGTATCCAGCAGTAACCTTTCTGTCTACCTGCATGGCCATAATCCTGTTGTGCCAAATTTGTGTAGTGTCCCCAGTACCATGGCAGATTCTAGTAAACTCACCAACAGGAAGCTGTGTCAATTTCCTTGCATGCAGTAGAGGCCTTCAATTTACCTGCTTCCCTTTTCCTATCTTCCTCTGTGGTCCCCTGGCCATCCTTACCCTATACACTCCTAGGACATCCATCGTGCTGGTTCACTTGCACCTGTGGCAATTACCTTTTCTTTATCAGTGAAGACTGGGAACCCAGGGCTTCACAGATTCCTTACTACCTACCTTTGCACTGTAAGGAACAAAGCAGGAGTAGGAAGTTGACTTGTTATGACTTAAACTCAACTGCTCTCTGCCAGAAATGCCCAGTTAAATTCCTTAAGGTATTTAAGCAGGTATAACCTGCTTAAATAAATCTCTCACTGATCTGCTTTTTGGTTAGTTCTGAACTTAAGCAAGCCCATCGAGAGACAGGTCAAATGGAGAACTCAGGCAAATTCAGTGTTCTGGATTAATGGTTTCCTCTACAGAAATAGCCAGGAGATAACTGCTTCAGAGCAGCGTACACATCCTTCCCTCCATGCGCTTTGGGCTTGTCCTGGTTTCGGCTGGGCTAGAATTAATTTTCCTCCTAGTAGCTGGTACGGTGCTTTGTTTTGAATTCAGGATGAGAACAATGCTGATAATACAGCGATGTTTTAGTTGCAGAGCAGTGCTTACAGAGAGCCAAGGACTTTTTCAGCTCCTCGTGCTGCCCTGCCAGCGAGGAGGCTGGGGGTACACAAGAAGCAGGGTTCTAAAACATCCTATAAACAACACCTTAAAAACTAAACGTTAAATTAGGAGTAAGAGACCAATAGTCACAACCAAGGCTCCAAGAACAGACTCTGTAATGCACTTACTCCCTTAGCATCAGGTAAGAAGAAAATAGGACTTTGCTGTCTTTAACACTGGTACCTATAGCAAGTGCAGCAGTGTATCTCGTTGCATTCCAGCTGCAAAAAGGTCTGGAGCTGTTTCTTTCTGCCTTTCTTCCTCCTCCTCCTCCTCCTGTTTCCATCAAGGAATGTCTCCTAAACCCAGCATGTGAGGAGATCTCCTTGGCACTGCCTTTCTAAATAAAGAAGAAACTTCTCAGCTGCCTATTATGGAATGATTAAGGGGGAAGGGAGAATCTAAAGCAGTCTGATGAGAATTTACAGGTCGTCGGCTCCCTTTCCCGCTGTCAACCAGGGGGCAACCCTTAATGGGGTGAAACGGCTGCAGGAGAGCACAGGGCTCAGTCTTCATTCAGCCTCTAATGAGGGGCCATAGGCTCAGCTAGGTCAGCTTGTTAGAAAAAGGGGAACGCCAGCGCAGAATGAGAGTCAGGGATGGAGACTTACAATAGCTCTTGAGGGGCCATGAGCCTAAGCACTGGAGCTTCGCAGGAGGGGGAGGGGGGAGCAACCATGTCGTTTGGCTACTTCTTGCCTCTTAAAATCCCATTACCTTCCTTTTACTTCACAGTAGAGACTGGTGGGGAGAGAGAGGGAGGGGGAGATGTCCAGGAGGAACTGCTTCTGTCTAGTGCCTTCCGTCAACAGAGGTCAGGCCCATAGGATCAATTTTTTTTCCTGTGTATGTGATTTTCTCGTCTCTCTCTCTCTCTTCCCCTTCTTCCTTTTTTTTTTTTTTTAAACAAGAATACGGGCGCCAGGCTTACAAGAGGTCCTCAAGAGCTGTCAATCAGGGCATGAAATATTCAGAGAGCTTAATCTTCTTAGGGGATCTGTAGAGACCCCCTCATGGGGTCTGAATGCTCTTCATGAACTTGCAAAGAATGGGTAAGGGGAGAGGGGAAAATAAACACAGCTGAAAAGAATGAAAAGAGAGACATCCTTAGACAGACACCCTCATATCTCAGTGAGGGGCATATTATAAGAATTTAAATAGAACAGAAAAGACCTTTTAAGACCCAATTAGTGGAACAGTCTTCCTTCCGACTGGGAACCCAGAGAACCACCTTTGGGTATTCTTCATCATGGCTACTTCTTCCTTTTTTACTCAACAGGTAGCCCAGCTCATTGATATTCCTAGCTCAACCGTGACCTAGTTCTTGACCTTACGCAAGTTACTACTTCTCCACAGATTTTGCCTTCGCTGTGGGCCTGGTCAATATACAAGAATTCTATCAATCTGGTTAGTTAATGTTTAGGATCAGGTAGACTGGCCTACTGGGTAGCTTGCAAGCTGCATACATTTCCTTTGAGGTTTCAGGAATCAGGTGTGGATTTTTCAAGGTACTCACATAGTTGAAAGTAAGCTAGTCTTTAGTTACTTAATTACTGATTGCACAGCAGGGCTAACACCATGTACTTATATTAAAGGAACACTCTCTGAATAAATATAACTTGAGATGTAACTCAGATATATGAACAGTAAGAGCCCTTACACATATCTAAGATAGATATACATGAATTCATTTTAATATAGAACTGAAGTCTTGACCAGCTATTTTTCAAAGACTAGCCAGGGGCAGGCTGTTTCCCTTCCAAAAGTCAAAATGAGCTCTCTGAAAAGTGGATTTTCTATATTTCTCTCTCTACCTCTCTCTCTCAACTTAAACATCTTAAGGAAATTCTTTGTGAAGAATGAATACAGCAAGTAAAATAGCTTATACCAAGTTATGGTCCTCACACAGCCAGCTATGACTCTAAAAACTGAAGTGCCCACTTCTGTTGTTTGAAGGGCTATGATCAGCACCTGTAACAAGTTGCTGCAGTACCCCACCAAGAGAATCACCTTCCTCCTTGGTAGCACAGTCCAACCCTTAAGAAAAAATGTTATTAAAATGAACAGACACAGAGAAACCTCCCATATTTTCCCCTCCATCAGTATGTGCAACACAGAAAATAGTTCTATTGCTACTGCAAATTCTATGACAAGGAGGAAGTTCAAAGAACTGAATGAGTGATCCAGCATTTAAAGACACTAGTCTTGAAGTGGAGGCATACAGGAAATCAACGTAAGCGTCTCGCTGACCACTGGGCCTTCTTTAAGTCAAGAAAAAGAAATTACTTTCTTCCTCTAGCTGGTTCACTAGATCCTAGTTTGGGAAGCAGCTGTGCACCACAGTGTATGGCACCTGAGGATTTGGCTTTTACCTCTCATCCCCGTCTCTCATTGACATGTGTAAATGTTGACGGAAAGGAGAAAGAGAAAGTAGTTTCTTTTCAGGAGACGTATCCACCAACCTCAATATACCAGAACGAGTCAGAGAAGGCTTGTTACCTTCCCCTCCCCTAGCCCTCAAGGGGCAAAACTTCCTTTATGGCATCTTACAAAAACTGTGGTGCAGAATTGTGCTCCTGCAGTTTTACGTGTGGAGGACACAGTAAGGTTGGAAGTGGTTGCTTATTAATTTGAAGAAGTATCAATAGGATAGCAACAGCTATGCAGATAGAACAAAGTGGAGAAAGAAGAGAAATCCAGTAACTGGCCAGTTCAGCCTACAGGGGAAAATTTATACATTAGCATTTAGGAAGAGAAGATGCCAGTGTGGTACAGCGAAAGGGGGCAGTACAGGAGCAAAGGCAAGATATATTTTTTCAGTGGTAGTAACAGATCTAAAAAAAAAAAAAAGAGATAGAGAAGCCTTCTTCCCCTCCTCCTCTTCTCCTGCACCTGGGGTCATGCCGTGACCTTTTAGAAGATGGGATGTAAAAGTGACCTTTGTCAGAATGTGACAGAGCATCCAGCCCAGGTTTCTGCGAGGAGACGTGGGAGGCCTACAGGCAGTGCTCCTTCTGTGGGCAGAGGTCCTGACCTGCAGCAGCACACTCGCAGAGCTGTCAGGGGCAGGCTCCCCATCCCCAGTTCCTCCGCACAAGGAAACAATAAGAAGACAGGCTAGCAGACAAAGAGCCTGGTCTTAAAACTTCCTCATCCTACCTGTAAGTGGTATTGCTTGGGAGCTCTGAGACAACGCTTCTCTCTTTCCCCCTCTCTCCTTTCCGAGTCTAACATAATCTTACGAAAATGCCACAACCCTTATATGCTCGAGTTGCCTTCAAGAAGTCAGAGGCACACCTGCAGTCCTTTCAAAGATGAGACAGAGGGAACAGGGCCAGAGTTTCCTTGCTGCTTTAGTTCCATTGCTTTATAAAATCACACAACTCAGCCTAACAGGATGTGTTGATGAGGCACCCAACTAAGGAATGGCTTCGCGGGCCGCCTTCTCTGGCTTTTCTCTGAGAATGTGTATTCCTAATCAGTCTATGTCCATAAGCTGTACTTGGCCATACCAGGGTAACATTCATATACTCGTTTCCACAATCACTTGCACAGCTGCTCAAGAAAAAAGAATCCAGCACCAGGACAGACACCAGTTTGTTCTGTGCAGCAAACCAAGCAAACACTGGAGGACACAAAGAGAAAACATGCTAGGAGCTGTCTGACACTGGGTCAGCCCCACACAGAACACAACAGCTCTGCTGCCACTCACAAAGACAGGCACTTCCTCCTTTCCTAGCCTAGCCCTGTCTGTTGGCTAACATACAGCAGATCTTCTGAATAAACAGATCTCTGTTGGACATGCAGTTCAGGTGCTGGCTGCTCCAGCTGTGAATCCCTCATCTCCCTGCTATGTCCTGGAGGCATGAGAGGGCAGAGGAAGCAGGGCAATCTCCAACCTCCATCTCCTGCTGCCCCACGACCTCTGGGCTGCCACTGTTGACCTTGCTGGGGTTGCAAGGGGTTGACTAATTTGGACACGTTCAGGCAGTTGCTGTCATCAGCTTCCTGCTTTGTTGATCAGGGAGGTTTTTGCTGTAGGCGGGAGTCAATTATTTGGCAATCTCAGGATGATCGGAAGAGACTATTAGTGTTTGACATTTTAAAGGGAAATGGAAAACAGCCCACCTCTCCCTTTCTGCCAGCTAAACCAACTACTTCATATTAAACTTTGCATAGCTTCTTCCGCATACAAATTAGCTCAACAACTGCTGCTCTTCTACTATGTCAATGGGCCACCTCAAAAAAAAATGCTTGACCACGACTCCTAACCTGCCATCACAGAACACGGCCATCTGGACTGCAACAGTCTAGAAGCCTATATGCAGCAAATATCCCCTCATGGAAGACATAAAAAGCAGGTTGAGCAGGGTTTCATGCCTGGAAGTATCCACAAATTTGTCAAAATAAACCAAAACAGAAATGCATGCTATATACACAGATTTCATCCCCTGATCTGACGACACGTGGACGAAACATGTTCGAAGCTTAAAAATCATATTCCAGAGAAAGATCTGTGCTAAGTGAAAGGGTGGTAAATTTAAGAGCTGTTCAATAAACCCTTATAATTCATGAGAACAGACTCAGACTAGGAACAGATTTTTCAAAGGCTTTTCCAAAGCTTTATCCTAGGCTCCCTTATGGGAGGAGTGGGCTATCCACTTCTCCTCAAGATCCCGCTCCAGGGATTTATTAAACATTTGTGCAGAAAAAAATGACTGATCTTGAAAGTGTAAAATGGGGAGTGTGACAGTCCATTTGGTAAGATAAGTAGTCAGGAGTCATAAACCAGCAGCCTTGGTTCCAACTGTATTTAAGAAGTAGCCCTTGAGAAAGAAGAGAATATAGTGGGGCTCTTGGAAAACAATTTTCCCAGAACTAGCAGAAAAAAAAGTTTTGTCCCCTGACTGACAGGACAGGATTTACAGCTGGGTGTATATCTCCTGTCCTTCTTAACAGCAGAGTATGTAGCATGTTTAGATTACCAGTACTGTTTTGCAGACATATGCAGAAATCCCAGTCAGAACCAAACCCTCATTGTACCTCATGCTGTACAAACACATAAGAATTTTGATTTCCCTCTTTAATACTATGGCTTAAAGTTTGAACAGCAGACTTTCTATTTCCAAAGCCTTAGATAGATTGACAGCGGTAAACTCTCAGAAAATCACTAAGTATTAACAACCTGCTCATACCGTACCCCAAAAGGAGAGTCGAAGGTGAAGGCCACACTTCTCAATAAGAACTGGTACAGGAAAGCTACTGCTCCAAAGCTTACACAAGCCAGTTTAGCAAGAAAATGCCTGCCATGGCTTACATTCTGTAGAACAGAGAGAGGAAGAAGACTTTAAAGTTTCAAGATGCCCAGGTCCTCCACTGTTACAAGTGCAAACAGTCACCTTAGAAAAAGCCTTTTATGTTCTTGAAGAATAACACATGATGGAGTCTAACAAGGAGCCTGTTGGTGGCAGCCTGCTCCCCCCCCGGCTCTTTATTACTACTAGTATCCAGTTGGACCAAGTTCCCCTGGGACTGTCCAGGATTTTCTGTATGCAGACAGCTCTGATGTGGCAGCAGGGCAGACTCTAAGCGGTGGTGTGATTTAATAAACAGACACTTAAGGCAGTTTACGCTGGAGTCAGCCCACTTCGGATGGCCTTCTCTGCTAATTTAACACGGGTTGCAGCCCCCAAGCTGGCGTCTCCCTGCTCATTAGGGAAAAGGGGTGCGTATGCACGCGTAGGGGGGAGGAATTCTTGTTTCACATTGGTGCTTGAGAGACTTTATTATACAGGGCAGCTCATTTCACTCACTACACTGCAGAGGATTTTTAAACAGAGAGGGGGAGGCAGGGCACGCTAGTTAGGATGCTTCCCTGTTATTTTCATTAATTTTCCTCTTTTTTGTTTTGGTTAGGGGGGATGTGACAAAAAGGGACAATAATTGCCATTTGCCGCAGACTTCGAGGAGTCCTCCTCAGCCATTACAGATTAAATTGCATTCTGTACAAGTGTCCATCAGGCCCCAGCTCCAGACTCCAGGCTGGTTAGAGGGCAGCTGATTCAGCTGCAAGAACATTTTGCTCCACTTCTGATCTGTCCTAATTATAAAAAGGATGCTCTTTCCTTTAACCCCTAGAGTTCTCTCTCTCCTATTAGCATGGTACAGTCCTTCAGCCAAGTATTCTGCTGGTTTACATGAGTTTTACATGGACTGTCAGCAGCAGAGAAGCCACACAGATCCAGAACTGCCTGAGCATCTCTTTCCTAATTTCTGTCTCTCTGACTAACAAAGGATTTCAGGTTTCAAATACAGAATGGCAAAACCAGGACACATTCAGGACCCGAAGAATCTGTCTGATCAGGTTTTAGATTTTGTAAAATCAAATCTAAAAGTAAAGAAAAAACCCACACTTCCAGTCCAAAGCAAAAGTAGCTTGAATACACATGGCTGAGCTAGTTTTAAGGTAATAAGCATCTACTTTTAGCAGTATAGCAACAGAGAGAAACAGAGTCTATAATACTTTTTTGAGAAGATAAGCTTATAGGCCCACATAGAGCTTACTATGGTGCTGGCAGTGCAGCCAGCTAGTTAACAGATGTCTCAGCAAAACTACACAAGCTATACTGGACAGCCCTGTAGTGTAGATACAGAATAAACATCTGGACTGCAACCAGAAAGCAGTAGGTTGTCATTTTCCCTTTAGCTGGTAAACAGTTCCATTTTAAAACCTCTTACAGTGGATCTTTCCACATCTTTGGTTACAAAGTGGTGTAACATGACGAAAAAGAAAGAACACAGCCTGATACGGGCCACTTCAAGCTTTGTCTTGATGCAACTCTGATTTCAGCTGATTCACTCCTGACTGAAGCTGGTCTACATAAGACAAGAATATACCTTTGTTTGGGCTTGCCCCTTACAGCATATGCAGTGAAGTTTCTGCTGCAGCAGAGACTCCCCTCCTCCCACCAAGCTTCTGGCTTTTCCCACTCAAAGCTAATTCTTACCCCTTCTGCAGCCCCTCTCCTGAAAGAGGAGCAGGGTTGATACTCTACGTATTTCTGAAAATTGGCATCGTGTTAATGCTGCCCTAGAGCGCCATGAGCAGTTGTGACCCCACACAACCACAGACAGAGCAAGTTTGTGGCTTAGCACCACACTTCAGAAAAAGGTATTTTCGTAGATTCACAGATTTAATACGAAAAGGTACCAATACTGCCATATGGACTGAACTCCTGCCAAAAAAACAGACTATTCACAGCTTGTGCAGTGAAAGGAATTATCCTTCCCCACTACATAAACTCAACATTACTAAAAGGAATATCTCGTGGTTGAAATGCAGAATAGTTTAAGACAGACTTGCATTCTCAGTTTGTACACTCCATGTGATGATGAATCAACCACATCCTATGGCAGTCTGTTCCAACAGCAGTTTACCCAGCCAGATAGCATCTTGCTTTGATATTTCCGATATATCTTTGCTCTGAATACAAGAAAGTGCATTGCTTAGAAACATCTTGCTTTGCGGATACTGGCAAAATCCACTCGCCCTGACATACTGTTAAATGTTGGCTGATAGCATCTAAATGGTTATTTCTCCTTTTAGATGCTCTTCTAATTTGTGTTAATCCCTTTGTTCCTTACAAAAAAAATTATGGGGAAAAAAAAATAGAGAGAGAGAGAGAGAGAGAGAGAGAAAAGCAAGCACAATATCTGTCTTCTCCAACTAGTACTGGACAGCTCCCTCCAACCACATTCTCATCCCCAATGTCTAGTAGCACAGGGAGCCTTTTAATACCCTTCTGATATAAAATATAAAATATAAAATACAAAATACAAAATCAGCTGTTACCAAACCCATTAGTCAGCTATTAACAATGACTATGAACACAGCTTGGGAACACTGTGCAAAAAGCTTGCAGCAAACAATCTAGAGAAATGTTCCTTACCAAAAAATTTCTCCTTACCTTCAGTAGTTAGAGGGTGACAATGTTTGATATACCTGTCAGATAACTTACTTTTTAAAAAATTCCTTACCACTGCACTTGTGGCATTTTTGTTATGCCTACCTTCTAAATAGCTTTTTATGGAGAAGAAAAGTTCCCAGTACACTTTCTCCACATCATTCACTACAATGAAGAGCATATTTATGTCTTTTGGACTTACCTATCTGAATACAAAGCATGTAGCATGGGAAACAGAGGTGCTGGTCAGAATTGGGTACGTATTTTAGAGTGGATCCCATTGCCCAGTCCTTTAACACATGGTGGGTGATCTCCATTTTCTTAAAATCGCATCTCTCAAAAATCAGAAATTTGCTACTTTAATGAAGAGAACAGTGGCATTTTATCAATGGAACCTTAAAACACTGACAAAGTCTATGCAAGATTACAGTCTTTCCAGAAGTTTTTGTCATATGTAGAGCTCAAGAAGGGATAGCAATCTGTGCAAATTCCAATGAAGTATTCCAGAGAGGTATGCAGGGAAAGGTTTGGTTTCAAACATAAATCTGTTTTGCAGCAAAATAAAGGCTAAAATAGCAGAGTTCATGCTAGCCTTCTTTATAAGTGACATGGTTTACTGGCAGCTGGTTGAGGGTTTGAAAAACACAGATGAATAAAAACACCTAAGAAAAGACCTCGTTGTCTTCTAGTCAGATCGTCTATAACTGAAGTCAAACAGTAACTGATAGTGTTAAATCAAGAACCTAAAAAAATTTATAGTTTTCCAAAGTCTTGAAGACCATTTCTTTTTAAAAGGTATTTTATCTTCTCTAGATGTAAACGAGGGTCAGCAAAACAGATGCTCTGGAAAGCTTCTCCGCACATAAATCTTCTACTACTCATGTGAGTAGTACTTACTAACTGTAGTAACTTACTAACTGTAAGTTAAAGCAGTATAAACTTCCTATTGCAGATCCAAATATACACAAAATTACTTCTTTGTGAAAAGGGAAAAAAGATAATTATATTAATGCAAACATATTCAAAATAGATGTTGCACTTCAGTAAATAACAATGTAAAAAGATCACGTGCCTAAGTAAAATATTTATAACAGTATACATTTTATGAGTGAATGAAGCTGCAGGGATCAAATGCATGATCAATGACCAAACGTAAACAAGGCACTAAATTTTACTGAGTTAGTCAGCTGAGCTACCGCAATGTTCACATGCATTTTTAGTTCAGCCTAATTTTGAAAAATAGGGAGTTGAAATCAATAATTACTTAATGAGTAAATACTTAGTTGCTCATTTATTATTATTATTTTACATATTGCTGCTAGTGCCAGGAGGCTGGGGAGGAAAGAAGATGTAGAGGGAAGTGTACCGTAGTGTGAGAGACACATGCTTGTTTAGGGAGTTTAAGAGGTGAGAGAAACGCTTAAGACTACTAGAGGGGATGTAAACTGACTCTGAGAATCACCATCTAAAATCTAATTAAAACAGGTGACGACGGTATGAGGAAAGCAATAGCACCAACAAAAATAAATTACACTGCAGAACCACCTCAGAATCTCTGCCACTGACCATAACACTACTGTGCTAAGAGCTGAGAAAGAGGGTCCCCCAGAGGAAGACAGTAAGTGTGAAGAGCTCCACCTCAGTGAGTTGAAGAAAACATTTCGACCAAAAAAACAAGTGTAATTTATTCCCTTAAGCACTGCCATCATTTCCCAATCGCATTCTACAAACTCATATCCTGGCTTAAGGGAAATTACTTTTCCTTAGTTTACCCTGCAAGCATGTTGGAAAGATAAATACCTATCCTGGGTGGAAAGAAAGAGTCCAGTTTAAGAAAAGGAAATAAAGGCCAAGCCTTCAGCCATTTTGTGCAGCCGTTTCCAATGCCCTAGTACCGAGCTGATCGTGTCAGTATCTCAAGGTCCCCAGAGACGGTAATCTTATGTGTTCAGAGAGGCTTTAGTTCATGCAAGGTCAGAGTAATTGTGCATGATTAATGGTTTATCTCTTCCTGAAAGCCTTACACAAAGGCTCCAAACCAAGTTAGCCGTAATTCCATACTCCTTACAGTCCGCTTAAAGGGGCAGCATCCTATTTCCTGTTGGTGGGGCCAAGCAGGTTGACTTTATCAGAATTGGAAGCAGGCCATGTAGCCTTTGAAAGAAGTCTCTCTCCCCCATTCAGCTCCCTAGGTAACGTGAATACATTGTAAAAGAAAAAAAAAAAAAGAGTCCAAATTCAGTCTAAAACACCCCAAAGTCTAAAAAAAGACTTCTCTGTCACAGTCCCCAAACCTTTTGCTATGAGTTTCTTTGGTTTTCTACAGAATTGGTCCTTATCATATTGCCAGAGCAGGGCACATTAGAACCACCTTAGAATCCCATTTTTAGTCTGCAGCCATATTTTTTTAAGAAAAGGATCATTTTTAATCAATTACAGCTTTGTGACCATGGGCAGCCACATAAGCTGATTAAATTATTATTTGCAGATAGTGCTCACAGACAATTCCTTAGGGATAGCTGCAAATTTAGTCCTTTTCTTGTTTCACAAAGCATTAACGAAGCCCAATTGCTTTGAATGTGTGCTGTCTTTTGCTGGAGATTTTAACTGGCTGTTTTCAGACTATGGAGCATTTGTGAACTGTTCGGTTCAGCTATTTAGCTATACACAGAGTGTAATTGGGCACATAAGTCATATGCTGTTGTTTCTGCTCTCTGAGTGGACGTCCAAAGCTCTTTATAGAAGAGAATAGTGAATAGTTTTGTTCACATACCAAATCTCCGTGCTCTCCTGTGACTAAGACATTCAGATCAAACACAACATTCCCTGTGGTTTTATGCAAATCAAACTCCATGTGTGTCAGGTTTGTTCACTGACAGCAGATGACAAGAGATCACAAACATCGCGGAATCAAAGCAGTAGTTTGCAGTCAAATTGTTTTCTGGCAGACATAGTTCCCACCATCCAATCAGATTGAGCATTGATTTAACTGGGAACTTGAAATATTCTATGTTTTGTTGGGGGAAGGAAAAAAGGCGTACAATACAGTTAGAAATGTGCACACACAAAAAAAAAAGCAAGAGTCTTCTATAGTCTGACTGCCACATTCTCAGGAATAGCTTTTTCTTTTAGAAGGTGGAGGAGTTGAACAATGTCAACAACTATCTTAAATCTCTTCCCACCTAATAGAAACAAACTGGCTGAAAATTGCAAGCGAAGGTAACTTGGAGGAAAGAGAATCATGACCGCTAATGCTTTGTGCTCCAAGAAAAGGCAAGATTAAACAACGAAAAGGACACTGGACTACAAAACAGAAGATAACAGCAAGCTGGAGGGAATTGGTAGACACAATCTCTTAGAAAGACTTCCAATGGGAAGCAATGTAGAGTAAAGTTGGCACTTAATAGAACAGACAATACAGTACTAAACCAATAGGAGGGAAATGGAATGTCTCTGATCTTAATTAACTCCAAAAATAAACATTAATATAGAAATAGCAATACATGAATAAGGGTTAATATCAAACAAGAACATGTGAGGAAGAAAAAAAATCAAGAGATGGAACTCCAAAACAAATTACATATACCAAACATAAAAAGATGTAAGGAAAAAATAATAAAGTCATCAATGCCTTCTTTGGTTCCAAATTCACAAAAATAGATTAATAGTGACTCACCGAAGATTTTCGTATCAAAGAAAGAGACACAGTCCAGGACAAAGACAAGGCAGGTTAAATAACACTTGTGTCAGTATAGCCCAATTTGGGATCTGTTTGCTGAATCATCTCTTCTCCCAGAGAGAAAAGGAAACATCCTGAACTACCCAAGCTGACAAACAGCTTCTGTGTTTCCACTAGGCTAGGATCACCACGTACACATACAGCCAGGAACTGCGGGGGGCAGCAGGCCTCTCTCTGTAAAAGTGGGGACTGGGCTGGAATTCCAAAACAGTACCTAGACCCCATGGAAGCCACATTCAGCTCACTGAGAGCTACCTAAACTGAATACAGCCAAGTATGCAGGGCCTGATGAAATCTGTCCTAAAGCAGCTCAAGAAGTATCTGAAACAGTTTGTCTGTGAATAACTAGTATTAATCTTGATGTGATTCTGGAGAATAAGGGAGGTTCTGGGGAAAGACTGGGCAAACAAAGGACCTGTCTTTAAAAGCACAACTTACTTAACTGCACTATCTAGAGAGATGTAAGAAAAATTTTAAACAATCAGTTTAGAAGTAACTGAAAGGTAACAGGATGATGAAAAATGGTCAATGCAGAATGGTCAGGAACAAATTATGCTCCATCTATTATGTTCTATCTAATGGGGTAACAGCTGCAGTGATTATGGGGGGAAGCATTAGAGCTGATTTACTTTGAAAAGTAAAGTAAAAAAAAGCAATGCTTTTAATCTCTGCCCACCTAATGTTTTCAAAGCACACAAGGGAAATCAAATGTAGCTTAAAATCACCACAATTTGGGGGTGAAGCTATCTAGAAAATACTCTTAAATTACTGGTAATTTGCTGTCAAATTGACAGGTCACTTCACCTGGAGTTCTACAGGGGACCATATGAGCTCCACTTTTATTAGTATAGTCATGAGCATTGGTAGCACTTAGAGATCTGCAGCAGCCACTGTTGAAGCTATCATTACAAGTCAACGATCTCAATAAATTGGAAAAAAATAACGGATTGTGTCAAGATGGAACAAAATTAAGACAAGTACAAAATGTTCTATCTATAATAAACAAATCCAAATAGATATGAACAAGTGGCAATATTCAGAGAAGGATCTTTGGCCTTCTAAGTAAATGCAAACTTAATTTTGATCAACAAGCTGATGTCACCAAAGATGGAGAAGGGAGAGAGAGGAAGAAGACGTCTCATCCCAGAATGTGCTGACAGGTGACAAATGGAAAGTAATTCTCCGTGTTTGTGCTGAACATGGCTCAAATTAAGCCAAGACATCCAGTTTTGGCCACCTCACTGCAAGATAGATATAGATAAATGAGACCATCAAGACTGATAAGAAGGTTCAACAACATCACTGAAGGGAAATGACTGATGGAACTCGACATCTATTTTCCATCTAACAGAGAGAATGGGACATGATTATTCTTTTGCAGTAGGTATGTGGTGGCTATGAAAAAGATGGTCGTTGTTTTTTTTCTGTGGCCACTTGAGGCTAGAACAAGATGTAAGCAGTGCAGAGTAGCTGACAGCAAGAATATTTGGGTTTGATATCAACATGAGTTTCATGAATTTTTTAATAAGAAAGAGTAGTTAAACAATGGAATAAACCAGCTACATAGGAAGGAAAGAGAATTACTTTCAAAGAAGGATTTTAGACAGGTTTATCTCAGGGATAGTCTGAGTATACACTCACAGACAAGAGCTAGAGCACCCTCAAGCTACTGGACGTAAGTTTGATATGGAGATTTCTACTCACCTGAAAATGCTTGTCCAGCTCTGAAAAGGACCAGCTTAGTATCTCAGGACTTAGGCTTGCAGTTAAATAAGCAGCTTGTGATACAAGATGAGCAAGGTCTGGGTGATTAGAGTAACTGCATCAAGCTACTATCTGCAGGTCGAAAAGCCTTTGAGATGAAAGATGCAAGAATAATGAAGAGTATCCTGATTGCTGCTCCTGATTGTTGCAGGTGAGCTCTACCTGGATAAACCCAGACTCCTGGCTGACACAGCAGGTAAGTTCCCTGCTTGGACTGGCCTGAACTAAAGCACTGATAAGCCCAGAATGCTCAGCAGCAGGCAGGCATTCCAGATTTTGATCTGATTAGCAAGATGTAGGTCTGTGAGATTCACCAGGAATAGAGAATCAGGAATCTTGAATCAGTTTTCAAGTCCTCCATCAAAGTGCCTTGCAAGTTTTGGATCTGACAGCACAGGACCCAACAGCGCCATACAAGGTCACAGTGCAGCATTTTCTCTAAACATAGTGTTATATCGCAATGTCATAAGGCAGCACTGTCTGGTATGTGGTCAAACCCACAACAAATGGTGACCTGCCATGTCAAATTTCCCTGGTTCGATGGTTATAAAGTTAGCATGTGATGCAGAACAGATTCAAAGAAGAAAAGAATTGCTTGCATCTTCAGCACACGTTTTCTGAAGCAGACCTAAAGTCACATCAGCTGGCTACCTTCTATTCTTTGTAACAGGCTTCTGTCCTCTTTTCCTCAGACTCCCTCTGCACTATTGAGAACACTCCCTGTAACAGCAGGCAACAACCCTGGCTTGGGATGCAATGTCCTTTCCAATATGGTAGCAATATATCTTTCCAAGCACTATTCCTTTTTTTTCTTTTAGCTGTGTTACAGTTACCAACTATTTGAACAATCTACCTCACAGTTGCCATGGAGCCTGGGCCTCAATTTCTTTTTCCTCTTGTCTCATTGGGCTAAAGTAGATTTTTATGCCAGATTAACCAAAGTGCTACTCTTCTTTGATCTGCAGTTCAGGCCACAGTTCTGACTGGAGAAGGGAAAAATAATTCACCAGGGTGCTCCTAACGTAACAGCAGCCAAAAACGCTTGGGTTTCCAAGGTTTCCCCTATTTCCTTTTCAAAAGGGACATCAAGAAAATAGTAACAAGTTAAATATGTTAAAAGAGTTTTGCTCTTCATTTCTTTCCTGCGCTTTAACTTTCTCTACAAATACAACTTGAACAACACTGACCTTAGAGAAAGCCTAAGGGTGCACCATCGGAACATGTATAAAATACTTTTAAATTATTAAATAACCACAGTATCCTAACCCTCAATTTCCCTTTTTTACTTCGTCCCTCCCTGCCACCGTTTGGGTAGGTAGCCCTTCACAGACCACTCTCATGCAGAACTAGCATGACCCACACCTTAGTAGGTTATCAGAAAATCAACTTGCATCATGGACCACAGCACTTTTTGTCGTACAGTTTCTCCAACAAGTCTTTAGTCTCACAAAGAACACCTTTGAAATCAGTTGAACTCCTCAAGTAAATTTCATTAAAAAAATAAAAAATAAAGTCAGGGTAACAGAGGCACTAGATTTTTTTTATATATATATTTCTGATACCACATCCCAGAACATCTGTAAGAAGGGAAACTCCTAGAAAGTTTAATTCAATCCGGAGCAGAAGATGACATATGACAGAGAACTTAAAACATTCCTCCTCAGTGCTTATACTTAGCCTCAAACCTTCATTAACTAGCTAACATTCAGCAGTCCCTGTATAATTTTAAAAATTGTAATAATAGTTAGAGCTACAGCTGAAATGAAAGTTAAGTTGAGATCTTAACTATGTCACGCAGAATGATGAAGTCCTTCAGACAACAAAAATAAAATCATCTAAAGAGGGTAGGATTTAGGGGTCATCTTGCAGTGAGCTGTGTTATTCTAATATGATATCTGCTTACTCAAAAGTTAACAAAAATTAACATTAAAGCCTGCATAACTCAGATACACAAACAATACCAGGTGCTTAATTAGCACTTAGCCTCGTGTTAATTACAACACATGTGAAACCCTCAGCTCGGTCTTTCAACAGAAAAGCTGCCAAGAAATGACTCTCCAGTGGCACCAGAGGATTTGGAAACAGCTCATTAGCACCCTACAGAAAAAAAATGATTAAGGTGTACCCCAAAACATCTAGCTCATGCAGTTGCAAAGCCATTCGACTAAATTCTGTGCTTTTTAGAATCATCAGGGATTGGGACCTGATGGGAAGAGTTGGGAAAGAGAATCAACTATGCCCACGAGGGGCAGAAGCAGGTGAAGTTTCTGTGCCAGAGCTCTGCCAATACTGCACCATACTTCAAATCAAAACCCATCTCTCTTCTGTAGCCCTACAGATCCTTTTCTCCCGCTATTTTTCCAGTTTTCCTCTATTTAGAGTTACAGAACTCCTCCATTTGCAGTCTGGCCTGCCATTGAGCTCAGCCAAAATACATATTCCAAATATTCCAGTCCTTCCTGTGAAATAGCATGGCTGTTTCTGAACTGGTCCTGAGGTAACCTCACCTTTTCTTTTCCCTCCAATGGATGCTGTGTTATACACTGGAACAAACTGATTTTAACCACACAGGTTGTTATTTGGCAAGTGGAAAGTGCAGTACATGAAGCAATGTTAATAATCTACAACTATATATAACATACGAATGTCTAAGTCTCCATTCAGGACATCAAAAGGTGATTTTTTTTTTCCTGTTACAATATTCAGCATTCAGCATGCAGTAGATTAGTTTGTTCTTTCCCATTAAAAGAAACAGCCATGCCAAACCAAAATTTGACATTTTTTCGAAGTGAGATAGGTAGCTGTTGTATTCAGCATATGATCTGGGCCTACAGACAAGTGATCTATAGAGTAATAGACAATGCCAACAGATTTTTTTTTACTCCATTGCTGTATGCACTGTGGTAAGGAGAACTCACCAACTTTTAAAATTCAGTTTACAAACTTTGAGCTCAGCTGTACCAAATGGATGCAACCCTGCTTTGGAACTGGTGTGGTGTCGCAGAATGCCAGAAGCAAGCAGGGTGACTGGGCCCACAGAATGCTCATGTCTTCCCAGAGATCAAGTCGGTCTTGTCTGAACTTCATCATTCAGCCTTCCTATTAAAGGAACGTTCCTACCTACCCTAAGAAGGACCTCTGTCTCAGAACGTCCTTCTTCCACTGGGTCAGTAGGATGATGAGAATCCTGCTGTGCAGAATTGCGCTCCACAACAACTGTCTCTATCAAAAAAAAAAAAAAAAAGCATCCCCAAATCCATGTTGTTGCATATAAAATAATGGAAAACAAAATGATCTTAAACAGTTGCAGCAGCACCTTGCTGAGTTTAGTAGAGGCCTAGAAATAATGGTTCTTCGAGATGTAGTTTTCCCAGGAAGTTTCAGTGTTTTACTGAGTAGAAAACACACAAACTTCTAATTAATTATTAACTATTTAACTTCTCATTCCTTTAGCATGCACATACACTCACATTCAAACTACTTCCCTAGGTGTTAAAATAGGATGAGCTAAATGGTTTGAGCAAAGTAGCTATTTCCTAATATCAAAAAATAGGAAATCTTTCTCCAAGCATATGGAACATTGACATCATCATACTAGCCACAGTTTGACAGGTATGATTTTGATGGGACAGCAAACACTGCACAAACACATTTTGTGTTTTGCCTTAATATATGGTACAGAAAGGAATCAGTTAACAAGAACACAGGAAACTCCTTACAAATTGGTAGTGTTGGCAATTTCCTGCAATAACTTAGAAGATTTTCACTTGCTTGGTTGGGTTGGTAACTCATATCCTTAGGTTGAAATTCAAGAACTTCAAGTCTTGACACACAATCCAGTGATTAATAATATAAGCTGTATATACAAGAATGTGGAATATACTGGACCAAATCCATCATACAGCTACATTACACGTAACAAAAATGCTTTTCAGACAGATTTTTTATTTCAAGACAATTTCAGAAAGTTCATTATTGGAGAAGAGGCTTAGAAAATTGACTGTATTCAAGAAAACCTACCACAACAGTCAATAAGAGTTACGTCCAAGTGCAAAGAATGAGCTGAGCAAAGACTTTAGGATTTAGGATGGGATTTTCAAAATCACTCAAATGACAGGGGGCCTATGGAGTAATTTTTTGGAGGCAGAGAGAGCATTTAGGCATCCCGCTCCTATCAGCTTTCTAAGGTATTAAGTTATTTATCTGCGATTTGTAAAAACTCTCTGCATAATCCCAAACCACCTAGGCACTTTAAAAAATTCTAATGCTAGCCTCTAACATGAGAAGAGGTAAGTCCTATATGGTTATCAAGGAGCACACATAGTTTTCAAAAGAACTCACTACACTGATTGTAGGTTAGTGCTGAGCTCTTCTGAAAATTCAGTTATTTTATTCTGATGCCAAAATGTAAGCTAACATGCTGAAAACATTTGATGTGCAAACATTTGAAGATCCTTCCCTGACCTCCTCCAAAATCCATCTATTACTGACTGAAATCGGGGCGGTTAAAAAAAAAACAACATTTGGATGAGTAGATTCTTGTAGGAACCTACTTCCGTCCCCCCCCCTTTTTTTTTTAGTAAGCACAGCTTTAGTTGATTTTCACAAGAGAGATGCTTCTGTGTTTAAAAATAGAATATATGACTACTATGTAATACCCCTGAGGAAAACAGGAGGAGAAAGAAGCTAGGAAAACACCCTGAAATCTCTGTTGTGAACCAGATGCTTCCACCTCACAGCCTGACATGAACCACACGGTTTGATGTCCGAGGGGCAGTATGTCATGCTGCAGTGTTACATTTTTCTCCCCCATGGCACTGAGTTGCATTACAATCTGTAAAATAGGAAACCCACATACGCCATTATAAATAGCCATGGAATGCCCTGGAGTGACTGCAGCAGAGCTGGAACTGCACTCTGAGCCCCTCAAGGAAATTTCAGCTGTGGCTTAACTCTAGGGACATCACTTATCCTATCAGCCAAATATCTATTAGACAGGTAGATGGGGGCCTTCACACAGGATGTGACAAGGTGTATAGCAACTTCAGTGAATCCACGTTTGCTGGAATGAGGCTTTAGGGGCCTTCAGACCCTGAAAACAGCAGTCATCTCTGTGACATCTAATTTCCCAAAGTCTTTCTTCTACAGAAAATCATCCTTCTTGTCCAAGGGAGGAAGCAGTAGCTGAGGCCCAGCTCAGGAGATCATCCTGAAAACAAACATAACACATAGCTTCTTCCCTGGCCCGTGCGATGTGATTCCTCACATGCTCCCTCACTGGAATTACCCCCAGTTCACATGAGCAGCCCAAGACATACTTACAGCATCTATCTCGCTCCATGTAAGATGGCTTAGGGCGAAGCCACCACCACAGCCCACAGCCATCAACTGCAGGGCACTGCTGATCTCCACAGATGCTGCCTCCCCGTGGAGTTGTGCAGACTCACACCCTCTAATGCACAGCTATGCCTAAAACTTCCTCCAGGTGCACGTGGAAATTTGACTTGTTCCATTAGTTGCCAGAAGTAAAACACGAGGCTCAACAATTCTCAGCTCATGCTCTGTCCATAGACCCACTCTTGCTCTTTCTAAAGTAACAACACAGCTTGAGGAACCCAGCACTTTTCATCGGCTGGTAAGGCACAATAATCCATGTATCCTGTGGGAGGTCCTCTGACTTCCTTTTTCCTCAGTTTCTCCATTTCAACTTCTAACACATACTGCGGTCACCAGAACGGAACAAAGTTCAACTCTTTCTCTCTGATGCTTGTGTCAGCAAGCATCTTGTCCTGCAGAATCAGGCCAGAAACTCCTCCCAAGTCTTTCCTGGTTTTGTGGGTGACAATGGCTATTCAAAAACGGGAAAACCAACAACTGGAGAACATTCCCAGCATCAAAAAATGGTCTCATATTGTCACAAAACTGGGCCTGAGATTGACCACAGTTTTTTTTTCCACAAGTCCACTTGGCTCTTACTCAGAACTTGCATTATTTGCTGCCAAAACCTGTGCGGTTTGATGCTCTGCCTTACTCAAGGATTCACAGAACTTATTTATGTGCCAGATTTGTTATGAAACCTCGGGCTGTAGACTGCAGGCAGCCCAACTTTCATCAGGCTTCTGCCTTACCTGCAATGGAAAAAATGTGCTATGCAGACCCTCTCGTCCTTCATAAAGGACAATGCAGGACCAGGCTGTGCCAGCAAAGTAGTATGCCCCAGAGAACAACAATTCCTCCTAAACTGCATCATATATACGTAGGTTCTGCTGTGCCTAGCCCAGTACTTGAACGACACAGACAGAAGGGGACCAGGCCATGCTGCATCTCATCTCTTGTCTCCTGAAGCAAGAGAAGAGAACAGACCCCTCTGGTCACCCAGGAATGAAACGGTCCCTCTCCCTTGCATAAACACATAATCTGAGATGACTCCTTAACCTTCTCCCCAGGAATAACCAGAAACTGTCTACCTCAGGCAGATTTCCACTCTCCTGCATATAACGTCTTAAACCACCTCGCATGTTCATATTCAAGACAGAAGCTGTTACCAGCCCACAGACAGGAGCCTATCCGCGTACATACCTGGGCAATCACTCCAGAGACGGCACAGTGTTCATGCCTCTGCGCGTGTATTAAAGTGCCGCAGCCAGCTAATTCTTTACAGCTTGCACTTTTTAGCCCTCGTTATGGCAGACAGTTGGGCGCCCCTGTACAGTTAAAGATCACAGGCCTTGATAACCTGGCTCTTTGATTTATGACAGCACAGACCTTAGTGATCACCTAATGAGGGGAACCTGGAGTGTCAACCTGTTTATTAAATACCCAGAACCAGCTGTAGACCTAGCCAAGGAAGTAAGTTAATCATATTTCTCATTTATTTTGCGTATCCCTCTCACTCTCTGGCTCTCCCCATTCTCTCCTCCGTTCTGCCTGGCTCCCTCTTTTCATCTCAGAAGGGGAGGGATTTCGGACAGGTCATTTACGGAGACTGTCAGGGGGCCGAAATGTTTGCGATTTCCTACTGATTTCTTAGGTGTTTAGAAGTTAATAATATTCAGCACCTCATGATTCTTTCCTAGATGTCAAACAAAGACATGAAAGGCAAGGAACCCAAGAGGAAAGGAGGGGGAAGGAGGGAAAGGGATGGAATAGCAGGGGCAGGAGGAGAGCAACTTTCCTTTTCCCCACAGTTTTAAAGAAAGATGTATCCAAAAAACCTGGCATTAGTCCTAACACACACACACACACACACACCACACACATCACATAAGCATTGTGAGAACATCCCTCTGTTGCCTTTAATGAATCAAAAATTTCTTTGCTCATCCTCAGTAAGGCCCTGGGCATTAAAATCTAAAGTTCCAAAAGGCAAGGATTCAACCTGTAAAACTACTTTAGATTTATGAGTTTTCCCTTCTGTCCCTATTTAGGGCTTTTACCTGCCTAATCCATTCAAGCTTTTATTTTACACTTTAATCCCCTTGAAGAAACTTATGAAAGACAGGACTTGCTAAAAATCACTGAATCCATCCACCTGATAGGATACGGCTCAAACATCCAGGGAGAAAAGTTATCAGATTTTATTATAATATCAGAAATCGCATAAGTAATCTCGACAATTTAGATACAGAATTAAGGCACAGAGAAAATGCAGTTATATTTATATTAACATATTATTAACTTTATAATCATTAAAAATGTAATAAAGCTCTGCTGTCACTCATCCAAATATTCTCATTTCCCTTTGACAACAACAGATCATTTTTTGAACCAGCAGAGTTTTGACTGCATGATTCTACATCTTATCAGTGAGCACAGGTTCTGGTATCTCACAAGATGAAGCTGCCCCGTGCAACTGTGCATCTGCCTCTGAATAAGTCTGTCTGCCACATCTGGATAGATGAACCTCAACAACCAAGGGAATAAGAAGTCCTCATTTGTAAACACCTCAGTGAAACATAAAAGTGGAGAAACCACTCAGATACCTGATCTGATCCCACATGGGACTACAAGTCAGACCAAATCCTTTGCAGTAAACTCAGAAAGGATGAGCCAGCTGACATAGAACACCCAAAAATCCAGTATTTAGTGTTCTTAAGCAATAGTTTCCTATGTTATACTTCATCCAAGCCAGCACCATGTTATTTGAACTACAATCAGAACTTTTCTGAAAAGCTGAAGAACATTCCTGCATACTATCTTTGAGGTCACCAGGGTTGCATATCACAGAGGGCAGGTCCACAACCAACAGAAATAGTTAAAGCCTCTGGGCTAGCTCTCAGAGGAAAAGGTGTTACTTGCCTCCCCTATCATCTGGGAGTCCAACAGAAAAGATGGCTACAGGATGAGCCTATGCTTTTGAGCTGTAAATGTCAGACGTGTCTTTACTTCTGGCCCAGCAACAATCAGATATGCCTCCTAGGTCTGGGCTGGTCATACAGCAGGTTGCTCCTATTCATACCTCTGCTTCTAACAGAAACCAGGAGGGCAGCAGTCAGCTTTTCAGGAAGTGAGAAATGAGCCTGAATATCACCTTCTTGCTGATTAGAATTTTGATCCTTCTATTAGTACTTTCC
Source organism: Anseranas semipalmata (assembly GCA_013399115.1). Classification (NCBI taxonomy): domain Eukaryota; kingdom Metazoa; phylum Chordata; class Aves; order Anseriformes; family Anseranatidae; genus Anseranas; species Anseranas semipalmata. The sequence goes on from VXAA01005306.1 coordinate 235,166, forward strand.
AGTGCCTTTGAGCAAAAAGCTTTCCCATCCTTTTTCACAGCTGTGTCTGCAAAAGACAGGCCCTCCATGGGTGAAGTAAGAGAGGGAGACAAAAAAAAAAAACACGTTAAGAATCCTTGTGGTTCACAGCTGCAGAAGAAACAAGCCTCCTCACATGCCAATCCTGCAAATCTTCCCGAGTGAGTTGCCAGGACCTCCAACAGTCAAGCTTATCAGAAATTGTTGCCTCATCATTTCAGGTTCAACATTAGCAGAATTAGCCTAAGTTCTGTTAGCCTTGTTGAATTAGCCTGGTTGAATTAGCCTGGTTCTCTTTATCACCCTGATACACAGCATGGGATGATTTTCAAGTGTATCAGACTGATCACAGCTGAACTACACTACCATTTCTGCCCTCGTATTTCAATGTTGCACCCTCTCCTCCCACCTGAGGCAGCATGTCAGGTTATAGGCAGCACTCATCTCGGTATGCACCCATACTTCCTTCTGCAGCTTCCCAGGCCTGCTATCACACCATGAACTGGCTTTTGCAACTCAAAAGCAGGAGCTCAGCAGCCCTTCTCTTGTTACCATCTGAGACTGACAGGTTTACCAATCAACCGCACTGCCTACTCTCACAGATGAGTGCTTCAAGCTGCCAAACTACTGCATCCTCTGTACCAAGAGTTTGCCTAAAGCATCCCCATATCTCACTTGCATACACAGGCCAGAAAAACCCATAAGGGCAGCCCAGAGTATACTTTCTCTGGTGCTTTGTGCAGCTTACTTGTAAATGATGGGGAAGTGCTTCCAGTTGCTGCAGAAGAGCCTGATTTCTAGCTTCAGAAACCTTAACGTTTTGCTTGGTTTCCTTTTATCTGCCTCTTTATCTGTTTAAATTTAGCCTGGTTCCTATATGCTGTTTCCCAAGTCCGATCCAATATCTGTTAACCAGCACCCAAGGGGGATCTTTCTCTGCCACTTTCCTTCTTCCTTCAGCTTTGCTCATTCTCTCTCAGGAACTGAGGCTCCCTTGACCCAAAACAGCTATCCTGCTGGCAGCTGCTGCTACCGGAGGAAGATGTCTTCAAGGCATGCCATCAAGGAGTGCTGCAGAAAATAGAAGCACGTCCTAAAGACTGCCTGTGTCTATGCAATATATTTATTTAATTGATACGCTCTCAGCTTTCCTTAATAGAAATAGTCAGAAGCATCAAGCAAAATTGCCTCTTGCTATTTATAGGGTCCCCCAGAGCAGGCAGGTAGCAGATGTGGATGAGAGGAAATTGCTAACTGCCCTTATTGTGTGGAAATGAGCCTGCAAGCACTTGCAGAAGGAATATTTCAAGGCTCAACTGAAAAGCAATAATATAGGCATTGCAGCAAGCAGCTAAAGTGGGAAACAGGGGCAAAACAGGTTTGTGTTGAGAAAGGACTTGAAAGGAAGAGAATGTACCAAGTGGCTGCTTGCATCAAGAGGCAGGCCTTGGGGGTTGGCTCTCTAGCTGGGGATATTGGAGAGGGAAGGGAATAAAAGAGTTGTTTTCCTTTCCTCTGAAGACCCTGCAGCCAGCATGACTGGCACTTGTCATTCAGTGCCTGTCTGCTGTGTTCTCTTTCACTCAGACGCCCTCACTGGCATTGAAAAGAGCAGGATGTGTAAGGAAGCCACTCCAGGCAGCTGCCTCAGCCGCTCTCCTCAGTCCTCAAGGCAAAAGAGAGAGAGCAGGCAACACACAGAGCTGTCACTGGCCTGTTGTCAGCCGGACAGTCGCAGCTCTGTAAGGGCTGTCAGATCAGAGTGGCTCCAACGGGTTGGCAGGGACATGCCTCCCCCTCCTCTCTGCCATGCTCCCTACCCTTAATGTTTCTGGCTGTGGCACAACCCCAGGGGAATAAAGGGAGCCTTGTGGCTACTCAGCCCACACTCTTCCCCCTATCACACAGCCACCTTAGGGGAGGAGACCAGTCTAAATCTTTCCCACATCTATTTCAGTTTAAAGCAACCCCAGTCACTATTTCACTGCATGATGGAGCCTTCTTCATGCTTCACAGAGCACCGTCCCTTTTGGTTTTAACCCCTCAGAAGATCTAACAGGAGATTTAGGATTTTCCATACGAGATGAGGATCTATTTCCACAGCTCTCCAGTATTCAGATCTAAGATAGCCAGGCCATAGGACAAGACAAAGAGCTGGATCTTTACAATTGGGCATGAAGGAAGCCTGTTAAAAATTTTGTTTTCTCTTCCCCTTCTGTCACACAGAATAGCAAATCTCTTCTTCTGTTAACATCCTTTCAGAATAACAGTATTATCTCATGAAAAAGCCTTCAGGGCCAGCTGTGGCTGTGGCAACAGCAGTAGGAAAAAGAACTTCAGTGGTTCGGATGCTTCCATGACTTGCAGTGGTGAAGCTGGAGCTTCTCTTGCCAAATGGCAAACCTAGGCATGAAATCTGTTTGTAAAAGTGTCTTCACAGTGGTAGAGACCTGAAGATTCTTACATAGCTTTAACAGCAAGAAGAACATTCTCCCTTGTTCTCAAAGCCTCCAGTTACCCAGATGAAGAATATCTTTGAAAAAATTGTTTTCCCTTCTTGATATTTACTCATGATTTTGTCAGGCAGCATTTTCAGAAATACCTACAACACTGTCACCTTCAGTGAGACCGAGCTGGGCTACAAGCAAGATGGGCTCCTAAAGACCAACTCCACAGAGCTCTATAGGCAGCCTAAGACAGACATCTTGGACCAACCTTCTTATCTCTACAAGTCACTTTGAAGTCAAAAGGAGACAGGTCTAACTCATTTGGTGCTTTTGTAAAGATCACCAATCATTTCAGATATCTAGACAGCTCTGTAAATCTGGCCTCAAGGCTCAGACCCTCCAAAAAGGTATTTAAAGCTCCCAGCCTCCACTCCCTTCAGTAGAAGACAGGCACCTTAATACTTCTGTAAATCCAGTGCTCATGCCTAAATCACCTTTGAAAATGGTACACAGGGAAAGTCAATACCACACAACAGCACACAGGGCAGAGGTCCCTAAGCTGCTAAATCCACCACACAGCAAAACAGAGTGCTGCCCCGGTGCCATGCAGCCCAGAAGCAGCCCAGCTACATTAGCAGGATACTGCATTCCCCCTAGTAAGCCCCACCTGGTGAAGACATGCCCTGAGGCTCCTATGTCACTTAGGTGCTTTTAAAATGTTGCCCTTCCACTAAATCCAGCTCCCAAATCAGTCCAATGACAATTGCGCCCCCTTGGCTTCAATTCTCTTCTTAAACATTTATGTCACTGGAATTTGCTCACACAAACAGTTCAGCTGTTTTTCTCCTGTAAATACAGATATCCATATATAAATCAAGGTATTTGCTCATGAAACACTCCCCCGAACAACTTGTGTATAAAAACGTAATTACTTGGGAGAGTCCTGACAAACAAAAATTCAATGCAGCCTTGCTAGGCGGCTAATAAATTTGGCTCATTGCTGTCTTTCTCCCTCAGTCAGGAAGGAACCCAGCTATTTTTAAAACTGGATTCATGGACATAGCCAAATATAATGTTCTTTCTTCTGTGAAAGAGAACAGGAAAAGATTTTAAATGTCCTAACATTTCCTAGGCCGGCTTATCTCTCTGTCGCTCTCCCCAAGAGAGACCCACTGTCTGCTTTGTCTGTTTAGACTAATTTTTTTTTTTTTTTTTAGGCCGAAGCTGTCTTTTACTATGTGTTTGTTCAAAGCCTGGTACAATGAGATCAGCCCACTCAGGGTACTGCTGTCGTAGGAATAATAAGCCTATGCTGGGGGTGTATATGGCAACAAGATCCCTGTTTCCCAAAGGGATTAGCATGCAGGTCCACGCCAAGAAAGTGTGCCAAAATGTCAGAAAAAAAAAAAAGAAAAAAAAAAAAAGAAAAAAGAACCCGATAAATAGAGATGAAGCTTTCTCAGATATGGGAAGCTTACATACACCCACATATAGTTTCCTGGGACCCCAGCATAGTAGCTTTCTTTTCTTTGGTGGAATTGTTCCCATGCTTAAGTATAAACAAGTACTTTTGTACTTTTTTGGATTGCAGCCCACACTGTCTGGCAGAGTGATAACTACCAAAGCTGATGAGCGTGGTGCGAATGCCTAGACATTAAGGCAGCCAGACACAGGCCTTTCAAAACACATCATTATTAAAGAGAGGTGTGGGTGGGAGGAGAATTCAGATCAGAAAGACACACCCAAGGTTACCACATTGTGTTCTAATTTTAACACTTATTATGACCCAGCAGCAGTGCCTCTCCGGCTCTAGCTCATAATACCTACAAATCCAGGAAGCCATTATGATTCTTCAGGGTCAAAGGTTGCTTGCATTGTAATTCACTTCCTCCTTTGGAGATTTAATTTTGGAAATATTTCTAATTGCCATTGTACATGACATCGTCTTTCAGATAACCAAGGAATGATTTTTCTATTTGTCTACTATGACTCAACCAGCTGAAAGAAAAAAAATACCCCCCTACTTTCTTTGGAACAATTCTTTAATAGTGACACAGCCTTTGCAGAGGCTGTTCAACAGTCTCCATGCTCAGCTCCAAAAATGGAAGGGTGGTGCCTGTCATACCTAGGGTGTAAAGACTAAACACACTGACATGCTGTCAGTCTTGAAGCTCATTGTAAACAGTCTCCCCAGTCATCGAGATCTCTGGTCCAATCAATGATTGTTCCACAGTCATAGAGAGAAATCTTTTCAGTGGCCTTGAGCAACACTATGGCTACCTGGCTCTTTACTGCTCCACCTTCTGGTCCTTAATGACTGTATCTGCCAGGTCTGTCTAGGTACTTCTCCCCCCCCAAAATCCCTTGATTTTGCTTTGGCCTTGCCTCCTCCCTATCTTAATTTTCATAATTTGTTCTTTGAACTCTTGCTTCCTCTCTTTTCTTGGCTCTTGATATTAGGCTGACCACAATACCCACTTCCATCTGTGTTTGGAACACTGAGGACCGTTGAGCAGTGCCTGCTCAGGAGCATTTTAAGAATTGCTAGGTGGCTGATGCTACACAAGTAGAAAACAGAATAGAGAGAGAATATGTCATCCAAAAGAAAAGCATCTGAAACTTAACAGAATCTGTCTAAACCTACAGTGGCTATTTAATTTCTCATTTTACCCCGATTTCTTCCACCACTAACTTGATAGTTTTTGTTATTGGTCATTATTTTTCAGTGGCATCAAGAAAGCTTGAGCGCACTGTATAGTATGTGTTGTACAAACTCGCAGAAGGTTACAGTTTCTGTCCCAGGAAGCTGGAAGACCATGAAGATAAGACAGGAGGAGGGAATAAGAATGAAAGTGACTCAGCCAAGTCCTATAGTATGGCATTGGCTGATCCAAGAATAGAACCAGCTTTTCTAACGTTCCTGGTTAGTACGGTGGGCCGCAGTTAGTACAGTCTCTGAAGCTCTTAGGATATGGAGTTAACAATACTGTCAAATTGTATGTTTCCAAACACACAAGAACAAATAATATATTTGAATCTGTCTGTAACTCAGTTTCCCTAAGATGTGGGAGAAACACATCTTTTTCATTCATTATGTTCTTATTCACCTTTATTTAGATGACAAAATCATTATGGAAAAGAAACCTTGTTTTCATTAGGTCTGAGCCCAGCACCTAGCACAGCGGAGTCTGAATCTTTCAATGAGGCCAGTAGATGCTATTACAATGCTGTTATATGTAAAGACAAGTCAAGATATAATAGATTTGAGCAAATGTGTGGAAAAAATGCATTCAGTACAAATTAAAGAGGTTTACATCCTTCTGCAACTGTAACTTTTTTGTTCCACCCCCAGTCAAGAATTAATGTTTTGCTCACAGAAAATTCTTTACTCCCTGTAAGCTTTCAAGTGCTAACGGCTAAATCGTTTCAGACCCTCCCCCCAAAATAAAAATCACCCTTTAGGATTACAGCTTCCAGCATGCTAACCCCCAGCAGTCCACACAGTTGTGCTGCTGGCGTGGAGGAGGACTGTTAAGGAATTAAAACACTTTCAGCCCTGTTGACACCATGAACCAAAGAGTGGGGGTGGGTTGGGCTGTGGAGGAAGTGTTAGAAGTCAGACCCTGCTGGAGAAAGTGTGAACAAGCCAATTAAATCCTGACACTTCTGGACAAAGAGGTCTCTTAGGAAGAAAGAGATTAGCACCTCCTATTCATCAACAAACAGCAGCCAGCCTGGGCCGACTGCAGGCACTGAGGCCGCAGAGGCTTTCCAGGGGCTGTAGAACTGCCTAATGTATCTCAAGTAGCAATGCAAAGGAATGCCTGCCCTGCTGTCATCGTTGGATGAATGCACTCACCACCCCTCCCAGCAGAATGGCAGCTGGCACTGCAGTGCACTGTAGTTTGCCTTTTTGAAGCTTGAGTGCGTGTAAAGAAAAACAGGCAAGAGAGGATAGTTTTTGAAATTGCTGCCACACTGCTGTTCCGGCTCAGTCAAGTCATTCCCTGCTTTACCACCAAGCTTGTATTAATTATGCCTATTACTTTCACCAATAGTGCAGCAGACTTCATCCACTTATTGCAACATCTTTTCTTCAAGCCTACAACCAATAGAACAAGAAAAATTAGGGACAGCCACAAGGAGCTCATATATTTGAAGGAATTTGGACCTGGATGGGTGTTCCGGCCCTTTATGAACCTAGGGACAATCACAAAATTTGAAGCCTGGTCAAAAATCACACATTGTGTGCAGTAAGACTGTGCTTGACCTGGAACTCCAGAAAGGCCCTGTGAACCTGCATGTTGGGCTTTTAAAGACCCAGTTTAAAAACAAAATTATGATAGTAATCGCAGTGGGGTGTAGTATTACTGCAGGATGAAAAACATGGAAACCAAACCATGTAAAATTTCTCAGTTAGGACACTGTAAATGAGGCAACAGAAGTACTAGAAATGGCTGAACTTCGTGGACATGCTTCATTTCCGATCGCACTTTCATTCCAAGAGTACAATTCCCAATATTATTCACTTGACAGCAAACTGTTGTTCCCACTGCAGCTCCACTGTCTTCTACAAACTGCCACGCTTTCCACTTGTTTACATAATGACAGTTGCAAATTTAGCCTGAAGTTTGACAAGGCTCAGCAAAGCCTATGTCCAGGCTCTAAGATGAATGATTCCATGTTTACCTAGCCAATGCAAGTCACCAGAACCAGAACAAGGAGGTGATGTGGTTATTGGAACAGAAAATGCATACTTTTTTTTTTTTTTTTCATTAGTGAATAGGGTGCTAACAACCTATCTCTAAACACACTGTCTCTTTGAGACTTCCTACTCCTGCCTTCTTTGCCTTTTAGTTTCACACTGGCCCTGGGCTACCTAATGCCACCAATACAGGTAAGATTTTAAAGAACATTTTCCTTGCATTCAATCAGTTACCACTGAGGACACACACATCCATAAACAGGCATTACCCAAGTAGGTTTGTGTAAAAATCAACATCCAAAAATCATACATACGTCAGTTGAGGTACCTTAAAAAAGGTGAACTTTCACTTAATTTAGCTCAGTGACAAAGTCTGAGTTATCTTCGTGTGCCTTGGTTCAGATGCTATATTGATCTGGTTGTCTCTGACTTAGGTCTCAAGTGAACCTTCTACAATCTGAGTTAAAAGGCCATGTACCATTTCACTGTTTCCTTGAACCTCTCCACACCTCATTCCTGTGCTCTTGACATAACGCCAGAGAAAGCACAAGGATGGAGAGTTGGGTTATTAATTTGAGTAGTCAGGAGGAAGCAAGAAGCCCGAGCTACCAGCTACTAATGAGAGCTGATCAAATGCTTGACATTTTCTGTGGCCATTCAACCCATGAATTCATTTTTGCCTGTGTTCACGTTCCTTTGGGGTTCACTTTCCATGAACAGTCCAGCCAGCCAGTTTCTTGGCAGGAAAAATCTCAGAAGCAGCCAAGTTCTAAAAAAACATTTAGAGAAAACTTGTGCAAAAGGAATTTTCAGATTGTCATACTCAAATTTCATCCAAGCAATCATGTTTTAAGTTCTGCTGTGTGTTCAGCTAATAAGGGCACAGAAAGATGCCACATGATCAAACTACACAACAAAAATTAGACAAAATTAGTTCACTTCTGAACTTAGAGTATTCACAGCCAGATGCATGCAATTTGCCAACATTTTTCAGCCAGTTATTAAGAATACTATGTTCTGGAAGACCAGAATCTATTTACAAAGAAAAAGAATTTTTAGAAAATCTCACCACTAACCTGAGCTTCCTCCACACACACAAAATCCTTTAACTTCCTCACTGTGACTGCAATGTTAACCAACCGGAATGGCATATCACTGAGTAGTAATCCAGGCCTACTATGCTGAGACAGTCTTCATTTGTATTTTTTACCCACCCATGCCTTCTCAGAATTCTGCCTATGTGGCAATGAAGGACAGAACATCTTTCCCTTAGAACTGTGGGAGACCTTCGGAAGTAGTTCTCCTTATGCAGCACAAAGAATTGTGACTATATTCTGGGAACACAGAATAGAACAAAAAAGAACTTAGAAAGAAAAAGAAGAACTTAGAACAAAAAAAAGCCTGCTTCACAATATGGCTGCTCTTACTTGGCTAACTTGAGAGAAGTACCTTAACTGTAGATAACTTTAGTGACCTTTGGCACTAAAGCAGATAGGTTTTCCATGTCCAGCCTGAGAAGTTCTTTCAACACCTGTTTCTATGTTCTTTGAACTTAAAAATTGTCCTTCTGTTAGATCCATACACATTGAATTTGGTGAGCACAAAGAAAGGGAAGAAGGTGTCCTTCAGTATATTCACAACTCTTGTAAAGTAACTTTTTGTCTTTCAGTTGAACCAATGGAGTCCTATATCAGAGATCATTAAGGAAAAATGAGTTTGTTTGGTCTGTTCAGTATTTTGATTTAAAACCTCCGAAGTCTTTCTCCTTAGGGTCATGTGATCACTGGGTCTCACTGCGTTTGGTTCTTTTCCCTTCTCCTCCCGCATTTAATCACAACATTACTAATGAAAACAAAAAAGAAACTCTAGCTGCGCCTTGCATGATTTAGGGACCAAGTAAACAGTACTTAACAGTTCTAATTGAAGGTCAGTAAATCCCCAAGAGATTAAATGAATCCTGCAGCGAGATGTGTAAATCTCACTGCCTTTTACAGCGTCCCAGCCAAGACCCTGTGTTCGGTTGTGCAAGACTTAATAAACGTGGTATGCACTTAATCAAAACCATTTTGCCACCAAAGGGGCAGCGGGTGTAAATCACAATTACTCTTGGCACTAAACCGCTGGCACAAAGAGGCCCACCGATGCCAAATATCATCAGTGACTGACTTCTAGCGCCTAGTTAGCCGTCTGGCACTGCTTGCAGGTCTAAACGCCCATTTTGCTGCTCGGCAGGGGGAAATCCAGATGGGGAAAATAAAACACTAAAAAGGATAGTGAATGTATAAGGGTTTTGCTTCTCTCCATCTCACACTCTGCTTGCCCTCTGCCAGCTCTCACCCCAATTTAGTAACTATTAATAAGCTAAAGCATGGAGCTTTGGCAACAGCCTAACTCTTTACAGCTAAATTTCATAAATTTAATAATCCCATCAAAGTTTATGTTCCAAACTGTACTTCCAGGTTTAATAGCTGGTGTGCAGACAATACTCTAGGAAATGTTTTTGTAATCTTCAATTCTTTTTTAGCCAGTCTGGAATCCAGAATGGGCAAAAGAAGTGACCAACCGATGGCTCATGATGGTCACCGTTGACCTTTTACCTGTGCCAAGATCAGCTACCGAACTAGAATTATTAGACAAAGACACTTGATTCCCCAAGAGTACAATAAGGTACAAAAATAGGTGAGGACAAAGAATGGAGGATCTGACACAGCTTCAGTGCTGAAGAAGGTCGCAACAGCTACAGAATGGAAAATCACATTTACCAGGGTTACTATAAAAGAGAAAGTCACAATGATGCCAAACAGCAGGGAAGAGTCAAGAGAACTCCAAACAAAGCTATAGAGGTATGTAGCAGCTGTAGGAGATGGAAAATCCTTACTATTCAAGCAACAGAACTGGAAAGATAAACGGGATCTAATAACGTTATCAAGTGGAAAAACATTTGGGGTTCATAAAGCACATTCAAGTGCTATCTCAAAAGCTTGAATCTCTTGGCCCCTTAATGTCCCAATGGGCTGATCAGGATCCCTGTATCCGTTCTAGTAACTTAGCAATATTTTTTTTCATGACACAGCAGGTGACATACATGTCACCAAACTTTCCAAATCTTAAAATTAAGCATTAATTCTGAGCTAGCCATTGTGAAACAGGGATCTTAGGTGCATCTGATGAGTTGCTCTTGAAAAAGATTCAATTCTCTCTGTTAATTACAAAGGAGCATAAAGCAAATACTTGAGGCAGACTAAAAGTGAGCTACATAAGTCAGAACAAAATCCCACACAGCCTATTTCCTCCTGTACTGGTACTATGATCAGCAATATGGTTCATGGATCTTGATTACAGCCTCATGACCAGAAGTTCCTAAACTAAAGATTGCAAGATGAAGGTTGTTACAGAATTTGGGTCAAACAGCCAAAACAAACCCAAAAGGTTATGCCAGCATTTGTTCATGTTTGTCACGAGCACTTCTGAATTGGGGCTTACAACCTAAAATACTTGAATGCCACTGTTCTGCACAAAACCACAGCAAAGTATACTTAGGAGTGTTTTGTAACGCAAGGTAAGCTAGCACAGGGAACATCATGAATCAGTAGAAAGAAATTAATGCCATAAATTTTCTGGATTATGTGGCTGTGCTGCACCTTAACCCTAGGGGAGAATGACAGGTATCATCTGTTACTACTTTATGCAAATCCTTTGCCTGTCTAATAGCATCTTTTGTGCTGAATACAAAGAAACCTTTTATCTGTTCCGCTTCTTAAACATAAAATCCTTTACATACAGTGTTGGTCCTAACCAGGGTATGTCTTGGTGTAAGGGCCTGAAGGCATTTATGCCTTCCAGACATGCCTCTTCCAGACATGCAGGAATAGCAAGACATTCTTCTCCTCTCAGGTCCTGCTCATGTACCTCACAATTCTGTAAAGTTCTTTCCCAATGACAGTAGTTGTAGAACAGCAGCCGACTTACATGTGTAGCTCATTGGAAGTCAGGAATCAAGGCATTCTCCTGCACCGCAGTTGGTGGATTGGGACAGTATGCTCTTCTTCCTGTCAGCCAGCAGCAAATAGCTAAAAGTGCCCCAGTTGCCCTTACCTTCCTGCTTTCATTGTTTTTCTTGCCACCTGTCTCATCTATCACTTCCTCTCTCTTTCATCTCTCATGCACAGTCACACGCTCATTCCTTTATTGCCTTCATGCCTCCCCTCTCTTCACCATTCCCATTCTAAGCTTCACCATTCCCCCTTCTAAGACATTCTCACCTTTTTTTTTTCCATCTTTCTCCTGATTTACCCCATGCTGTTGTTATTTCCCACTCTTTTGCATTTTAGTTTCCCTTTCCTCCCCCTCTCCACCTTTTGCTCTCTCTCCTTCTCTTCCTTACTCCCCATTATCTTACTTCTCCCTTATACCTTTTCTCTCTCTTCTCCTCCCCCAGTATGCCTGGAGCTTGAGCAGAAAGTCGGCTGGAGCCTTAATTGCTGCTCCCCTGCCTGACGTCAATTGGAGATGACATCTCCTGAACACAGAGCTGCAGTCGTCTTTTTGCATATTCCCTCTGTCTGAGTGCATCAGGAGAGATGTCACAACCAGAAAGCTAGAAGCCGTCGAAGAAGCAGGGAGCCGCAGAGATCATTGTGAAGCTAGCATGAAACATTGAAGAGGTTGGTAAACCTTGTTTCCACAACGGGTTCTTCCAGCGCTTTCTGCACTGTTGCTCTCAGGCTCAGAGCATTTACAGGAACTGACATTTCAAAAGTTGCACAGCAATGTTACACCAGGGCTTTTAAACAAAACAAATGTTTGTGTTCAACTCCATTATGGCTCTGTGGCTCCCTGTGGGAGGGTGACTTTCCAGTAATTGAGCAAAGATGGTATTTCATAGCATAGGGGGGACTGAGCAGTTACAACATTTTAGACCTAGTCTTTGATTGCGAAAATCAGATGCTCACAACACAGGGAAAAGGAACTGTGTAGGCAGCTCTGTCAATGCACTCAGTTTCAAGACCTGACACAGGAGCTTCCACGCACGTCTTCCCAAGAAGATGCAGACCATTTGCACCTCAGCCCTCACACCCACATAGCTTTCCCCAAATCACTTCAATAATAGAGTTATTACCGAGCATCTTCCCTTGCTATTTCTTCTCTAGTCTCCCATAATTTGGTATTCAGCTCCTTAAATCCAGTTTAATCCTGCAAATACACTTTTTCCCCGATCTGCAACAAAGATCCATGAACTACATAAATGCCAGGATGTCACTTTGGTTCACATCAGCATACCAAAGAGAACTTCCAGCAGTGACTGGAAGTTTTCCCACTGAAACTCCCCCTCCCTGTAGCTCTTGTAAAACAGTGCTTGAGCTTTGACCGTCAGAAATATTAGGCCTAGCACTCTAAACTGTACAGGTGACTATAAACAGTAAGGAAATGCAGACATCTGAGTCCTGAACAGATGTATTTCTTGATCATTGTTTGTTCACATGTGCCTGTAATCAGGCACACCAGCTGCTGTCATTTTAGTATGCTAAAGTAGCAATTTAAAGTGCTTGCAAAGAAAGCTATTTCTCACCATATGAGCAAACACTTTGTAGCAGTTATAGATTCTCTATTCTGTTTCATGGCTTTGTCTTAATTTAAAACTTCTTGATATATATTTGATTTCTTCTGCTGCTATTACACCACTAGATATCTGCCAAATGTGTGGTCTGAATAGACAACTGTTGTTCAAACCTTCCATCTTACCTGCATTTCAGAACTCAAGTTCAACAACTTGAAGGCCTGTCCTGTCCACAAAAACATAAGCTCAGCCTCTTTCAAATATATTTTTAATATGCACCACCTCCAAACATGCAAACAAATAACGTGCGCTCTTGTATGCATCAGCAACTGCATGTGGTTCACATTACATGAGAGTCAAGAGTGGAGTTTAGAGCAAGAAATTTGTTTTATTTGGTGCCTCTGAGAGATTTAAGATTTTACCCGAAATGGATAGTAATTGTCACTTAAAAATAAATAAATAAATAATGGATAATTTCATTTTTAATTAAAACCAAGTGTCAAAATGTCCATGTTTCAGTTAACCACCAGACTGCAAGATTTTCTTTCATGATTTTTACTGTGTTCATGTATTTTAATCCTTTCACTTTTCTGTGTTTTCTATTTTATTAAACAGAGGCAATACGGTTAAGAAATGGACCACGCTGTGAAGGCATAACAGCACTAAACACATACAGATCAGAAGGGCTTCATAGAGCACGGTAAGTATCCTTAGCACCATATTACATATGAAAACACTGAGACACCAAAAAGGGAAATCAATGTGCTGTATGACCACAGGCAAGTTAAGAACTCATGTTTCCTGGCTCACAAGTCAGTATTAGTTCTCGTCATATCGGCACTGAAAATTGCTTCGTTGCACAGAGACTTGGGACTGAAGCTAGTGTTTTGAATTGTATAAGTTTTTAGCATTTGCCTGCCACTACAATTCACAAGCACAGCTTTATAATAATAATTAGCCAAATAAAGTTAAAATATTTTTGAAGTACCTGAAGTATATCTACCTCATCTAGCTACTACCTAGCTGTTCAATAGCTATTCTCCTCCACCTTCACTCAGTTCTGACTAGTTTCAGATGGATTTTATTATTCATAATAAAAATCAGCAGCAGATTTATGCAGTTCTGTGCTATTAATAGGCTTAGACCCAGTAAGTTATCAATATAAAAAGAAAGAAAAAAGAAATAACTACGAAACCAGCTACCTGAAACCCAGGCATCTCAGCAAAGCGGGAAGGAAAAAGAAAAATGACTCAGAGCTACAGCAAATCACCAGCTCCAACATAAGCAGTTAAAGAAAGGTATTTACCACACGTAGGCTCCACATAGCTCCATGAAGCCATCCAAGTTTTAATGGGACTCCTTCTAACGAGAGTTAAGGCCCAAATCTCCTGGTGGGGTTGAGATGGTGGCTGTTGTTTAGCAGCTCAAATCATTGGCTGAGAATTCTGTGAGACTGAACCAGAACTGAAGTTATCTAAATACTCCAGTATTTGCTTCATGCTAACCTTTTCTGAGAAATCATGCCTAACAGTCCAAGGCAGAAGTATTTTCTTCACTGCCTCTTCTGTGAGAACTTGTATGTTGCTCTGGAGCACAGGTCCTCAGACACCGACTTGAATCACATACCTGCACTACATTACTGCAAAGCCAAAGAAAAATGTTATAACTGTAATCTGATGGTACATAGCCCTAACTGTGTATTCAATAAAGAACTGGACACGGTTATTGTAAAGACCCAGTCTTGAAAGATGCAGCCACTCTTCAAGGTTTACTAAATCCTCCACTAACCACACTGAACCCAGAGCTCAGGAGCGACAGTGCAATTTAAAAAACTGTGTCATATGGGTAAGAAATACAATCCTGCCTTCCCCATTTTAAACTGTCATATGGGACAAGAGCTTTCTGATTCCAGGAAAAGTGTCTATTAACACACTATCAGATAGACACAGAAGGATTTCGATAGTTTGCTTAAATCAGCGGAATAAAAGCAGACAAGAAAACCAGAACAAACTCCTGAATGAGTTACTACCATTTCTTGCAAAGACCCCCAGGCTGGCCTAGGAAAAGTAGCTTCAGGTATTAGAGATAAGGCAGTCAAGGACAAAGTAAAATGCAAAAACCCAATAAACAACAAGGAAAATACCCTCAAGATTATGCCAAATTCAAAGGACAAATATACTGGATGGGCACAAGTGAGGACAGACTGGTCCTCAAACTAAAACCAAATGTGTGTATATACGTGAGTGTGCACACATGTATGTTATTATGCAGAGATCATTAGTGCACGCCAGCTAAAACCAACATTTCAACTACATTGAAATTCAGTCCTCTGTGATACTATGACACATTATCTGATAGCACAGACACAGTCATTTCAGACTATAACTGTATGAACCTGAACAGACACTTAAGGAAGCTACAGTTTGACTAAAGGCACTGAAGCAAACAAGAGAGAAGATCAGAAAACTGTTTTCCTGAACTAGAAAAAAGTAGCAGGTTTCTTTCCCCTGCCCTTCCTAACAAAAGATAAGAAGTTGAAATTCTGGAAAAAATGTAATCCAATAAGGCACAAAAAAATAGTTTGCTTAGATCAGTTAAAGCATCAGTTAGAAATTCTGAAGTGTTGCGTTTTTATAATCATTATACAAATTAACTAAAATTTCAAAATAAAATATTGGTGCTAACAGCCTTTTATTTTGGAAACACTGAAACATCATTTTACTGATCAGCTGGAGCTAAATATAAGATCACGGGGAAAGGATCAGTTTTAACAACTTTAAAACTTCTTCCTTTCAACAAAAATTGTTATATTAGAAAAATGATAATTAGCTTTCACAGCTTTGCTTTATAAAGTTATAACATCAGAAATGGTCGGGAAATTTGATCTTTACATCTTCTCTTGAGATGTAGCATCTGTATCAAAATGAGTAACTCCCTGTCAGCTCCATCTAGAGTAGCCAACCAGAGGGCAGGCTGCCTAGCTGTATACAGAATGGTATGTATTCTGCTATTACATGCATCTGTGAGGTTAGCATGGACCCTTCCCTTCACAGTTCTATGTTCCTAATTAACAGCTCACATTTTTAATGCTTCGTGCAAAGATATACTTGAAATCTAAACCAAATAAAAGTGGTGCAGTATTTTCCTAACAGTACTTCTGACAAGGAGGAACCATCCTTATTCACCTCAATTGGTTTTAATCCTTGAGCCTTCTTAGGATAATTTAAATGTCAGTTGTTTGACTTGTTCCACTGCTGGCCAATTACTCAAATATTTTTGTTGATATCTGCATCATACAGCTAGGGCAATCACTACGGTTTCACAGGATGGTATGGAAATTCTATGCAAATTCCAAAATAGAATGGCACTACCCTTTTCCTCCTTTCCCCATCTTCTGAGCCTTGTTGCCTTAACACCTTCCTCTAACCCGGCACGGACGTTAAGGCAGTGGACCAAGTAAGGAACTCATCTGGGCTACAGCTAGTCAGGCAAAAAAAAAAAAAAGAAGTGCTTAGCTTTAGCCCTATCAACTCCTTGATCCAAATCGGTACACACTCTCACGAACAGACAAGCTGGGACAAGGACAAGGGAGGGAGGGTCACATGCACCTTTCCATGGCATTGTTGGCTTAAAAGGTTGAAAGAACTCCTGGGTATGTGCACACACATGCATACATATATACAACATATGCACGCACATACATCTCACATCTCAATGCCAGAGTTCCCACAAGCGCCAGCTGAAACTTCTCAACAAGAACTTCTGTTTTCGTACTCAGGACGTGCATTTTTGTTCTGACAGGAGTAACAGGAGTAACCAAAAAAGGAAAGTGTGAACACAGCTTAAGAAAAATAGTATTTCATATCATAATTAGTAAGAAGGGATGGGCTGTGTTGTGTACATTTTACTTCTCTTTCTCTAGTTTCAGTGGAACTGCTACAGAATTCCCTACCTTCCATCCATGAGTGCTCTGCAATCCAGAAAAATCCACCACAGAATTCAACAGTTTGACAAGGAGTTAGCAAAAATCAATGGTCAAAATATATGTTTCTTGGGCCTTTCATGGTAGCTAAGAATCACAAATTTAATTTGTTCAATACATATGGAGCCCCATTCAAATCTATCACAGTTAGTGGGAATTCACCTGTTCCTGTAAAGGCACTTCAGACCAAGTCCTCACGGGTCCATAAGTTAATAAGCAATGACTGACCTGTTTCATTTCTTTACTAGAAGAGCCAACCAGAAGGATCTCTCTAAACTTCTTCTGAGGAAACTTCTTGGATGCTCCAGGTCTGTCACAAAAAGACAGTTTGGCCATAAAGAAACCAATTCAGTAACTATTTAAGGCTATCACTTTCTTAGGAAAATCTTAGCTTTGCTACCTGCATTCTCAGCACTGCTCTACCTGCCTCTGTCCCCTCTCCTGTCAGTGCCAGGAGCCCAGGCATGAGGAAGAAAGGACCATTCAGCCCCTTCCCTTCCCCACTGCTTCTCTGCCAGGTCAGGAAGGAGAGGCGTGAGCATGAGGTTTCATACCCTTGTTCACCTCACTGAACACAGCTGCCTGTAACTTGTGCTAGTCTAGGCCAGGACCTCGGCATGAAGATGCCAGGAACAGTCCCACACCCTCCTTCCCCACCAGTATTAGCTTATCTCCAGAAACTAAACATTAGTGACAGTAATAAGTCAGACAGCAACTGGAATATTGTGGAATCAATAGTACGAAGGAAAAATATCCTCAGGTGGGGTAAGGAAAGGAAGAGATTCTTGAAATAAGCCATTTCCACATCATTGACAAGACAGTTCAAAGACTTGAAGAGAAGATCTGTGTATTCAGGAAGGGGGCGTAGGCAGCTGCACACAATAAAACCTAAAAGTGTCTCAGAAATAGAACTAGGCAATTAGTTCAGTCAACTCAGTCAGGCTGGAAGACCAAGACCACACAAAGGGATGTTTGTCTGAGATTCAAGCTCAAAAATCCTTGCTTACAGTAATGACAAAAGACAACATGTTAGTTTAAGAAAGTGCCCTCTCTCTCTGCAGCGAACCTCTCCAATCATCACAGCAGCACTAAGCAGGATTTGCATCCTGATGGCTGGCAAAAGATATGTTCCTGAAACCCTCAAAAGGAGGAGAAAAGAATGAAATTAAGAAATCTTTCAGAAAGTAGAGAAATGTATCTGAAAGACTGTGTTTAAGTTAGCCTAATTTTACCTTTTTTGACGAAGAACTGAAAGTGTGTTGGAGGAATTCTGTGCAAACACTGAACAGTATTTCTTCAACAACAAAAAATATCAGTGGATTTTAGCATTTGCTATACTAGGTCCAATCTATAGTCTACCTAACGCAGTCTGTGACCTTTAGCAGTATCCAAAATCTAGGGAAACAGAAAAAAAGCACAATTAATTAGATAAAATTACCAGGCTTAAAGTGACTTAAAATAGCAAATGCTAAGGCAGTGCTAAAGCATTGCTACAGTAAAATTCCTTGGTTTTAATTACATGTATCTCCACTACCACTGTACGGAATACCTTCAGCTCCGGAGGGGCAGTTAAAAGTGCCATTAAGTATCAAGTGCTTGTAGAATTAAGGCAAGTTCTGCCATTATATGTTTAGCGCATGGCTAAATTCATGATTCCTCACTTTAGCTTCTGTGCTTGTAGCACACTTTAAAGCGAAACAAACTCACTTATAACCATCAGCATGCACTGCAGTTCTCCCAGTTTTCCATTCCTGTTCCCAAACTCCCAATACAGACCTGGCCATCGTGAGATAAAACTCTGCTAAGGGAAGAGCACAAGACTGCAAGCACAGATACTGAGGCTGCCCCTTAGAACACATATCCCCAAGAAACAGAGCAATCTCAACTCCCTTTCACCCGTTAGTGGTATCTGCATCTGTAGCGGGTGGTATTAGCATAAGCGTTAAGGAGAGTGTAGATGCACATCCATGAAGTCATGCCCGACAGAACAGGCAGCATACATAGACAGCATACTTAATATTCACTCACGTCTACATGCAAGCTATAACCTCTTATTCCCTGAAATGGGCTTCTAAAATCCCACTAATCTCCAGCAAAAGCAACACTCTACATAAAGCATTCTTGAACTCCTATCTTCTTGAGAAGATGAGAGGAAATTTCCACTTTTTCTGTATTTTGCAATGGGATTCAAGCAGACTTCTTCAAAAATTTCACCTGGTGTGAAATAAAGAGCTTATTATGTCTCCATCCTCTGGGATCATACAAAATATCAACCTCTTATCCATCCCCCTCCTCCCTTTCTCTCTTCTCTTTCGCTCCCTTCTTAACCCCTCCCTGGCTCCTCTCTCAGCTCCCACTGTCCCAGACAGAGCAGCTAAAGACGTTAGCTGACAGACACAAAAGGCGGCAGAAATCAAATAAAAGGCAAATGCAGCAGCCGCAGGTCAGCCTTGTATAAATATTTATGCTGGAGGAAGACTCAGTGCCTGAGTAATGACCTTGTGGCTGGTATTAATAGAGATAATGTGAGTCTGTAAAGACATGCTGCCAGAGAGAGGGAGAGTTTGGAGGGTTATAAATCTCTGCGTCAGGCTGCAATGCTATCTGACCTTTTCACTGCTCTCTCTCTTGCCTTCCATCTTTCTTTTTCTTTCTTTCAATAAAAGGAAGATTGGTAGAGCACATTAGCAAAGGGTGGGGACCCAAAATCCAAAGCACTCGCACAAGAGAATTTGGATTCCAGTCTGAATTCTTATAGCAACAAAAATCAGAGCAATGAATCCCATACGTGCACACGTTCACCTACGTGACACATACAGACCTGCACAGACTCTCCCACATGCATGCCTATGTGTTGCTCACAAACCATTCTCAGAAGCATAGTTACACTTTCCATGACTTGTCAGAATGCACGCATATACATATTTGCATCTATATGTTTGTATAGGTATCTATGTAAATATCCATATATATACAACACTCAGGTATCTCATACATATATGCTAACAACAGTAAGATGCACTCATACATATAGGACAAACAGGACAGAGAAAGGAGAGCTGCAAAGGACAGCTTTAGTGAAAATTTATGTTGAAAGAGCTACAAGTCTCCTCTGAATTTCTGCCACATACAGACCTGCAACAGGAGGTTTCAGGAGCTAAGGCTGCAAGGGTTTCATTACAGCTGAAACATCTCTGCAGAGAAATAAAGTAGCTATGGATTCTTCACTGAAGTGTTTCCAGCAACGCTAACATCAGGGGACACAAGCTATAGTGTAAAGCTCATGAAACTGAGAAATTAAGCCACTTCTTACATGAACAGTGGAAGACAAGAAAGTAAATCTCAATAAAGAGTGGGTCCTGGTGCCAGAGACTGTATGACTGCAGCACAAACAGACCAGCACACAATCCATTAAGTATTGCTGTTGACCATGTTGCTGAATGTCAATGCCTACAACTTGCATTGAAATTTCCTACCCTGATTTCAGAGACGGAAAGGAACTGAAAGACACGTATTTGCAGGGCTGTGCTGAAAATCTGACTGCAGTAGGCATATCAAGCAAAACTACAGCTGATTACTGCAGTAGCAGAAAAAGGGGAGGTAGGAGCAAGGTTTTGATCCAAGACACAGCACATGAACATTAAGCACTACTGTCCCTTATTAAGGGCTACTCCTACGGCCACAGAAGTTGTAGTGGAAATTTCCAAATGATTATAAAGTGACTAAGATTGAGCTCCAAAACAGCCACAATTCCCTCTTGGGTGAGCATTACTGGGCCATTAGTCTCAAGTCCCTAGAAGATTAACCCTTTGGCTTTCATCATGCATCATGGCATCAGTACTTCAGTCAGGCATCCAGAAACGCGTGCTACAGAAAACAGCAGCATTCAAACTAAAATTTAAGAGCTAAGAGATGGAAGAGAGAAAATAGTTACTTTGTGGTTTTCGCTGGCTTTCCTCTGTAACACTTGAGTAAAAAGAAAGTGAGAAACCACAGCAAATGCGCACAAAGTTCCATTTGGTAGGCACTTAGTCTTTAATATAGATTTATGCCTCTTGATACTTTTCTTCTAAAAAAAAGCCAAGCTTTATTAATATTTGATGGAAAAAAAGTCGTTTGGTAGAAACAGACTCCACAATCTTTTTAATTCAAACATTTAAATGATAACTTTGTTATTTTATTGTACACTGACTCAGAGTTGGAACTGGGTTCTGCTGGGTCACCTACAAAATAAGATACAAAATGTCTGACGTAGGAATAGACTGTGTCATGCTGCTGGTGTGGAATTAGGCAGCTAGAAACCTTTGAGACTCAGAAGTACTACTGGACCAAAAGACTGGGTTTTGTAATTTCATTTTTGAGGCCCATCAGGTACCAGCTACCTGAGAAAATGTCTCAACATGAAGGCAGGCTGAAGAGATGCCACTGACTTCCCGAGAGAGGCAACAGAAGGCAGACAGAACCATATGAGGTTCACTGTGGTCAGGTATTAGAACCAGAATTAGATTGGCACATGGCTCACGTAGGAGCACTGAAGAAGTATTGCTCATGTTACTGACAACACTTCTGTCACCAACACAACTGTCCACCGCAACATCATCCTGCTCCTATGGTATTTGCAATATGGGTATTTGCCTTAGTCTCTTCGTGGGTCACCTTTGGGACTCTTTTCTTGAGTTTCTGTACACTTCATTTCTACACAACACTAATGATTTTCATCATTACTCCCACTGCATTCAGGCATGTGTTTGATGCATACAGAAATCTTAAGCTACCATGGCAGAATAGTGTTCAGTTACCCAGAATATAATAAATTGTTGTGAAGCATCTCTCTGCCTCTTTTTTTTTGGCAAAATCTTTGTATCAGAATCTACAAAACAATCTCATAGCACATGGGCAGTCTTTCTATTCCTCATTTCATTCTACCTGAGATTCATTCAAAGCTTTACATTGAAAACAAAAATAATTTCCAATAATCTTGCCCCTTCTGAAAGGATAACATCACCACATTCTTGATCCATATTTCACCACTTGCATCATTTGGGATCCTGACTTTTTTCCCTACAAGGCATTCATTCCATGTACGACTTGTTTTGATTTTCGAGCTATGTTGTGACTACCCTGCAGGCCAAAATTTGCAAGATCTTCCCTAACACACGCAGACATTCCTAGCCCAGGGATATTTCAAGAAGTTACTACCTACATAGATGTCTGTGAAAGATCTGATCCTTTGGTTGGTATATAATATATGGTTAATGCCTAATTAGCCCATTCATGGATAATTCATGATTGGTTATTAACAAAAGCAAGAACAAACAAGAGCTATATGTTAAAGCTCTTAAATCACGGAACTAAACATGTCATACAAAAAGGAGAATGCATGATTTATTCAGGAAGGCAAATGTGGAGCCAGGCGACCACTGGGCAGCACAAAGCACCTCCACTCCAAGAAACGAAGCTTGTCAGTCACCTGCGATACACAGAAGTAAATGCCTGATTAACAGACTGGTGTCTACAGCAACTTCAGAAGACACAGGTTTTCTGTCTCTTTGAATAGGTCTGCATAGAAGAGAACAGGATTGTTAATGGAAAAACAAAGTGGTCCCAAGACATTCTGACTGAGAAGCTGACACACCAGCACATCTTAATGGATAGTTTAGGGACTCCATACTCAGAAGCACTACCTATATTTTTTTCCTGAAAAGGAGCTGGATGTCATCAAGCCTGCTACACACTAGTACGCATGCAGCAAGATAAAGACACAAACACACCATCCAGGGACAAGGAGCATCAGGGGGTGTACACTGTCATCTCCAAACATTAAATCCCCTCTCATCAACACTGTTCCCCTGTGTAATTCCAAGTTCATCATAGCAGATACAGGAAAAATACCCTGCAACAGAGGATCATCCCTCGTGTTATACAAGTACTTCAAGCAAACTGGAAGAGCTCCAACCTGAAGAATTTTAGGAGCTCAACCCCAAACCACCTTAAAACTTGACATAAGATTGTTATTCTGAAAAGCATGTGTGAATTTTTCTGCACCTAACTCAAATCAGGATCTGAGCAACGGAACAAAGCTTTCCTGAGCCTGTTTCATCATTTCTGAATCACGCTTTTATTTGGACACATAAGTTTTATAATTTTTAGATGGATGTTTGAACAAGTATTGCTGAGGTTACTTCTCTCCTGCACAGCAATTTCCAAAGCGACTGTTCCTCAAGCAAAACAAACAAATAAATAAATAAATCCCTGAAGATCAAGAAAGGTTTCTCTAACAAATTTAGGCAATTGCTGCATATCCCAGAACAATTACTTTTTTTTTTTTTAAATAAAATTTCAGGAAGTAGAAACACCGTAGTATTTCAGTGACACACTACAGAACACAAACATACACACGCAGTCCCCAAGCAAATCAGCAGAGAGAAACAGAAGCAACCTGTGCAAAGATCACCTTATAGGCAGAAATGTCTCCATATAAAGTGGTTGCTGAGCAATTTCAAACAATGAATACATTCCTAAAATATGTCTACTCGTGCATAATTCATGAACAGAAACAAGCACTAAATCCATTGGATAAATTGTGGACTACGAATCGTTTGCCCTGCTCTAATTATAATTCCATTTCAGCCTACTAATGGTACCATAAACCATTTGAGTTTCACCCTTGTGGTTTATTGCCTCATTAGCTCTCCTTTGAAGTAATTAATGCTTTGTCAATTTACCTGAATAGAGCTCCCATGGTGGCTATGGGTCAGATCCGACCAACTTTATGCACCCAGCAGACCTAGAACTTCTGCTCAAGTGGAAGACTTCAAACTCTTTGGGACAGAGGCTTTCTGTTTTTTTGTCCATACAACACCCACCACAACAGGCCACACCTACATCATCAATTACTATTTTTGAATGCCACAATAAGACACACTTAAATCTAGACATGAATTACTGCATTTACAGGACAATAATTTCAGGATTAATTATTGGGGGGTCACATTTCAGCTAGCACTTTGCAGTGATATGATCATTTTCTCTCATAAACCCTCTTGTGTAAACAACAGGAAGTAGATCCTGGATTGGTTAGTCCAAAGCTAATACCATAAGCTCAGCTTCACTGAAAAAAAAATCTTCTCTTTCCCCATTCCTCTCTTTTACTCAGCTAGCCAGAAAGCTCCCTGTTCTGCCTGACAGAGGGGAATCCTGGGCTTGGCACAAAATACGCTTTTGAAAACTGAGCAAACCCCATCATTGGATTCAAACTGGACCACACGTGAGAAATTCAATAAACATCATTTGTCAGAAGCCTTTGTCGGCTCACAGCTGTATTTATTTATAGGCTCCCTTGTTATTTATAGGCCCTTGCGCTCTATATAAAAGCTTTGCAAAGGAAAAGTGGTCGTGATGCAGGGGGAAGGGAAGGCCAAATGTTTTACTGCTTATATGAACACTGGAGTTTCTTTTCTAAGGAGAACAAACAGCTGAGCATCTACTTCATTTCCCATTCCCTTCATGTGGGCAGTGGAGCCAGTAATTATCAAAGCCAAGTCAAACTACTTTCAACTGAGTTACAAAAAAGCATTTTAAGAACTATACTGGTTTAAGAGTTCTCCAAACTTGGCATGCTGTGGACTCCTACTGAAGGTAAATAACCTCTGTAGATGCTACCTACCATAGGATCTTCTCATTCAATATACAGGAACTTCTGTACCACAACCATCTCTCCTGCCACCCAGTCTACCAAACCTTCCATCAGGCAATATTAAGGATGCAAAGCTCAACTGAGTTTATCTTGTGGAGGATGAAGCAGCATAGTTCTATGCTGACTCCTGATTATCTGTTTTGTATCAGATCCTTGGATTCAGGTGTTCAAATGCACTTTCGATGGATCTCCTCTAAATGTTTAGAGTCTCCATGAATCTAACTTCCTAGATTTTTTTTTAATTGCATCCTTGTGTTTATAATACCTACTACTAAAGATTAAAATTACAGAACAATTCAAATCTACTGAATCTCCTAAATAGAACTGATGCTACTGAAATTAGTACACTCTGAACTTTAAAATTAGATTATAACCCCCCTTGACCTGAGGGTTTCACTCTCCCTGTAAAATCCAGATTAGAACACTTGAGTTTCAAGTTCAAAGAATTTTTTTTAGCTTTAGAAGATGTTTTAGTGAAAGGCTAATGTTTGGTTCTGTTGAGGAAG
Source organism: Anseranas semipalmata (assembly GCA_013399115.1). Taxonomy (NCBI): domain Eukaryota; kingdom Metazoa; phylum Chordata; class Aves; order Anseriformes; family Anseranatidae; genus Anseranas; species Anseranas semipalmata. The sequence continues at coordinate 260,077 of VXAA01005306.1, forward strand.
GTTTGTTTGTTATTTTTAGTGGGGAGACCAGAGTAATAATTGTGAAAGTAAGTATAACTGATATTACGCGTTTGAAAAATTATCCATTTCAAACAATGCTTCAGGGCTCATAAATTCACAACTGAGAATAGCAGCTGGTAAGGATGGCAGCATGAAATAAGCACTTATGCCTACATAGTATTTCTTCACTTGAAGTCTTGTTAAGCACTTTTGCTTTCCTTACTCAGAACAGTTACAGTGGATCAGATCAACTATATACAATAAAAAAAAAGTGAGTTTCAAACAATTCTTGATATAAAAGATGGTAGACAGAGTTTAAACAAGTTAGAAGCACAAATAAATAGATCGTATTCTGCCAGGCTTCTTATGAGGACTTTATAAGACAACCAAATTACATCTCCAAAGTGAACCTGTGGTTTCTAACTGAGATTTTTTAAAACCCACTTTTAAAAAATCAAAAAAAAAAAAAAAAAAGAAATATTTATGATCCTCAAAGGCTGACTTCTTGTTGAAAAAATAAAAGGTCTAAAATTCTACTAGAGTTCTCAGAATGCTCCAGTGATGTTCTGCCTTTTTTCAAGTCACAATTTCTTATTAGAATGTAAGACAGATGATTTGAAGCAGCGCTATCATGTGTGTGATTGCCAGCCTGACAAAAATAATACAGAGCAAACAAGAAGCCAGAAAGAGAACTGGCAATAAGTCCTTGTAAACTGCATACACTACACAGAAGTGCCCATCTGCAAAATCCAGAAAACTGCATATGGACAACTGGGAAGGTTGTATGTATGACAACTCAGACCAAACAGTGAAATTTTGAAAAGGAAAGCATTAGTAAACATCCCTTTGAGAAAAATCTGACTTTCCACAACAACTGAACTTTTAAATATATGGAACCATACAAAATAATAGTATTTGAGTGTGAAGCTCTGGATGTGAATATATTTCAATTCTAATGCTGCATAGATCAGTATTAAATTTAAAGGACATTTATGCCCTCCCCATCCAGTGGGCATACCTGTTCCTAAATATAAAATCTTACTTTTCTCAAATTAAGGTTAGGTATTACAAGCTCCTGTATAAATTAACCTTATGTTGCAACAGGGATGTTACTAATGTTTGTCTCATCAGTGCTGTCATTATTTCTGTATTTCCATAGAAATTAATATGGCAAAAATGGCAAAAATTCTATGAAAACTTAAAACAGGGAGGCCAAAGGGATAAGAAAAAAATCAGCTATTAGCCTGAGCAGGTGAAACACAAGCCCAGTTCACTGCCTGTTCTTCCAGATTATCTGTAAGACTTGCAGATGATTCCACCACACATGACTAATGCAGTCTCTTTAAATTCATGGTAAAAAGTAACAAATTCCATCCTACTATTTGTGATGTGTAAGATAAAGAGCAATGCTGTGATTTGGAATGAAACAGTCTACTCAAAGGACAGAGAGAAACAAAGAGGAATGACAGCAACCTAAAACCTATAGGGGAAAGAGTGGGGGTCCTATTTCCAGTGATTCACCTTCCTCCTTCTCACAGTGTTTCACATCCCTGTTTCTTTGTCAAGCTTTAAATTCAGGCCTTAGTTCAGATGACCAGCAAATGCCGCCAACTTTTGGCTGACATCGTAAGCCTACAGATACTTTGGGGTTACTTGCAGCCAGAGATCCAGCCAGAACTTCAAATCTATACCCACTTAAAACTACTCTGAAGCCCAGAAACACAACAGCCAAGGGGTCTGAACTTCTTTGTTGCTGAATTTGCCTGTTCTGAAACTGAGCTTCTCTTTGTTGGTTCAGAGAAAATCTTGACGCTGAGAAACCTAAATTGACATTTTGTTCCATTCAGAAAAAAAGACATAAACCCAGTAGATTTTTTTCCAGCCCAATATTAGCCATATAATAGAAATCCCAGAAAGAGCTATTGAACATTTAGAGGTAGGGTAAGAAGGGAAATTCCCAGACCTTCTATTTAAAACATAGCACAAAGAAGGTTAGGGCACAAAAATAATAAAAATAAATTCATTCTAATTTATGTATTCAAACAGACCCTGTGCACAGTATTTAATTCAATATACCCACACAGAATACTTAATACTCTTCAGTTCTTAACTTTATCAGAGTTGGATTCATGGTACAAATCAACAGAGCCTAGCTATAGCTCCATTAACAACAAATCATACCTGATAAGGAACCAAACCATTAATTAATCAAACAATAAATCCATTTTGGGATTTCCACTAAAGATTATGTAGATATTTGAGAAATTAAGAGGAAAGAATAAAAACAACCATATAGTTGCGTCACCGAGTGTGTTAAATCCTGAATGTCCTTGTCCTTAAATTCATTTACTGAGTGTACAAGTTATAGCAGGAAGAATATTCTTAAAGAAAAAACTCTAGTTGAAGATATACTCCACAATCTGTACCTTGTAGGATCAATGAGAAATCAGCAATTCTATTGCATGGCAGCTCTACTCAGAGCATCTTATTTGAGCGATGAAGGAATTTCAGTGTCATAGAACAAAGAAATCTTTTACACTCGTCAATAGATGTATTCTTTCTAGTAGGCTGGTGGCTTGCACTGTAACATATTGTTGCCTTGCCTATGGACTGTTTCCATTTGAAAGGTCATTAAATACCTGTGAAGCAGATGCTGGTTGCCCTAAAAAAAGAAAATTTGGAAGACTGTGGTTGGAAGTACCCTAATGACAAAATCTAGAGTTGCTCTCAGTGAGGTACATAGAAACCTTAGCTACCAGTGGGTAAAATCAGATGAACTACTCCTGTGAGCCAGATTCTGATGTCAGTCTCACAAGGGTAAATCCATAGCAACCCCACTGAAGTAGCTGGCAACACTCCAGATGTATCCTAATGGGACTAAGATCACAGACCTGCTTTCTGCTAAGAAACTGTTTTGGCTTACTTTGTATACATCCCATTGAATTAGAATTACATCTCCCTGCCTTTCCCTTCCCATTAGACTGATTTCCATGAAAACAGAATCTTTGTTCCTTAAGGATTACGGATTTCTCTTTGGCCAAAATATGTCAAGTCTTGTTCTTCTGGATATTTAGTGGCAGTTCCTGCATTCCCCGCTGCTTGTAACCGTTGGCAGAAATTGGCAGCGACACACAAACATTCTTTGGTTGGGATGTGGGAGGATAGGAGCACTGTTTGAAGAAATATTGGCTAGTAAGCCTTCATGCTATTTTTGGCAGGTGTGCATTTTGCTGAAACAAAAGGCTTAAGCAGGCTCTCCTGGAGCAGCATGGCCTGTGATGTTACATGGTGAGTGAAATATCAGAGGGCCTTGGTATGTTTGTTCAACAGCAGAAAGGATTCATTTTATAATGGCTGATTCTGGGCTTGCAAACAGCATGACAGAGTGTTCAGCATGAGGGGTTATACAGCAAATATACACATTCCCTCAATGAATTATTGAATCCAAGGCATTTGTAGCCATGTCCAGCAGAAAGGGAATACCTGTATTGATGCCATCTTACAAACATGGCTATCCCAATTTCAACATCCTAATTTACATACACTGCTGCAAATGCCATGTAATATCTTCACTCTCCATAGCACAAATTCTGCTCCCAGACTGAACATTTGAGAGTAAGTGCAGCACATCCCACCACCATTTCTCTTCCATCCCAGCAGTTTCCCAGCATGATTCTTTACACAAGTTTAAGCAGCCAGAGACTTAAGAGCTGCCCCCCTCCCATTCAATCCTGAATTAGATGGGCATACTTAGAAAATTCATAGTTCCAGGAATTTGAAAGTCAGTCACGAGATCCTAAAGCCAAAGAGACAAACAGAAAGCAAACAGTAACTTTGAGTTCTGAAAAGAAAGAAGAGGGATCTGTTTTTATTTGCCTTCCATCTATCAATCAATCAATCAATCTATCTATCTGTCTATCTATCTATCTATCTATATCTATTTATTTGCCCAGCCACTATCACACTAGGGAGCACACTTTCAGGCTATTCTCTACAACCATGAGGACTAGAAATTTGACTCTTTACTTAATGATAAGATTTTAATGAAATTCCAGGATGCAAAACACCCCATATACTGGAAGATTTAATAACACTAAGGCAGAAGCAAATCTAACATCACCTTTTCTTGTCAAGACAGTAGAGATGACAGTAGCACACATGGACTTAATTTTATTTTGTCTGCATACACTGCAGTGTAATCAAATCATTACAGATTCACATCTGGAGTCAGATGGAAGTTATATACTGAGAGATTTGAGTTTGGAGCCTCAGCAGTAACGTTGTTACCTAACTTTGTCTTCTCCTTCTCACTTAACCACCGGTAGGAGAAGAAAACAAGGGAATGATAATGCAAGGGGAGCTGGAAATAAAAACATTAAGGTGGACGGTATTACTGTAGTACACTCTCTACCAGGAGTTGTTGTCTGTACTCCACCCCACCAGGGGAATGAAACATCTTAGTTAAGGAAGTGAAGAATAATTCTCCAGTAGAAATTACAAAGGCAAAAGAAGGCAGAACGCAAGAGCAAGAGCTCAAGCTGTAAATTTAAGCCACATGCAACTGCCAATGGATTTTTAATGACCCCCAAGGAAGTAGCCACTGTCTGAGATCCTTTAATGACAGCAATTGCTGGTCATCAGTGCATTTGGTCACAAGTTTGTTTACCTGTCAAATAAACAATCCTATCTTCTGAAACTTCCCCCCCACACACACACACAGAGGTAGGGGATGGAGACCCGGCAAGAACTAACATGCTTTTTGTCTAGAGTATCAGATCCTATCAGAAATTATGCTGACACGAATACTGCTTTTCTGAACCTCCTTACCCTGTGCTAATCACATCTGGGGTCTCATATAATAATAATGAATAATATAAAATACTCATTTACTGTCAACTGGCCCAATTTCAAGCCTCATCTTTTACTGAAAAGTAACAACAAAAAGTCCATGTAATCAGGTAGAATAATTGAATGGGGAGAAACAAAGAAAGAAAGGAGGGCAAGATAATCAGCAAAATCTTTTGCTTGGAAGGAAAACATTTCTAACAGGAAACTTAAATTAATACAGGTGTTAAAAAAAGTTGCTTTTCATGTTCAGCTGACTTCTCTGAAATATAGGAAACCTGTCCTTCCTAAAGACGCATCTTTTTTCCTTATTATCTCCAAATCACGAGCTGTAGTCTTCTTTTGAGCACTCGGTATGAAAAATTAGAGAAGCAGATCTACTTTGCAAAGCATTGCTTACATTAGCATTCACAAGAACTTGCTTGCAATACTACATAGCATAAAATCCCACAATCACAAAAATTAAGCTGTACTGGAAGATGCACTACACAAAGTGTCTGCACACCTAATTCTAGATTTTGAGACATACTCAAAGCAAAAAATCAGGCATCCAAACCAAGCGGGAAAGAGGGTAAGTAGACAAAGACTAGATTAAAAAAAAAAGTCTTTCTTGGAAAAAAGAAATCATAAATACCCTTCATTATGGAAAAACACATTAGAATATCATAAAAATTTCTCAAACTTCACGTATTTTGTAGGACACTGCATAAAATACTTTAACATGTTGTAGTGGCAGCCACTATTAGTATTACCATTGAAAAAAAGCATACTGACATTGCATTTATTTCTTCCTTTTCAGCACATTACTTTTAAACTAGCACTTGCTGCTGGAAGAAAGCAGATGAAAGAGTTCATTTACCACCATGTTAAGCCAGCCTCAAATACGATTTCTGGCAAAGGTTCCTTAACAAGAGTGGAAGCTGATCCAACAACAGAATGAACTTGCAACCAGTTAGTATCATAACGCCTCAAGTCAGAGTCAGAGACCTCTTTGTCTAAAAAGCTTAAGCTCCTTTTGTTTGAAGAAAAGACTTATGCATACATTTTCCAAAGTAGCAAAGCAATTAAAACACAAGCTCCTTTTGAATTCATCAACCCACACCATGCAAGCCACTTCTTACGCAACTCTTCCCTAAAGCTAGCCACAATGTTGCTTACCACTAGCTAAGTGAAGTCCTTTTAGACATAAGTTTGCAAGCAATCCACCTCTCCTGGGCTCATTTATGAGGATCAGACCTTTGGAATACTGCAGAGGAAGCATGCCTCTTGGGACACTAAAAGGTGGTTCTGCAGCTGCTACAAGAAATGAGGGAGGAACAACACAACCAGCAACTCTCTTGGCAAACCTTGACTTTAACCTCTGCTAGTGTTTGCTCTGCCAGAGGCAAGGTGGCAATCATACTATTTCCTCACCTTGCAGGGGTGTTGGGCTAGTTAGCTAATGTATTCATAGCACGAAGTAAATGCTGACTATTATTATTGGCGTATTATGTACTACCGAGTCCCTCTGCTCAGTAGGATAGGCAACACTAAGTGGGAAATTGCAAAAGTAACAGCTAAAAGCTTATTCACTTTACAAGTTACCTCAATGTTTTTCTTTCCAGCTGTCAAACTGCTTTATAAGAAGCAGTTCATCTAAGCAACCCTCACCCTTTACAATTTGGTTTTGTTTGCTTCCTAACCTGGAAACGGGTGTCTCTTGTCTTTATTTCATTTCCAAGTCAAGCCTGAAAAGAAAAATGCTTGCAGAAAATCCTATAATTACCGGATCTGATTTTCATTTGAACTTTGATTCTTTCGTATAGTACCAACAGCTTTCCAAATTCAATGAAACTAATGTAATTACAATTTATATGGAAGAACAAGCGGGAAAGTTTTTGAAGGGTATATATATGATGGACTCTATGTCCGTAAGAGAAAAATGTACTTATAGGATACGTACACAGTCATTGGATCTGTAATATATGAACCAGCTTTTCTGAGGAACCCAGACTCTACTTGGGCATTAAAGTAAGTGGCTAGCTTTTCTAAATTCCCTAGCTTCTACCATGCTGAGCAATTTTGATTATCTGGCCATAAAAATGTCTCAGTGAGAACTGCTGGGTGCCAAGCACTTTTGGAAATCTGGGCTCAATTGTGGGGTCTGAGCATTTAAGAAACCACTAGCTCCAAATGTAAACAGCGGTTGTATGAAGCAATGGTAAGGGTCATATAAGAAGCATACACAGGTCTCAAAGTATGTACATTTTTTCTGTTTCCCTTAAATACTCTAATCTATATCCTCCTCCTGCACGTTACCATGTAAACAGACACAATCTTGTTGCAAATCTTTCTACTGAAATAAAAACTAACCTCAAAATTAAGCTAAAATGTGTCCTAAATACTTTCTGCTTCGATGCACAGTCTCTCAGGAAAAATATGATGATGCTCCTTAATAACGGTCTGCCTTCATCTAAATGATGCAGCGTTGGTGCCAGCAGAGGATAAACTTAATTACCATGACAGGAGGAGCCATAAAGTCAGTAAGAGCTAGATTATGATGGACAGAATCCATCACACATCTGTAAGCGACACTGTCTTTCCAATCCCGCTGGGAAAAAAAAAATAAAACAACAAAACCTCAATAAAGGAATCATATGATAGGACATAACAAATATTATGTCTCTATCAGTAAGTGCATGTTTACGAGACAACGCCAACACCTTTTGCTTTTTTAGCAATCATAGGACTGCTTGTATTTTCTCTGCAAATGAGCTACTGGGTTGTTTTAGACATCTATTCACCACAGCCCTAATTCTCTGACCAGATCTTGTAATGCCACATGGTTCAGCGTTAACAAAGTTCAAAGACTGTCTTGCCAATCCCCACTCCTTCACTCTCTCCTGCGAGTCTCAGGAAACATACTGCTGCTTAAAGCTGTTTGGGTAGATTTTGTAGAACACTGCTGTTTTGAGGCCTATTGACACAAGTGCTCCAAGACTTCACTGTGTATGTCCTAGGATTACACTTCTTAGTGCTTCTGAAAAATAGGCTGAACAGTTCATAGGACCACTCTGACCAGCTGTGCTTCCCAGGGAACACTAGTATATCCTGATCCCCAGAGAAGAACAAACCACAAAATCAGTTCAGCAGTAATTACTACCCTTGGGGTCAATCCTCCGCAAACACGTGCTAGAAAAATTTTGCTTGTAGGTAAAGAAAATGTTATGAAAAGTTGTGCCACTCTACCTCTGTACAAGTAGTCTATTCTGTCAGTGACATGTAGCCTTGCTGATAAGGCTCTTCTGGCATCCTATGATCTAGAAGACCAACTGCATAAAAAATTGTGAGTAGTCAACAAAAAACATCTCAGAAAACTGTCTGTAAGCAACCCACAAACTGAAATATGTTTATATGCAACATTTTTTGAATATTTTCCGATGGCATGTATAATTGTATAAATGCTTATGGAATATTTACAGACAAAATTTGCCACCTTTATCACACTATTTTGTTTGCAAATAGTTTTTCCAGCTCAATTTGTAGCTATATTACAGTAATGTTGTATCTAACTCCATCACCTTTAATCATTTACAAGAAAGCGTACAAATTCCAATTGATTCTGAAAGCTGCAAGGTAAACAGTCACAGTCACTTTATGAAGAGGATACTTTCTACTAATCCTACATGCCAGTTACTTTCATTTTGTAAAAAGAAAAGGAGTTCAAACTGTTGCTCAGTGCCCCCAAGAGACTTTGCAGCTTTGTGCAGATGCTGCTAATCTCAATGGTCAGGCCAGAATCACAAAAAGAAATCAAACGCCCCACACAGACACAGCTTCATTAAACATTAAATTAAACTGGCATTAATTAGAAAAGCATTGATTAGTAATTTAATGAGAAAGATGGACACACAGAAAACAAGGTAAAACAGGAAGACAAAGAAAAAGACATGAGTGGGAAAAGAAAGGAAGAGTGGCATAAAACATTTTCTTCAATTGCTTTCCATGCTCTTCAGAAGGGAATACACAATTCAGTGAAGTAACATTTGAACAAAGAGGGTATTTTTGTTCCAATAAACGCTTCATTTCCCTCAAATCTGGATGGCAATGCTTCCTCTTTCAAAAGTGCCTCCTATTGATTCATAATAGTTAATCCCCTCATTTTTAGGTGACTCTTGTCTTTGCAAAGAAAAAAAAATCAGGAAAAAGGTTTTTGTTTCTTATTTTGCTTCCCTCACTGTTCTCTGAGAGCCTACGGAAAATACATTCCTATCTGTAACAAGATTTCTAACAACTGCAATTTAAATGTGCTAATGGAAACACTGGAAAAAATGCAACTTTTACACATACGACTGTTTCTAAATTAAAACAATGAAACTTCTGTTGTGAAAGCTTTGGCCAAGGTTTGTTTGCTCCCCTCTTCTCTACCCTTGAGCCGCCTGCCTCTCTTCCTCTTCAGGTGCTTAAGAAATCAAGTGGCTGTTTTGTGCTTCAGTGTAGTAGCTTGTAACACAAATGGATCAGATAGTACAGATTATGCCCTTTAGGCCTTTACAGCACAGAACATTTTTTCCTTTTTAACTGTATAAACCAAACATTTCTTCGAAGCACAACTATTATTAAGCTGCACCATACCCTTCTAATCTGTATCAACTAGAAAATAACACTAATATGCCAGAAGAGGACTAGTGCACTCCCACTCACCAGCTTTAATTAGGATGAGAAAACTGTCTGAAGTTCAAGTGTGCAAAGCATTTGGAAATTTTCTCTTACTAACGCTGTAAACTGTTCACAGTAATGTCTGTTGGATAGAAAGTGCTCCTAGACAGCAATATGCACTTACACGCAGAGTGACTCTGCAACGAATCTGAATGTGTTCCACGATCAATTACAAGCGTGCAGTCAGTTTACTCTATGCCTGTTCAGATCAACCGTACAGTGTAGTACGGCCTACACCTCAGTACAACACAGCAGCTACATACGTAGTACCCGTGGACATTCAGCAACCACAGCAAAACTAGCATTCTGGCAAGGCTGTCGGATGTCAGGAAATCCTGGGCAAACAGGCAAAGCACAGAGTTCCTTTCTACTTATAAACAAAATTTCTGGGCAAATCACATAAATGGTAGCCCACACTTACCTGTTACAGCTATCAGCTACAAGTCATAAATAGTCACCACTTTGACAAAAGGAGCACTTTGCAACACAGGACTTGATGGCCCTTGCATATAACAATGTTTTTTGGTTTTTGTTTTTTGTCAAAAGTAAAGGTACTTTCATTCTGCTCCATTTTGCACAAAAGGCCAGATTTTCAGAAAAGCTTAGCTGACATTTAGGCTGCAGAATTACAAAACAGATTTTCTGAATGAACTAAACCCATCTGATGAATCCTGGATGGAGAAAATACATTGAATCCATAATTTATTTACCTAGGTGAGAATTGAAGCCTTCAGAAAATTTGCTCTCCTAAGATGGGATGGCAGTCAGAGAGGTACTTTGGTTTGGTCTAAGACAAAAACAAATTCTTCTGAATTAGGCCTGGTTAGGATCAGTTTAGCTTCCAACTTCTTCTGAACCAGAATTTTCAAGGTAAGTCATCAGCATGAACTGATTTTATAAACTATTAGCAAAAAATATTTTTTCCCACTTCATTGCATTAAATTGCATTGCAAGTCCCATAAAAGTTAAAGGATTAAGAAATAAGTCTTTAAATTGCTATGCATTCTTCCAGTGCAGCATTAACTACTATGCTTTATCCTAGAAGCAGCTACACTTCAGACGTGACTGATAGAAGGTACCCTATATAATCCTAGTCTATAAAGAACAGCTACAGTACCTTCTCAGGGAGGAATTCTCAGGAAGCAATGACTCCCACAATGGTTGGACAATCCCGAGCAGAAGTCTGCTGTGCTCCACATCCCTTCCATTCTGAGAAGACCTATCGATACAAGAAAATTCCCACTATTGTTTCCAGCATTAAACATCATACAGACTTCCAGCAGATTTCTGGGAAGATGAGGAAAGAAAATACCACAGGGAACAGATATTTTCCCTTTTCCCTACCTCTATCTGTGAGCTTTTATCACTAACTTCTCACACAGATAGACTTCCACTGTTCCTAGGCCCACTGTACTCTCTCTCACTTGTCTGATGGCCCTTTCTGTCCTGGTCAGTTCCCCTTTGCATTGCCTAGGAGAAAGGTCCATGTAACTACTCAGGGTTAAACCCACACATACTTTCTGTCACAAGTGCATATGAATATATGCAAAATCTTTTTCTTTAAACTTCGGAGCACAACACACAATAGTAGATTTTATTGGTAAAGGTTTTTTGTTTGTTTTTTGTACACTATCAGTACAATCATGTCTGTATCACTAAAAAGAATCACATGCACAGGAAAGTGATATGGTTATTAAAATGGTGTTGGTTTGATTTCATTTAATTTTGTTTGATTGTTATGCCAAGGGAGTAAGAAATGCAGCTACCTTCTCTATGCACTTTTTCATTCTGGACATGTTAGGTCAGAGCCATAATCTTGAGAATGATTCCAGATTTTTTTAAATTATATTAATACTTATTAATAATAAATGTTATGGAATTATATGCAGTATTAATTAGAGGCTCATTGTGGGCACAAAAGAGACTTCATGGGATGTGCTATATTTATGCATGGACATTACTGACAGGCAAAGATAAAAGCCAAGACTATTTTTAGAGCCCACAGAAGATAAAAATTGTGAATGTACATATACATGTGTATGTGCCTGTATGTACAGAAGCAATAAGTGCCTATCAGCATGATTATCAAGAGACATTTCAGAGCATCTTTGGAATCCTTTACAGCATGAGTTTCACTGTTCAAAAATATAAACGATGCCAAACCACTAGGGGCCTTCCAAAATTTAATGTTACACATTCATACAATTTGAGTGTATAAGACCCCATTTTATTCCAACCTTCAGTCCTGCACATCAGAGTACACTACTCTGCTTATTTTTCATCAAGTACACAATGATAAGAAGAGTTCAGTCTTGGAAATACTCCATGCAATCTCTCACAAAAATAAAAACATAAAAACACCAAGATTGTAATTGCAGGAGAAAAAAATAACCAATAATATTTCTCAAATTGTTTTGCTTCTTTTACTGTAATTGTTCTTACAAAATATACTGGTTGCTTTGCTGCCTTTTATCACACAATGTTTGTGAAGCTTTGCATAATATTTGAACAGAAAGAGAATGTGAAGTTTGAATTTGTTTTAAATCAGCCAAAAGATATCGAAATAAATGCTGAAATATTTCGTTCATGATGAAAAAAAAAGTATTTTGAACCTGCCATAAATATCCATGCATTTTTAAGTGTACTTATGCACTTAGGATTCTCTGGTTTCAACTGTTTTTCAAAGGTAGCAATATCATCTGCACTTAGTAATTAGCTGCCAGCACACAATAATGATGGATTTTTAGTGTATATTTATTTCTATCTATTTTTGAACACTGCAAACATTGATGGTACTTTTGAATTCGATTTCCTCTGTCACTTGCTTTTAACCTGAGAAAGGAATACGAGTCCTTCTCTCTTGTGTACTTTCAGGATTTGAGATATATGGAGGCAGAGGGTCTGTTTAATAGGAAATTATTTCCTAGTATTTTCTGCCCTGCTTGGATTTCCTTTCTTTCTAGTATTTTTAGATCCCAAGATAAAAAAAAAAACAACTTGGTTTATTTGTGTTGTAAGACAATCCACCAAATAAAGCACGGATCACTGGGAGACTTTCTTCAATGAAAGGTCCAGTTTAACTGGTTCACTTTTAATTTAATGAATGGCTCTTTCCCTCAGACAAGAAGAAACAGCGACAGACATTTACAAAGACACAAAAGCCAATACTGGGCTGTTTTATGTTAGTTTCTTTTCTTAAAACATTTGTTTTTAACTTGAAATGTTCAAGGCAGAACTTGCAGATACAAATCCTTCCCCTTATAGAAACAAAAGTGTTTATATAGCCCATGGTAAATAAACCCTAATTAAATGTATCCATCAACTATAGTTCTTTTATTTCACTTATTATTTGTATTCAGAATCTAAGATGATGTTTGATGGAGACCGAAAATTAAATCTTTATCATATATTGAATTTCATTTTTCTTTAGAACGTTACACATACTTTTCTTCTTTAGAAAGATATCATTTCTGATATATGCAGCTTCTTACTACTAACTCTGGTACAATTTTCTGCCCTGTTTGGAAGTATTTTGACATAAAACATAACCATTTTAAGCCATCAGTTGCTGCCTCCACTTTAGTCCAACTGGTAATTACTGTGTATTTCTACAAAGATTATTTCCTCTTTTCCTCCTCCTCCAAAATTAAAATGCAAACAGCTCAGTGAGCATAACAAAAAGAAAAAAAGAGGAATAAGAAGAAACAAGAAACAGGCCATCTAATATAGACCAGAATTTTTTTTATTGTTTTTACAGAGGTTTAACAGTGAAAAGAAGAAGGAAAAATTCATATTTTGTTTTTTGCCTTTCTAGTGGTTTGTGCTTGTTGTAGAAATAAAGTATTACAAATAGAAACCAGAGAGAGGCGGGGGGTGAAAAGCTCGTTTAGTTTCCCTTTTTCATTTCCTTTGCTGGAATACTGGTTTGGAACATCTGAAGACAAAAAGGATTTCAAAGTTCGATTTTTTTGTTGTTGTTGTTGAAACGAGCCCTTAAACCAGTCCCAGGTTTGGTGCAAGTTCGCGGTGTCACAGTGCCCCCTGGAGGCCGGAAGAGGCAGCTCTGCCTCCTCAGGCTTACCCTCCTTACCTTGCCTTTCTTGCAGCTCTCCAGACAGAAGGAACGGGAAATTTTCAAACACTTGGGATCTTTGCTGCTCAGACCTGGACTGCAAATAAGATAGAGAATAACTGCGTAGTTATTTCAAATAGTTGGAAAAAAAAACAAAAACAACAACAACAACAAAAAAAAAAACACACTTCAATTTTTTCCTCTTTAAACCCACTTTAGTCGGGGTCTGACTTTGGCTACTTCTGAAAGACTGCTCTTCTGTGGGTCTAAATTGCTAAGGTGTGTGAGCGCACAGAGAACTGTTTAGAATTGTTTAAAGTCTTTATGAACAAACTGATTTTTTTTTCCTGATAGTTTAACCATTATTACCACAGGCTTCCAATAATTTTTTTAAACTCTTTCCTTCTTTTAGTGGTATCAATAAACTCAAACGGGTAAAGAGTTCCCCATATAAAGAAAAGTCTGTCATATTTGTATTTAATTATTCTAAAAATTGTACTGAGTAAAAAACTGGTAGTTACATACTAATCTAATTATTTTTATTACAAAACCAATTATTTTAGTTTGTTTTCCAAGTGGTGAAATATAGTTACTTTTTGTGTAATAAAACTATCCAAAGCATGGTAGACTAAGGATCTAGTTTATTGTTTCATTAAGACACAATTCACTACATAAAATATCTCGGGGGATGCAAGACAAAACTAATCGTGATATTTTGAGACATTAAGATCCTTTGATACAGAGTCTTTTGTTTATTTGACAAAAATTGTTATAGAGACAGAAAGACTTCATTATAATGTTTCAACAATTTAAGATGTATAACTAATTACAAATTTGGCCCAATATATTCCACACTTACTATCATTATATAATTTGAGTGTTATTGTCTTCAGTGTTTTTCTTAATATTATGTAAACTCTTCCATCCCAAACCATTTTTTTTTCCTGTGGAAGTATATAGTAGAACTTCACTTCAGCAGGATGTATGACTACGTTTTTTTTTTTTAATTTTTTTTAACCAGCAGCACACATACATTTATTGTTAATGTTAAAGAGAATACTAGGTTCAGCAATGAAGTCGCAATGTAGGATATTTCCTGTGATTTTGGTAATTCTGGCAATTTTTTCCTCTAGCACATACTTAAAATAAAAAAATGCATTAAAAAAGTGATATTTTTAAGTTTGATATTTCAAAATGCTTACGTAAAACATACCTGCATAATAAAAAATTCTCAGAATGGGAAATACAAATATTGTACCTCCTTAGTACTATTGTGCTACATAGGACAGGTCAGTGCAAAACATCAATTTGCACTTACTGTAATGCTTTTTCAATAACCTGTAGGACGTTAAACAAGGTTTAATATATAATCAATGGACGTGTCTGCCTTGCAAGCAATCTGAAAAGTTAAAAATGTAGAAATGTGTGCATGTCAAAGTGTTTCAAATTCTGTTGACAAAATCATGAAGTAGAAAGGAACAAGTATGTCAGATAATAGCCACTACAATTTGACAACCATATAAGTACACATATACACAAACATTAACCATCTTGAGAATACTATCCCAGTTATTCTTCCATACTAAGCAAGGAACAAGCACCCTGTCCTTCAGTTCTTGCACAAATAAAACCATTTCTTGCACACTTCTTCCAACTTATTACAACAGCATCTGGCTCTAACCTCATCATCGCTCTGGTAAGGAGACAACAGATCTTACTCTGATCAGATTCACTCACTCATAGCATCTGACTGCTCAGTTTTCAAGCAAATTCCCCTACTTCCTATATCTGCTGTGAGACAAGGAACTGACCCCTGTGGCTCTAAATTGAGTAGAAGCAGACTAAAACACTGAACCCTAGAAATCATTTGTAAAAAAGACCTTTACCATGCACTTGAATGAAAGACACTGCTCCCTTGGGAGGAGGAATTCTTTGGTCGCCAACAGTCATTTAAATAATGGTTGGAAATTACAAACTAAAGTAGCTTTCCTCAAAGATAGCTGAAAAGAACAAGAGATTTTTCTAAGAAATTCTTCTCAAGTTCAGATTCTATTTCCCCAGTGGCCAATGTTCTGGCCGCACAGATAAATAATGCTTGTATGTATTACAACATTCTGGAAAATCCCCCTTTTTGAGGAATTAAAGATTTTTTTTTTTATTAAGGTATATGACAAACCAACAAAATCCAGGAAGTGCAGTCTTAGGACTAACACTGTGTTCTTACCTCTCTCATCATTGTGCTTCTTCCCACAAAACTGACTTACAACTGTGTGAAGTAGGGAAGATCGACCTTAACTTACATTTCTTGGCTTCCTCCAGCTGCTGTCCAAAACCTTATTGTTATCTAGGCATAACTGAGTTCTTTCGTACTTCAGGTTTGCATTGTGCATGCACAAACACAAAATGCATCTAATTATGAAGACTACTAAAATCTGAATAAGCAACTTCTTTGGGTGATTAATAAAAAAAGATAAATCATGTTTTTATTTATATGATAAAAATGTGGAAGTAACAGTAATAGCTATCAAAGAAAAACAGACAATTTTTTGTCATGAGTCCTACAAAATGCCTTGTACTATTTAACATCACTAGCATTTTGGACATCCCTAGCATTTTGGATTACATTAAATACCAAGGACACCAATGCAATTCAAAAAAGAAGGCCCCAGTTCTCTAAAGATATTTGCATAAGGGTACAGTTCATGAAACACTCAGGTACATTTGCAGCATTTAGTCCAAAAGAAAGAAGAAAGCTTTCCAAGAGAAAGAATGGAAAAAAGCAAAACAAGAAAATGAAAGAAAAAGGGACTGGACAGTTTGAGTGCTACTACTATTAGTTTAGCGCTTAATAATTCAATAATACTGAGTGATGAAAGACTGAACATACAGGTTTTCTCCGTGTTGATTCTCTGCAAGTTCTTTTGCATATTTTCTTCAGCAAAATGTTTAAACTTTAACTATATTTTAGCATTTGAAGCATGATATATGTGCATGTAAAACTTCCTAGTATGTACACAGTTATTCATTAAAACAAGCTTTATGGCACTTGCAGTTAATTTCTGCATTTTTAAGGTGCATGCAAAAAGCTTTTTTTTTTTTTTTTT
>VXAA01005306.1:276857-310179 GCA_013399115.1 Anseranas semipalmata
GGGGGTGGGAATGGGTGAAAAGACTATTTTCTACAGCTCAAATTCCAAAGGAGAAAGACGGGGAGAAATAGGAACTGAAACTAATTTACCTGCATTCCTTTGTCACTGCTTGGCCCTTGACTAGTAAATGATTCCTTTCACTAGCCAATAAAACCAAATCAAAAGCAGGCTTAGGGAGCAGAGGGGGAAGGGGGGGAATAAAGTAGAAGAGAGAATCAACTTAAACTCTGACAAAAAAAAAAAAAAGGAAACAAAAAAAAAGGAAGAAAGCAAACTCACTCCCCTTGCTTTAGAGAAGCTCTCAGAAGCTGTATGCCTGACTCCTTCTGCTAACTTCCCAACATTAGCACAGCACAAAGACGTCCTCCACCTGCTATCTTGCAGCGCTACCTAAGGTTATTCCACCGTTACACATGATAGATTGAGTTGCTTTTGTCTCCTTTTGAAGCTGGCCCCGGAAGCCCTGACAGTTTAGCTCCAGTGGAAGGCCTATACAACTTCTTCAGAGATGAAGGGTATCCAAAAACAAATTTGCTCTGTGCAGACTTGGTGCCCAAGCAGCGTACCTTAGAGATCTGGTAAAAGCTCAGTTCCAAAAAGTGCTGTATAGCAATATGACAGGCATTCAAGAATTCTGAAAAAGATACAAGTCTGGTATTGCTGGACACTGTGCAAACTTATCTAGTAGTGGCTTCTGCTCCAAGAAGAATTTACATTCTAGAGAAGCAAGACAGAAGTTCAGGGAGTGATGTAGGATGTATTGACAATGTCAAATTTTCAAAAGCGACCACATGTTTCAGACATACAGAAGCCCACTAAAACATACTTAGAATTCTGAACTTAATTTTTACCCCATTAATCTCTTTCAATAAATCACAGAATCATAGAATGGTTTGAGATGGAAGAGACCTTTAATGATCATCAAGTTCTGAATAATACCTGGTACAACAGATGAGCTGACTTCTTCAAAACCAGACAATTGAAAGTGAGACAAGGAAATTCTTTGTTCTTGAAACCACCATATCATCTTTTTAGCATGAAAGGGGCTTCCTCAGAGCTGAGTAGATAGCACTTTTCAGGATTGAAACCCAGATTTTTCCTTCTTCCATCCCTCTTTTGACTAGAGAGAATAACTGGGCAGCAGTCAGATAGACAAGCAGACCAGTAAAGACAATAATGGACAAAAAAAAAAAGTCAAATGTAGACCTCCCAGCTGTAAACATGTGTCTCTTCATGTGTTAGTAATGATGCCAAATAAAAGTCAGGAGGTACGATCAGAACTGGAAATATAGGTGATCTACCAGGATGGGCAGCCCTATGCCTCTCAAGACCAGGCTCATTTAAAAATTTGTGTTTTAATTTTCAAGTAATATCAGGTTTTGGAGAAAAGACCCAGGGGTTATGACTCTCTTTTGTCAGACAGAAACAGAGAACATGACCAAGAGCTCTAGCACCCTACACTACGGTGCTATCTGACCGATAAACAGTGCTCTACATAGCAACAAAGCTAGAAGCATTAGGCCTGTGAACCATACAAAGCCACATGCTTCAGCAGCAGAAGTGAAATTAGATCAGATTTTACTGACATACCAGACTCTGCATTTGACTGGAGTATCTCTACAATAGATGTAAAGATAAGAAGACAAACACTTACCTGCTTTCTTCCTCCCTTGCAGAACTGCAAAATAATATACTAATCAGCCTCTTTTGCTCGAATGTTATTGGGCTGAGCAAGAATGACATGTTGTCATTCCCATTATAGAGCAAAACAAGATCAATGTAAGCACAGCCACGTTGTGGTATTATCTATATCTGTACTGTAAAAGTCTCAGGCCCGTGTCAGAGAACTGATGAACTTCCCTCCTACACGAACAAGAGATTTGTCTTAGGACAGCATGCCAGTTTTTCAAAATTAAGTGTCCTGGTGTAGCTAGTCACTGTGTTCTTACAGTCCCATGCTGCTCCAAGATGGGTGTATCATTGCATGCTTATACTGTGGACAAAGAACTCGAGCAGAAGATTAACAGTATTACCTGTTCTTCAAAGCTTTCTATGCACCAATAGTGCTTGACAAGGACAATACAGCCAGATAGCTGTACAAGTCCCCACGTCTTCCAAAAAAGAATACAGGGAGTTTAAAGTAACAAGAATCTAACACATACCTGTTGTTTTCTTCTAATGACCAGGTATCTTACTTTGGAAAGTATGTCTATTCCCAGGCTTGAAGAGTGGAAAGTAAAAACTGAAGCAAAAGGACTTGTCCTACGCTGTATGCAGAGCAAGAGGCCAGGCAGGGTCAGATACCATGGTTCCTGAGTTCCAAGCTTGAACTCATTCCTTCAGACAAAGTTGTCTCAAAATTAGAAAAGGTTCTGACAAAGAACCATTTTCTCCAAGAGTCTTAAGTTATGCAATGTCAGCCATGCTCTTTATAGAGGAAACTGAAAATTAAAATAAAGACTGAACACCTATTTCACATATAAATGATTTGCAAAAAAAGAAACTGAAACAATTTTTACAATACATGCAAGTGAATAATAGAACCTGCTAGCATACAACAAGTGTAATACCATTTAATAAGTATTTATTTCCTTCTTTTTCTATCACTTTCTTCCTCCTGTAGCTATGTTTTAGAGTTAGAGCTAATCTACAGAGGATAAAGAACTCCATAAAACAACTATAACCTGAGATATTGCTCTTCCACATTCCTTGGAGTTTGTTTCAACTACAGTTTGAAAAAGAAAAATGGGAATCCCTTAACGTTGTTTTCTTGAATGTGTATGAGCAGATTCTAGAAGCATGCTCAAAAGGCTAGCAACAGTCACAAGCAATACCACTCAAGTCATACTTTCTCAGCTCCTCTGAGAACTCCGAATGCTGTGCAGATAGCGCTGTCCCGATTCTTCCTTAATCTGATTCATGACTAGAATCTTTCAAAAACCACTGAGAGTTAGCTATCCAGCTCACACTGATTTTCAGTCAAAGATAAGCATTTCATTCCTTATGGCTCATTTGTAAAACCCTGGCATGCATATTCTAGGGAATCCTTCAAGCTTGGAAAAGCAACTTTTCCTGTAACCCAGGGGACAGCATAGACAAAGGAAGTACCGCCTGCACTTCCCACTTAGAACTGTGGACAGACACAATGAGCTAGCAAGCTCTGGTGGCACAATTAGTAAAATATTAGACTGTGTAAGTGTTAGTGACATAGGCCATAATTACCAAAACATAAAAGATCTAACACAGTCATAAAATACCAGAGATAGCACAGTGAAGTTTATATGCAGGCTTATTTTGAAATTGACACATCTACCAGCTCATACCTCTGCATTCACTTAGAATTTCAAAACTAAGAAGTAGAAGCTCTGATGTGGTGATTACCTCAGTCAAATCACACTGAAGGAAGGCTACATCCTAGAAGCTCCATACTGAGAATGGACTTTAAAGTGTGTTAATGGGGGAATTTCAGTGACTTTATTCCCTAGCATCTCTCTCAAACATCTACCTACACAATTGCAGATTGTCTGAGAGCACTTTTAAGGAGAAGGAAAAAAAAAGCAAAAGAAAGTCAAAATGGAAGAAAACACGTAGAAGATAAATAGCGTCACACCTCTTCCTGCTGGCTTGAAGAAATACATCACAGAAGTCTTAGCTTCTTCAGTGCAGACGCTAACAAACACACAAGCAACAATTTTTCCTTTTGTCAGAAAACCTTGATCAGACTTACACATCAGACATTCAGACACATCTGAAGGAATAATAATGGGAAGTAAAATTAACTACAAAAAGTAAATTTAATCCATAGGAATCTATGAAGTCTGTCAGCCTACCAGAGAGGAGGTGGTGGGAGCTAGGTTCAAACGAAAGTCACTAAGCCCAAAGCAGAGTTGTATAATGTGAACAGCCAGAGGCACTGCAGAAGTCATGACTATCCAGTAGAAACTCCATGAACATCTTAGACACTTATTCCGACAAAATAAAATGGCAAGAGAGGGATTACACAAAGAACAGGTAAAGCGACCCCAAAATTTTTTGTTAGAAATAACAAGTTACTATAAGCTTGGAAAAGCATTGTCCAGGCAGCCAAACTCAGACCAGACTAAGATGTCACTGTATAAAGTGTGGTAGGAACATATAAGAAGTCATGGCCCCTGTCTTGAAGTATTTGCACTTACAATGATAAAATGAATTTATGAATGTTGAATAGCTAGGAAGTTCTATGGTCTGTTTGCAGACAAGCCATGAACATAAACAGGGACAGAAAAAATTAAGTTAATCAGGAGAAAATATGCACTATTACTTATCCTAGCAGACCTCCATAAAACCGATAATTGTTTTTCTTTTTTCTCCAAATGTGTCACTGATCACTTATGAACATTTTTACTGATGTGACTATAAACATATATTGCATTCTGTATTCTTGGTTATAAACTGGTAAGGTGGAGCCAATCATACATCAGTTTTAGCAGTAGGAACTTCAGCATATTCAAGGCATCTAATTTTTCTCACTTAATTCTGCCAACTTTTTAAGACTAGCAAATTACAATGATATTTTGTTGCATGGAATAATCTTCCTTGCTCTCCCTAATCTCTTTGTCTCCACAGAGTCTATAATTTAACAGAACAGGATGCTTCAAGATGTTGCCAAGGCCATTATCTCTAGATGTATTAATAAACTTGCCTCCAAGACACGCCCCTATTAACGTTACCACATGCACATACTATAAGACCCATTTCACACAAAAGGTACACAAAATGCCTTAGCCCCCACAGGCAATGTTTCAAAGTACTATGCAACAGAAAGAGGTAGGGCATCACAAACAGACATACATGCATGCAAAAAAAACGCTCTCAAATACACAAGAAAGCAGGCTGTGCAACTTATTTGCCAAGCTCTAAGTTTCCCCAAGCAAACAAGTCAGCAGGAAACTCTTCAAACAAGCCAGAGCTGGCCACGCAAAAAGTGTCTGCTGTGAAGTAACCCCTCCCTTTGGTTGTTACATCAATAACGGGCAATCCCTGGCCAGAGGGCTTGAGCAATAGGAAGGCAGTAACAGAAGATTTCAAGATCCAGCCCATGGAATATCATACTGAAGACTGCCTACCAGAGCACAGAAAAACAAAATAAAAAAATAAACACAACAAAAACAAAATCCAAACCTATCTCCTGCAACAACTCCTGCAGTAGATACCTTGATCTAAAAGCATAAAATAGATGGTTCAGTGACAGATGGTTCACAGTCTTCCCAAAAAAGGTATAGAACTGCTTTGTCTGACATCTGTGGTTTCTCTCAGGAATACATAAATGCAGGTTAATATTGGCATACACACAATCATCTTGAAAGGGCAATAAGGTAAACATCGAGTATCTCTGTCTACCTTGGTAGCTAGCCTGCTTGCTAGCAATCTGCTTTCTAGGTATTACAGAAATAAGAGATGAGGTTGGTCAACTGTAATCAGACCTACAAGGGGAGAAAACAATTGATTTCTGCCATACATTTTTGGTCCATGCTGCAGTTGTGAATTCTTACCACAGAGAAAATATTTTGTTTAGACCAACCTGATACCTTTCTAGCACTTATATTTCTATTCTATCCTACTTTATTCACAGACACATACACTAAGCCAGCCTCGGCTTTAGCTAAGAGCAGGGTGATTCAGAAACACTCAAGATCTTCTCTCATCGTCTTTCTGCTACTCAGATTTGTTCCCCTTGCTGGCTATTAAACATATCTATTTATTCATGGCAGGACACTTTTCCACTTTTTGATGCCTTCTGCAGTGTATGGTCTGCTAAACCAATGCAGGAGGCAACAATGATTTTCCCAGCTTCTCCCTGCTCCCTTCATACAGCACCTTTTACCATTTGAATATATCCCTGCAATATAGCCCAACAGTAGCAAAAAAAAGTAATCAGGTAGTTTTTCACACATATAGCACTGAATTCAGTGATGACAATTACCTTTCTGCCGTTTCATACCTGAGTGCTTCCTTCCTTTTGCCTCTGGCTATTTTGTCCCTGCGTTCTTTAGCATCCATAGACCCATTCTACCCTTGGCTTCTCTGCAGATGCTGTCCAAGATGGTGGAGACACTCCTTCACTTAGAGAAGAAAAAAAAGTTTCATGAATACATATCCGAACAGTCAGACAAACAGAAAGATGCGCTGTGATCACCTTATCTCCTTAAGCTGTAAGATATTCCCTGGTTTATTACATGGGTCCCATTCCCATCATATACCCCCCACCCCCACCCCCCCATTTTACCCTAGAATAGACAGAATTGCAGATACTTTGTTTTTTTCCTCTCAGAAATCTATCACCCTAGACACTGAAGAGTTGGGGCAAGACAACACGTTAAAATAACCAAGCTTTGCTCTTAGTTCGTATCTGGCAAAGGAAGTACCCACCATACTTCGCCACTTCAAGGCCTTTCTTGGAAAATCCTTTCTTTTCTTTAAGTAACAAGGGGTAGCAGTCAAGTGAAAGCACGGGCTACTTGATCCATTGTTTGGCCCCCAGCCAGGTTCTGCTGGTCCCGCTTTCCCTCTCTGCCACCCTTTTTTCTATCGTTCCTGTAATTTGGGGAGATTAAGATGTATAGCCTGTAAATTGGCTAAACTTTTCCAGGCTGCTTTAATGAGACTTCATATAATAGAGTTGGCTTTTTTTTTTTTTTTTTTTTTTAATATTTTCCTTAACTTGACCCATATGGAAATAAAAAGATATATTTTTTAATGTATGCTAGATTACAGCCGACATTTTCCTCAAATTAAAATCCATGCTTCAGCAGCAGCATACATTTTCAATGATGTCAAATATATTTTTTCAGCCAGCTGGCTGGGGTCACCCTTATAACTCAAAGTTTAAGTGTGCTGGCTAATCAGTAGAACATGTGAGACTGTAGGGCACTGTGGTTGCCTCAGCATAGCAGCACTTGCCTGCTAAGGAGCACACAGGACCTATTCTACTCTCAGGCACTCATGGCAGGAGACGCAGAATAGGAGATTGGTAAAGCTCTGCCTCTGAATGAGTTGACAGCCACATGGTTCACAGCAAGAACCATGTGGCAGCAGCCTAGGTCAACATCAAGCTCTTCCAGCAGAGATCACCAGAATGCAATCATCACGCTCAGCAATAGACTAAGACTAAGCTAAAAATGCCAGGCACTCGCCTACTGATTGATGAGATGCTCTTCATTTGTGGATACCATCCAAGCCTTGTCAACCAGTGGTGTTACCATTCAGCTGGGAATAATTCCTGGTGGGGGCAACCGACGGCTGTTCTTAGTGGTGTTCACAGCATGTACGTTACTGAAGTACTTATTTTCCTGATATTTTCCACCTTAAAAATAGGAATAAAGTAGGAATATTAGTTACAGAGTAGCAAATGCTTAGGCCCAATTAACACTATTTTTGAAGGCTTTCTTTAAAAGAACTCATGCAGTTTGCATCTATGCATGAACCAGAATTTAAATAAAATTCTGCTGGGATATCTGGATAGTCTAAATTCAATCAAATTAGAGAAATATTTACCAAAAGTTAAAGCAAAAGAGAAAACTGTAAAAATTTCCACACAGATATTGATTTTTTTTTTCTTATTTAAACCACTCTTTTCATTAAAAAGCACCTAATAACAAAACCACGTTTGTCTGGGAAACCAGAAGAAACACCGGGCTTTCAGTGATTTTTCTTTCTTTTAATATTTTCACATTACAGTTTACCATTGGAAATTGCATTGTCATCCTATTCAGTCAAAAAATCCAATTGCCATAAAAAGGAGGTTCATTCAACTTTCCAAAACAATGTGTTTTTACTAATTTCAGAGCTTGCACAAGAACAAAATGATGTTTTAGGATGGAAAACTAAGACCTTGCCTATACTTAAAAATTTCATGTGAATATTTATATTGGCTAAGTGCAGTGAGTTACCTCAGTAACCCTAGTGTGCATGCATTTCAAATGAGTTTAAAAAAAATCATTTTGCTTACATAGTTTATTTTTGGGAGTAGGAAATTGTTCTGAACTACGGCAATAAATGCTTCTTTCACAACAGATGTTGTGACCCACTCGGAAGATTCAGCGTTACGGCTCTAGTAGGTTATTTACAGTGGTAAATCCTTTGTGGTTAACACATAAATAGCCACCAAAACTCCATCGATAGTTCAAATGGTAAATAACTTAGGTGTAAAGGATGACGTTACCTGCACTAGGATTCAAAGAAGTTACATGACATGCGTCAGGCTTCCCCTAAAACTAATTGTTTTCCTGTCACACCTGTCCTGCCCAACCCCTCCAGCTTCTCATCACCTCCCGCTTCTCTCACCTGTTCAATGTTTCACCACGGGAAATACTCATTTTTAGCCTGCGTCTCACAGACACAGAGCCCCTCGGAGCCTCGCCCTATCACTGTACAACCCTACAAATAATGAGAGTCGTTACCAAACAACCGTACTCAGAATGTATTTACGGTGGTGCACACTCACAGATTTCCAGCTGCGAACGGGACAAGCCAGCCCTGCATCCAGCCAGGCAGGTATGTGGCACCAAAGGCTCCAGCCCTGAAGTAATTTTGTCCCAGGATACGGAGCACAGGAAGGGAAAGTGGGGAGTAAAACACATTACCTGAAAGGCAGGGAACTGCTGAATATATGGGGGAGAAAAATAGCATCTTGATGAGAGCTGTCCACCTTCATAAGTAAAAATAAACATAGTGTTAGAAATACAGGCTTTGGAAAAAAGCTGCCTTCAGGTTTTTCATTGAAATGAACATTGAATTGTTGCGTTGATTCCAAAATAGCACAACAAAAAGCATCGGGTCATTTTCAGCACACTTCATGAAGAATGAAACACATAAATCCCACACTTGCTTTGAACGTTGTTTAGCCATCCCTCAGCCCATACTCAGCGCGATGCCTCAACGAGAGCCACAGCCCCTCTTCCCCAGTCCACTCCAGTGGGCTACCTCTGGGCACGTCCCTTCTGGCACCGCACCGCTATCAGGCACCCAACTGTGTACCTCAACACAGCCTAACGCGCCTCAGGGCCGCCTCTCCGCGCCCTCCGAACCTCAGCACCTTCACGACCCAGCTCCCGCTGTGTGCCACTCGGCGCCGCCTCAGGGCCGCCTCACCGCTATTTCGTACCCCTCCGCGCCTCAGAGCCTTCGCGCCTCTCAGCCCGCCGCGCGTGCCGCTCGGCGCGTCACGGCCGCTTCACCTCTACCCGGTGCCTCAGTATTCCTCCGCGCCTCAGAGCCTTCGCGCCTCTCAGCGCCCCGCGCGTGCCGCGTCAGAGCCGCTTCATCTCTACTCGGTGCCTCAGTATTCCTCCGCGCGCTTCTCAGCTCGCCGCGCGTGCCGCTCCGCACCTCAGGGCCGCTTCACCTCTACCCGGTGCCTCAGTATTCCTCCGCGCGCTTCTCAGCTCGCCGCGCGTGCCGCTCCGCACCTCAGGGCCGCTTCACCTCTACCCGGTGCCTCAGCATTNGACCCTCCGCCCCCCCCACGCCCCGCGCGTGCCGCGTCAGAGCCGCTTCATCTCTACTCGGTGCCTCAGTATTCCTCCGCGCTCCGAGAGCCTTTGCACCTCTCATCTCGCCGCGCGTGCCGCTCGGAGCCTCAGGGCCTCTTCACCTCTACCCGGTGCCTCAGCATTCCTCCACGCTCCAGAGCCTTCGCGCCTCTCAGTCCCCCGCGCGTGCCGCGTCAGAGCCGCTTCATCTCTACTCGGTGCCTCAGTATTCCTCCGCGCGCTTCTCAGCTCGCCGCGCGTGCCGCTCGGCTCGCCAGGGCCGCTTCACCTCTACCCGGTGCCTCAGCATTCCTCCACGCTCCAGAGCCTTCGCGCCTCTCAGTCCCCCGCGCGTGCCGCTCGGCTCGCCAGGGCCGCTTCACCTCTACCCGGTGCCTCAGTATCCCTCCGCGCGCCTCTAAGCTCGCCGCGCGTGCCGCCCGGCGCGTCAGGGCCGCTTCGCTTCTACCCGGTGCCTCAGTATCCCTCCGCGCGCCTCTAAGCTCGCCGCGCGTGCCGCTCGGCTCGCCAGGGCCGCTTCACCTCTACCCGGTACCTCAGTATCCCTCCGCGCGCCTCTAAGCTCGCCGCGCGTGCCGCTCGGCTCGTCAGGGCCACTTCACCTCTACCCGGTGCCTCAATATCCCTCCGCGCTTCATCATTTTCCTGTCCTTCAGCAACCCGCAACTTCGCGCCTCATTCTCTGTATCCTTCCGCCTCTCCCCGCCACCTGGTGGGCTCCTGAGCAGCATGAGAACGTAGAGGGCTCGACCCTGGCAGAAAAGACACAGCCGAGGGGTTGTGCAAGTAGTTCAGGTCAGGCTCGCCGCTACGTGAGCGGGTGCTTGTCACCCCTGCGCTGAGAGGAGCCCCTCGGTGCCCATTTCAGCGCTAGGGACGGCCGAGGCAGTGCCTGCCCGGGCACTCAGAGGGGGCTGTCCTGTGAGGATGAGGAGCAAATACTCCTTGAAACACCGTGCGTGGCTCCATGCAGTCCACCATGCTGGGAGGGGACGAGGTGCCAAGCTGGGGGGGGGGGGAGCCACATAGATGCCCTTGTATGACACAGGGACAATCCCAAGTGTGATCTGTGGGTTTGTGCTGACTTCTGGCACTGGAACCCTGTAAAGGGCTTGGTTCGTCCTCAGATAGGAGGCAGGGTGCATGTCCGACCCTCTCAGTAGGCTGAGCCGGCTGCCGTTGGCATTTGAGACATACGGGCAGCCAAAGGCAGACCTTGAGCATTAACGCTACTGACAGATCCATTGCCTTCCACTGGGGACCAATAGGGACAATTAATTCCAAAAAGCAAACCCAGCTTCAAGGCATTCTGTTAAGCTCACTCCTGGCTTGTTGAGTGATGCACATAATTTTGTCACCATGGGACAGAAAGGAAAGGGGCCTCTTTTCAGTGGGGTTCCTCCCGAACAACACCGGCAAGAGCAAGACTCAAGTATTCAGACAACAATAAATACAGAAACTGAGGGAAAAAGAAACAATCAAGGTGATTCCTCATAAGATAGTTTAGCAGGGCTAAAATCATACAGTGTACTGTCAATGTTTGTTGAAATAAAGCAAAAATACAATAGGTAATTGAGGCAATTTCTGTTTTAAAAAAAAGGGGGGGGTGCCATCACAGGGTGGTGCAGTGTATTATCAGAACACCTGGAGATTCTCTTTTAAGAAATTCCAAAAATCTTTAAAATGTTTAATGTTATTCTAGGCTGTGCTGACGGCCGGCATGGTAGGCATCACCTGTAAGCACTCAGGATGAAACTCCCAGGAAGAGATTAAGATGCTGTGCAGTGCCTGGACCAAGGCAGGTATTTAGAATATCACAGGGTAGATTATTATTATTTTTAATCTGACATTCAAAATATGAAAATCTTATGCGGTAGTAATTAACCATTCAAAGGCAAGCTGGTATTAAGTTCAGTGTTCCAGCCACCGGTCCGGATGAGTTGATGTAGACCAGTGAGGGTGGCTGATAAGAGACTTCTGTGTGGATCTTTCAAGAGACAGAAATGCAAGGTAGCTGCTTTGGAAACAGCTGAGGTGCCTAGTTTTTGAGTTCCAGATTACTTATGCATTACATACCAATGTGCTGTGGAAAGTTAAGACATGCAAATATCTTGGAAATAAGCCAATTATGATATGAAAACACTGTTCTCAACATTGTCAAACAAAAATACTTGTAAAGGCCCAGAAAGTTGCCTCTACTCAGCAGAATACTACTACCTATCAGATGAAATACAGACTTGCTGTGCTAGCCATGTAGGATTAATCCTAGGATTTCATCTGTGGAAGGCTCTATTGCAAAGAACAACTCCACACAATCATTTTCTATATCATAAATAATATCAAATCATTGTACTTTGCTAAATCAAATTTGTAGTATGCTACCACAAAGCACAGAGGCTGATTTCTGAAAACTCTTCAGCTGTGAGTGGTCTTCTTTGGGCTGGAGCAAATTCCCTACCAGATCCAAATGACGGTTTGTCAACATATCTGATCATTTCAAGATGACTGGTTTGTCAACGTATCTGTTGTTGGAGTTATCCAAAGCTAACTACAAATAACAGTACTTCTATGAAACTGTTCCCATTCCCAGTACCTTATTTCCCATACCACAGGGTATGTAATTCTACATTGTTGCAGAGTTGTATCCTCCAAAGAAGAGCCAGAGTCACTTAAATGACACAACAAAGCAAAGCCAGGCTGCGACTGATTAATGAGAGGATGTTATTAAATTTTAGCTGAGCACTAGAAACATTTCTGAACGATGAGATCTGTTAGATAGTGGAACTGTCTTCCAGTGGAACAAGCAGAGGCCCTATCATTACAGTCATTTATAATTACATCCTACAAAATTCTCCAAAATATTCTGCAGGGAGCAGTTTCAGGATGAAGCAAACTGATGTTCTCTCTCCAGGATTTCTGTGGCTCACTGCATGAACTGTGCATGTTGGCAGCTGTGAGGAAGCTTGTGATCTTCCAGCCACCTTGCCTATGCTATTGACCTGTGTGTAGTTAAATGTCCACTTCTGTAAGCTCTTCAGAACTTCCTGCAAGGGGATAA
This sequence comes from Anseranas semipalmata, assembly GCA_013399115.1. NCBI lineage: Eukaryota > Metazoa > Chordata > Aves > Anseriformes > Anseranatidae > Anseranas > Anseranas semipalmata. The sequence continues at coordinate 289,446 of VXAA01005306.1, forward strand.
GTAATCTTGACTCCCACTGAAAATTGAAATTAAACAGTTTTCAGTGACAAAGAACAGCTGTATCTGCAGAATCAGGCCCATAATGAAACATGGGAATGGGCAGGAGCAGCCTTCATTTAAAATTTGAATAGAGCATTGATACTTATATTCCTTCTGATCGTCAAAATTTTTGCACTGTGTAGTAGTAACAAAGGCATTAACTTTGCAGTTAAACCTCCTTATGCCATAAATAAAACAAGAACTGAACTTTAAAAAAGATTTCAGACTATTTTTCTCAATTCATAAGTAGCTGTTATGTATCTCCCAGCTTCACTCGGGAATTGAAGGATGAAGTGGAACTAAAAGACAAACTAAAAGTTGTATTTCTAAATTAACAAAGACTCAGATATACTAAAAATCTCATAAAAGCATTACTTTTGTGAGTTCCAGAGGGTGTTCTCAATCCAAGATGTCCAGAGAAATATCCAAAGCCATCCAAATAGAATAGAGAAAAGGGTGAAGAGAGGGAGGGATGAAGGTTTTTAAAGAGGCTTGGAGATGCTGAACAGAATAAATCTCCAGCGGGCAGCAGGAAAAAAAAAAAAAAAAAGAAGAAGAAGAAGAAGAAAGAAAGAGGGAGATCCAAGTTATTGCTTTTGTCTTCATCAATAAGTATTGCAGAAATACCCTGCTTTGGCTGATGATAGGTGGAAACAGAGGATCTTTGAATACTCAGCCACAAGGATCATCTCTGCTCTCTTTTTAGGTTGCGCAGGCGATGGAGTGATTTGGAACCATATCTGCTCTCCGATACAGCCATCTAGTCATGTACAAGAGACCTTTCGTCTCGTTGCCAGGACATCCCGTGTGTAAAAGTAAGTAGTGTAGGCTCATGCCACGTGCCAGTCCCGTTTGGGTGCACAGCAAGTGTTGCAGGGTCATTTCTAGCAGAATGCAATCTTGTTTCCCCTGTTTATGTACTCTGCAGTGTTACTGTAAAATTCTTTCAAGTGGTCATCCAATACTAGCGAGTGTTTTTCACAAAATTGATCTAATGTTTGTTGTGGCACTTCAGGAATGAAAATAGCTGTAGTCAGACTGGAAGAAAGCTAAATTAAATGCACAAATAGCACTTCTACAGGACAACTGTAGTAACTTCTGGTTATGGGGCAGTGGAGAAACTGACAGCATCGTTTCTTTTGGATACAATGATGTCAGGGTGCACAGCTTTGGTCTGTTGACTGAAGGAGATTTTGTATTCCCATGTATCTTATCGTCAGCACTTTCAAATCAATTTTATCCTTTTGAGGAGGGGAAGTGAGAGTTGGAGGTTGGGTTTTTATTAGACACAGCTGGTCTGAGGGACGTCATTTGTTCCTAAAGCTAGGGCTGTCTTTCATATGAAACCGTTAGCAATGGGGGTAGACGGTGGGCAGGGGGAATCACTTGAAGTAGTTTCAACAGCTGGGGGTCAAATTATACAGAAAAGTGGAGAGAAGTGAAATTTATAATCTATAATTTGAAACCAAAATAAGAATGAGACAAGCTTATTTGAAGGACTGGAAGGAAAAGGATGTGATATATGGCCTGATACTGCCAAGCAAAATGAACACTGCCATTGCACTATTACTTTGCGGACAATCCAAAAAACCAAAAGGGCCAATTAGGGCTGCCTCTGTGGAAATCTAATTAGGTCATACAAACAATCCCTGTTTTTAATGGGACCCTTGAACTGCACACGGACGCCTTAAAAAGTCTGTAGCAGATATAGGAAAGATTGTGATCCATGAAGGAAATAAGAAGTGAACGAGAGAAGGAATAACAGATTAGGAACTGGCATAGGAGAAAATCTATAAAGACAAGAATTAGAGACATAGGGGAGGATCATAAGAGCCAAATTGTTCCCCAGGTATGACACTGTCCTGTTATGGGGGTACTTTGAATCTGTTTTCTTTAAGTTAAGGGACTGGAGAAGAGCAATTGGTAGGAAATAATGCATTTTGAGGGAAAAGAAAAAAAAAAGGGCTTCCATAGACTATAGTGGGGGAAAGACCATGTTAAAATGATGTGCTTGCCTAGACAGAGTGCTGATATCAGTGATTGCCCATAACATCCTAGTGAAACATATATAAAGGAAAGATCAGTATAAATTAAAACAGAATTATAAACAGACCAGTGGGACCACTTCTGGCTTCAGGAGATCATGCAAGAAAGGTGTCAAAAGTATGTGGATCCTAACCCAGTGCCAAGTGTACTTGTTAAGACAACAGCAGCGCAATGGGACCTACCCACCCTCGTACTGAAATCATGGTCCCTCTTTACACTTGTTGTCTTCTTTCCTTCCCAGGCAGCAAATAGTTGTTTCACACCATTGTGTCCCAATAATATTCTGACCGCCTCTGTGACAGAGAACCCCACTCCTGTACTTAATATATCTGTGTTGAGTAATATTTCTTTGAATATACCCTAGAATTTTGAAAGAGTTATGGACTTAAACATAGCGGGATACTCTATAGGCCATCGAATGTTCAAATTATATAGCACTGTATCTACAGAGGGAGAATTTAATATCTGAATATTTTCAGAAAGCACACCTTGAATGGTACAGTTCATAACATACTTGGAACGTGCTGCTTGGTAACTAGTGAGGGTACGGTATTCACATCACCTTAGTCTTGTAACTAACCAACTTTGGCTGAATTTGTAGATGGGATGTTCACAGCAGGCAAGTTATGAGCTATTTGCAATGAGGAATATTGTGCACCAACATTTATGAGTAATAATGCATAATGTGGTATTTCAGAATGTCACAATCCACTTACAAATAGCTCATTACTATAAAGGACCTAGTTCAGTACTCAGTCATACACAATCTTCCTATAGACTTTAAGTACCACTGAATCAGATCCCCAAAGAGTCAGAACATGAGAAATAAATACTTCAGGCAGCTTCAGTAATCATATGCATTCTAATCCAGCAACGCAGAGGTACTACAGCCTTTCCTACAGTATTTAAGCTACTTAATACCCATATGAGAGAGAGAGGAAATACAGTGCTTTGTTTATGCTGTGTTGAAATAATGCCCTGAAGATTGTATAAGGAACCTGTAGTTCAGCCCATAAAAAAACATCACCCTACCCCATTCCTTGACTCCCCAGCACGGAACGCTACAAGTATAACTGTCCTGTGAAAGGAGATGGATTAGATGACCTATTAGATTTCTTTCCTGCACTGTTTTCTGTGGTTCTATGCTGTTCCACAAAATAAACGTGAGATTCTCCACTGCTTGGTATTTAGCAAGTCATAACTAGACCAGCCATAGTGAAGTGATTGTCTCTACTTCTTACCTTAGATAGTTTTTGTCAGTGTGTCTTGCCTTAGAACCAAGAGCAAAGTCTGAATGCTGGCAGTCTTAGGAGACAGCCATGAGTTTTAGAAGCAGTTCTGAAAAAGACCTCAGTAATGCCTGGGGCAGAATTTCTTCAAACTCAACTACTTCTGGGTAGGGCTTTATAGTAAAATGCCCTAATTACAGCGTACTTTCTTTATTCACAAATCTGTCAGTTGTATATACAAAAGAAGCAAAGAGTTGCATGGGAGTTCAGCTTGCCATGACTGAGCTGTGTTTCATTTTGGATTGAGATGGAACTTCTTTACAATAGATCTTTTCCTGTTGCATATAGAACTGCAAAAGTTTACTAGCAGGGGGTTGAAGAAGGCCAACGATAAAAAGACAAAAACTATTTTTAAGCATTTATAAAGTTTAAGCAATATATATGCCAATTATAGTCAGGCACCCTGTATATCAGCAGGTGCCATCACATATAGGAAACTGCAGGCAATGATTTGGTAGCAAACTAACTGAGTTGATATGGTATTTTACTGGTTCCTATGACATCATCATTGCTGGATGGCTCTTTAGAATAAATAACTTCTTCCACATGTCCCTAAGCATACAGCTCCCAAAATAAATTTCTTGCTGTAAGGCTCAAGGACGTCCTAAATCACCTTGGGTTAATAAGCAGCAGGAAGAGAGGAGGAGGGGATCCAGGTTTTGTTTTCATTATTCCATCAGAAATATTTCAGATGAAGTCATTGTTAAATGCATTAGATAAAATACAGAGCAATCAGGAAAAAAGTGTGTAGGCAGGAGTGATGTTTATATCAGATTTACCTACCAAAAACCTGGCAGGGCGTGGTGAGGTAACTCATGTATTCCAAAGCTCTACTTGAAATCATGGCAGCATTCAAGGTAGGTTGAGGTTCCATAACTGTTTAAAGAACAGTGTGTTTGTCAGGCATCTCTGCAGAGACCTGTGTTAAGAGAAATTTTTCAGAATAGAGAGCAAGTTGAATTCTGCCTAATCCATAATTATGGATTAGAAATTGTGCCTTTGTCTTGTGCTGTCCCTCTGAATAGAGAAAAATTAAGAAGGCCTGAATAGATGTGCTATGTCTAAATAATAAAGAAATGCCAGTTTAATTAGAAGGGTCAAGATTAGTTACTTGTTCTTCCAGGAACTAATGGGAAAATGAGTCCTTAGCCAATTTATGCCGAATCTCTTCTAAAAGGAGTTCAGGTGAATTACTCCACTGTTGTCTTTGCTTACCAGTCTGTATGACAGAGGAAATCGTCTCTAGAGATTGCTTGTGGCACACTTGCATATAGCATGACCTGTCATTTCAACAAAAGGTAGGACCTATCCAAGATAGTCAGCATGTTTTTCACTGAATTTGGGGGAGTTTTGGATGCAGCTTCTGGCCAAGCGTTTGTGTGATGCACCGTAGAGAATACTAAGGTTGGATTCCCTTAAAATTTTGGGAAGCTTGAATTTGAATATTGATTGAGTTCCAGTTTCTAAAGATAATCAAAGTCTCTTACTACTCTTCATAGCAGCACAAAATAGATCCCTTCCCAGTTAAACCCAGAACCTTTGCACATTAAGTTACGTTAGTGGAAAACTCTGTTTGGTAGAGTTTCCAGAAGCCTGCTGCTCTCCAGGAACTCCAGAAATTTATTGCTCACAGTTTCACGTGCACTTAAGGTATTGATTTTGAATTATAGATTTCTGTATATTGTTCAGATACTGGAAAACTAAAAATCTCCTTTTCCTTTACTGCAGCACTCTTAAGTCCAGAAGAACTTTTCTAAAATGCATAGGTACTGGTACCTTCAGGCTAGAGGCACAGTTCAGCTTCACCTGTTTGGTCATAAAATTCAAATGTGGTAAGACAGAATAGAGGATAATCCCTTTTTTTGACCAGAAAAGGAAAGAGTTGTTTTGATGATGGACTTCATCTTGCTAATAAGACTGATTTTGTGAAGTTCAAGGGTGATGATCATGTTGTCAAAAGTCATTGTTTATAACTGTGCAACTTACTGCCATAATCGATCACATTGACAGTGAACCTTAGGGCATTCATGTCAAAACAGAAGATGTACAGCTTTCCCAAAATGAGTTAAATCCTTCATGTTACAGAAGGAGGGATGAAAATGCATTTATTTATATCCAGGCATGTATATCCTTACTGCATTTTAAATGTGATCGCATGCTACTGCAATGAAGGGCATGCAATAAAAACTGTTGGATGGATACATGGCTGGATAGATATTTCATTTATACTTAATTCATTTGCTCCCATGCCATCTTTTCTCTATCTTGGATATACAGTAGTTTTTGAAGTCAGGCAGGGTTCACCAGAAGAGCTGGGGGGTCTGCAGTAACATTTGTTTCGTGTATCTCTCTGCTGCCTTTCTAATAAATGATGATTTCTCTCACTGAGTTGACCTCACACAGACATTCCACTTGATTCCGTATCGTAAGCTTCCTGAACGTCACTTCATCATCTGCAAAAGAGATATCTTCACATAAAAGCAGTCTTGGCCTTTCAACCCTTTCCCCACTATCTCTAAACCTCTGTCCGTAATGACTTTGGCCTGTCCAGGCAGGTGATAGCTGGACAGAAGCAAAGATTAACAAAACAAACTGTTAGGCCAGTAAGCAAGAAGAAAAGGGCTAGTGTAAGTACACAGGTGCTGGTAAATTGTAAGTACAAAGAACACACAAAGATCTTGTCCCCGTGGCTAAGGAAGAGATGAGGGATTTCCCAGGGGCGAGAAGGAAGGGCTCGGAAAGAGTGATGACATTTTCCAAATGTCAGACTTCCCTTCTCCCTCCCCTCATTATGTTTTTTTCTCCTTAGACTAGAAATAAAGTATAAAAACATAAGAGCTTGACCTGAAAAGTGTTTTCCTTTCAAGACCAATAGGAAGTCCATTTACAAGGAATTACTACCTCTGTCTTAATAAATAAATAAAAAGAGAGAGAGAGAAGAAAAACTGACATCGGAGCAATTTATCTGCTTTCTGTGAGAAGAAGTATGTTTAGCTTGCAAATGCAATGGGAGAAGTACCCATTGTCTGGAAACATTTTTTCTTTCTTTTTTGTATGTTGTACACAGCAATCCTCATACTGAGCTGAAACCAAGTTCCCGCTGAAAGTAATACATGCAATATTGCAAAACCCAAAATTGTCTGGAGAGTGAAGTTCCAAGTCCTTTGCCCGGCTTCTACTAATACGCTATTGAGCACAAAGTCATTTTGTTTCATGATAGAAAAAGGGAAAAAAAACCTTGCTAACCTAAATGTTGGGTGTTCTTTGATTGGTATCATTTGGCAGGTCAAGTGGTGTGCAGCTGAACTGGACTTAGAAGCTGTGATATGTCTTTCAGTCAGGGAAATGTAAGACAAAAGTCCCATTAGACCACTTCATGTACATCTCTACCATTGCTCAATTGCTCCCACAGTACAATATTTTCTCTTGTACTTTGTTCAACACTGTCTTAAACAATCCAAACATCATGGCTTCACAAATCCTTGCAGAATCCATTCATCATCTCACATTTCATCCCATCACTACTCATTAAACTGCTCCAGAGAAGCTGAGGCAATACCTTCCACTACTTGGTGGTTATATGCTGGTGTTTTCAACTCACTCACCACAGCCAGGGCAGCTGTCAAAGGTGGAGGTGGTCAGAAAGCAGTGAATGAGAGACCAGAGGGGAGCACCTGGCACGGTGAGATCATACCAGTAAGAGCTGGTTTAAAATTTCTGTCAGTGATGGGCAGTTGAGAGATACTTGACAGTTTTATCACAGGATAGTGAAGCTCATGGTAATTGCACTGTTTACATGGTGGCATGTGCTTGCATTTTACTGGTATTTGTCTATCTGTCTGCTCACTTATCTGCCACACTTCTCTGAATGCAATGACTCAATTCACAAAATTGTTTTTCACTCATTCTTTCTCAGCCTTATACCACATTACACTAGAAATTCAGTAGGAAGGAGTTCCTTTATATATGCCATCTCTCAGAAAATACCATCAGAGGCTGGATGTTTTAAAATATGTGAACAGCACAGAGTTTGAGGAACAGTCCACTGAGTAGCCATCTTAGATAAAAAAATCTTTGTTATAGAGACTTATGCCTTAGGTGAGCATTTCATCAACAATTTGCTATGTGGAAATGGTTCTCCCCATCCCTGGATCTAAATCCCTCCCACTCTCCCCCATCCCCTGCCTCACCCCCCATATTTATAGAGCATGTCAAAGTCACATTGCACTGTTATTATGCCTGTCACAAAGTAGATATGCCTAATCACAGTCTGTCAGGATTGCAGCTACTTCTTGCAGGAACAGCACTGTCTGAGAAAACTTTGGTTGCCATTATTTCTAGCTGCATGTATTCACATCATACACCTTACAGACTATGTAATGGGATGACTAACAGTGACACAGTAGTGCTTTGGATGTCCTCATCAGTACTAGCCAAATGTTTCATCTTCATGTTGTAAAAGCTCCCAGCTTGGTTATATGTATATTATAAAGATCCCAAGCTACATAGTACTATCATAACATGCTTGAAATCACACAGGCAACAAGCCTAGCCTTGACATTAAATCTTATGAGGCAGAGGGACCTTGACAATCATTTCACAGAAGCAGAAGTACTAAAGATGCCTGCATCAAGCCAGATTTTTGTAAGTCTTCACTTGTTTCACAATCCTTCCACAGTGAGAGTCTTGTGTGGTAAATTTTAAGTATGCCCTTCAAGATTGCTCTCAAGATTTTTAGCATGTGAAAAAGCCTGTGTGCTTCTCCATAAACGCATGGCACACTGCCTGATACATTGAAGCAACCAAGTTAGCGGATGACCGGTGTGTGCTCTCTGACCTCCCAAGAAGAGAACTCAAGTGAGTCTCTGACAAGCCTCATCCTTCACACCCCTGAGACCTTGCTATAAGCACTATTCCTGCAGACCAGTCAGGGCAGCAAGAGGAAGGCTGTGACAGAGGACAGCAAGTCCAGGGAAGTTTAGTTTAGCAGGCTATAAATCCCCCTTCCCCTCCTCCCCTCTTTATTGCCTGTCTTTGGAAAACACAATTCGATATAAACCAGAGAGAGTGGAAGCAGGGCAATAAAACTGTACGGCAGGAGCCCCGAGTGTCGCAGGGGTGTTATATTACTGGCATTCCAAGTGGCTGATGTCAGGGAGTGAGCACTAGGGCCCACAACCCACCAGGGCAAAGAAATTTCCCAACTGTCCCTTGCAGCCCTATGACATCCCTTCTGTTCAGATCCGTTCTCGGCTGTTATGCCATTCATCTCTTCTACCCTTTGCTACTCCCAAGTCCTTGAATTATGGTTTGAAGGGCTCTGGTTTCACAGCCATTCAGGTTGAGCACTCGGGCCTTTTGGCTGCAATGTTTTGAGTCAAGATGTTCTTGAAATGCACAGTGTGTTGTCTGATCCATTTGTCACACGATCAGCAGTGCCACTCAGATGAAGATTCTTTCTTAATATTTACATGGCTGGCTTAAAGTATACACATAGTATTTGCATATTATTAAAAAATAATTTCCATGAATGTAACTCCTTTTCTATAGGGCTAAGAGTTTCAAACATGATTAACAGTTTTGAGTGCCCTTTAATGAGTGGTTTTCACGGGATGGGCTCCTAGCACTTTCTGAAAATCGGGTGCCTTTAAGGTAGCATAAATTGGGCACTTAAAAGAAGACAGCCAGCGTTTCCAATTGTCTTTGCCAAAGCTCGCTGTGAAAAATTGAAGAAAGATGTTCAACCACAAGGCATGAGATATAAATATTGCTCAGAAACCCAGACCTATTTAAATTCGTAGGAGCTTGCACAAGTATGATTTCTTGGGGTTAGGTTTTTCTCTTCAATTGTCTGAAAGTTAGGTGTTTGCTGTGAACTCTCTGGCAAAGCTCCCCATATAATCTGTAGTGAAAGAAATATCTCAGAAAAACAATTGAACCTGCTTTTTTAGGGTATGGTTGCACAATCAAAATTAAACCTTCCTAAGTCATCATGCAGGGACTCTTCTGTAACTAATCTTTTTCTCCCTCTTGTTGTTGTTATTGTTGTTCGGATTTGGTTTTAGCTGGATCAGTTTCCCGACGCAATTAGTTACGCGGCTGTATGAATGCCTGCTGGCACAAGGGAAATGGCAAAACATGCAGGGACAAGGGAATATGAGGTGAACTTTTTTCTGGACAGCTTGCTCTTACATTGACTTAAAGCAATCATATAATGGCAGCCTCAAAGATACGTATCAGGATGGTTTTTCATCTTCTAGGGCTGCATATCTCTTTCCATTGACTTAGTCTAGACAACAAACTTAAACTAGAAACCTAACTTTAGACAACTGAAGTTAGATGAAATGAATTCCACCATTACTCATTACTCATCACTGTAAGTATATTCCAGTTCTGAGGAGTACACAGCAGCACCAGGATGCTCATGAAAGCAGAAAAGTCAATGTATATTCAGAGTCCTATCCCCTTCTCTAGATTCTGAGCCATCTTATAAAATACGACATTTGCATTCTGTGGTACTTGTGAACATGTCAGGAAAAAATATCCAAATTAACTTTTGAAGTGGACTAATTAAAGCATAGTAAATCCCTGTGTAGACACTCTTCTTGAGTATTGAAGAGGCCTTAATTCAGGTCAGCCTAATTTATTTTGAATTGAAGTAAAACAAATCAAATAAAGGTTGCTTTAATCCTAAATGAGAGTGCCTGTGCAGGCGGGTGGAGGGGGCTTAACGCTGTTCAGAATTTAATAGTATTTGATAGCAATTACTTATGAAAGAATAATCTCCTTTATGAGGTTTTTGGACCCTCCTCTAGAATTCAGTAGTACTGTATAACTGTTTGCTAAATTATATGGAATAAAGATAACACTGAAGAGTTAACATTGGAAATTGAATTCCAGAGGGTTTTGCATACATGAAATGTGGAGGTTTAGAATGACCAAGGTAGCAGGAAAAGGACTTTTGACTATCTCATAATTGTTGGTTCTGCACTGCTCTCCACATCGTTTATTTCTACACATATCTGCAAGTCCATGTATCACTTATTTTTAGATCTGAGCTTTTTGGTTCAAATGAAGACACCACTTTCAATAGAAAGCTTTTAGATTAATGATTGAGTTTCCTGGTTATATATATCTAAGGGGAGGTCCTCTTCCGTTCTCTTCTCCATATATATATATATTTAGCGAACCGAATATCATCCTATTTTGCATTAAGATATAACGCTTCATCCTGTTATCCCAAAATGCCTTTTCAATGTCAATGAACAAAGCTTCCCCCCTGCCCCTGGGAAAATTCAGTAAGTGCCACTATCCCAGTTTTACAGATAAGAAAGACAGGATCCTAAGAAGTGAATTGTCTTGCCTGAGGGTCACAGACAAGGAGAGAATGACTGCATGGAATAAAACAAATTCTTCTAAATCCCTGCCTTGTGACTCAGTCATAAGACTGTCCTTTTCTATTGTTTTATAACAAGCCTTTATTCCTCTATCTCCCCTTCCAGAAATTCTGCTGTCAATACAGGCCTTTTTGTGGTAGCCACATTGTCTAGCACTATCTGTTACGAAAGATGGAGAAGTTACTGGCCACACGGTTTAGGGCTGCCCTGACACTTCAGTATGGTGGGCTCTTTCTGCTCCTAATCCATTGTATTAGCTTCTGGCAATTCAAGCACCGTCTACTGAATTGCTAGGGGTGAAAGGTCAATGCATTAAGCATAGCAGATTAATACACTGCAGTAAATCCCAGAACCAGCACTTTAAGGAGCCAGTAATATTTCACACGTGATTGTTCTACCAATTGATTGCACCATCTTGTGAGTGCGTGTGTGTATGTGTATTTCTTTTACTCTATTTACGAGCTTTCCCAAGCTCCCCTGTTTAGTGGAGATTGCTGTGTCCCACACTGGTTGCACTTTGATCAGGGAAATTCAATACCTGAGGTCTGGGCTTTATAGGAAAGCAAGGTCCAGATTAAGGGAATTAGCCACAGTATATCACAACTAATAAAAGAGTGATTGAGCCCCACCACAGTGCTGCCCCAGGGGACAGGAGGAAAAAGGTGGGGGGGCAGTTAGAGGAGGGGGAGGAAGGCTCGCAGATAAAGCCATGTCCATAATTAGAAATGAACAAACCTGCTATCAGATCATGCCTCTTACGATCCTAGTAACCAAAACAAGATTTTTCAGCAAAATCTTTTGGCTACAGCCTTTACTTCCCTCTTTTCCTGTTATGTGTAAAATTCTTTCATTTTTCTTCCTGTTAACCTTCTCCATCTCCAGGTTTTCAGTGCAACTAAATTACTAGTCCTTTTTAGGTGCTGTATGGAAAAATAAATCACATATTCCACAGATTTTCATGTCCATCTGACGTGGTGATTAAATAACTTCCTACAGTAGGAGCTGCAGTTTCAGACACTTGACAAAAGCAGAACTAGGAGCTACTGACACTGCCATTCTATGAATGTTAGGGTTTCTCTCTAGGTGAACCTGAATCTAAGTTTTGTGAAGACCTATTTATCTTTATGATGAAGCAGATGAGAATCATCAATCTCTCCTTCTCCATAATGCTTGAAAAATCAAAGCAGGTCTGAGTATAGTTTGCTCTATAGCTATTTGTTGCTGGACTAATTTTGTCTGAAAGTTTTCCCAGGGATGTGCCAAGACACAGCCTAACACCTACATATCTAAACCAGGAGATAGTAGTATTTGTTATTTTATAGACAGTGGTTGAGGAAAGAGTGATGAGCATGCTATCAAAGAGAATCAGATGGCTGCATTATCACCATTATTCAGTAACAGAAATATTTTGTGCAAACTATCTTTGCTTAGGATATGTGCTCATTTTCTTCATATGGGAACAAATTCCCATTTCCTTGCCTGTTTCTTCTTCTGAGTTCTTAATCCAGACAAAACTTCTATTGATTTTTTTTTAAGAGTTTTTTCATTTCTTGCTCAAGAAAATCAGTAGAAAAAGCAGCACATAATCACTGTGTCTGGCATGTCCTTTGTCATAAATGTCTGTGGCTGAGCGTGCTGTTGTAGGTGTAGTAACACATGGTCAATCTTGATTCTTTCCCAAAGTCTGAGTACTTGACCTTTCAGTTTTGATGTTCTTTGTCCATGATACTTGTTCGGAAAACAAATACAGAAAAATAACTGACATGGTATCAGTTTGCATTTAGATGTCCGTTTTCATAATAGATTTTGGCGTTTATTAATTTTAATTTGCCCCTGTAGAGCGAAAGCATTTAAATGTATGCCTAATTTCATTGCAGTGTACTTTAGGATCTTACTTGGAGTCAAATACAGGGTTAAGTGCTTTGGTGATTCAGAGTCACAGTAATTTAAACTATAGGCATTATGAAAGAAGGAATGTATTAATTATACTTAATGCTTTACAGAGTGTTATGTTTTCTGAGTGCTGAATAAACATCATCATCCTCTCCAGTGACAAACACCTCTCTTTTACTAAATCTCTTACTTTCTATACTATTTACCATTACAATATGAACAGTGGTGAATATTGAAGCCAATGGAAAGAACGTGTTGAACTAACTGCATATTTGATCAGGTTCTTAGATACCATAATAATAAACAATATGTGAAAATGCTATAAAGTAGATGGGTATTCTGTATAATTAGGCTGGTCTGCCTGAAATCCCTATTCATTTGCCAGATAACGCATTTTTCACTCATATGGGACAATAGTTTTGATTAATTTTGAAGCATTGCACTTTTTTTTTTTTTTTTAAAGAACTTGTGACCATGCACAGTGCTTCAAAAGCATAAGCAAATGTTTTTTCTCCTCTCATGCCTTACTGCTAATTAAATTTCCCTCAGGTTTTCAGAAGTACATAACGTCAATTTTTTGCAGGATCAGGGCTTCCTGCTTTCTAACACTTTTGCTTTCTGTAAAAGGAATCTTCATGCCACAGCTGATATTTGTGCTTGTCATGTTTTCTCTTAAGCAAACCATGTTCCCAGCCTTCTCAGCTTTGATATAATTCCAAGAGGAGATATAAAAAAAAAAAGGAGGAAATAATGTTAAATTCAGATTATAATACGTTGTGAAGATCTATCAATAACTCATGGACAAATGGTTGGTTGATAAGAGCAGACAATTTGGTTAAATATCAGTTCCTGACACAGATGAGCCATCTCTTTGAAGTATCTGTCCAAAGTGGACTAAACTTAAGAACAAGGTTATATATACTAGTTGAAAGAGAGATGGTGACAGCAGTAAAATGTATCAGGCTTGCCTCGGTACAAAAAGACCCACTTTGATACATACATTGAAGCACTCATAAGAATATAATTATTTTTTAAATGACTTTGGAAATAATGAGGTAGATAAATTCACAGTTTTGTGATCATCTGCTTTTGAGAACTTAAACCTAAATTTCATGTCAGGAAACAACTTATTAGGTGATTTTCTTATGTACACTGTTACCTCTCAGTGAGTAGAGACCAGTTCCGGTGACAGACAGACTGTGGCAACACAGCTACTGAACCCTATCTTACTGAAGACGGCCATTTTAGCAGTAACGCTGAGCAGGTTTCCCTGTGCTAATCCCCCTGTATCACCTATGATTCTGTCATTGGTTGCAGTACATACTGGCTTAGATTGTCCACGTTCATTGTTTTAATATTCCACACACACACACATCCCCCCAAAAAAAGAAAAAAAAAGAAAAAGAAATAGAAAAAACTTTCTTAAAAAAAATAGGAATTCCATAGCTGTCATATCAGATGATGCCTTTAAACACAATGAGCCATGCATGAACGGATCACAAATCTGGGTATCACTGAGACAAAATTGTCAAGGGAAATCATGTCAATAAACAAATGTGGAAACTTGCTTAAGAAACCCATTTTAAATCATGACAATTAGAGCAATCAATGTAACTAATGCACCTGGGCTTTTCTTAGCATCCCTAGACAAGTCCCTGATAACTCTCCAAGCTACCACAAGATTAAGTCTACTTCACAGTCCTGAGAGACAAAAATTTGAATTAGGCAAAATTTTGTCCCACAGAAGCTAAACTCTGGGATATCAAAAATGTCTAGATAACAGCCAAATACTGAAAATCTGTATGTACCCATTAATCTTTTTTCACACAATACTACCTACACAAATAGGACTAAAAATTGATCTCTTTCAGAATAAAAGAAGAAAGTAGCACCCACTAGTTTCTAGTTAAATATTAAATGAAATGACTTAAATGCAAAATTTTTTACATTCATTCAGTAAAAGGTTGTGAAAAGAGAAGCTTTCCAGTTTTTCTGGTATTTTTTTCCAATCTACTAGCAATGCACACAGTGAAGGCTGAATTCCCACTTCATTAGTTTTTTCTGCCTGCTCCTATTCATGTTCATGTTAAAATTTGGATAGATTTGAACATTGTATGATCCAGGCTGGATGAGCTGATACAAAGTTTGCTGAAGATTCTCATCAATACCTATAGTCTTTGAAACAAGAACCCAGATGAGTGTAAGCGTGAAGGAGCTCAATGGAATTTAGAGTAACCCCAAACAAGACTGTGATTGTAACTTAACCCTGTTTTATAAAGTGGCAGGAAATGAAGACACTGTTGATGGGCAGACCTCAGGAAATTGATTAAAACCCTCAGTCTCTGCTTTTGAGATCCATCCCCACAAGCAGTGGATGAATGCTACCAGTGACGATAAAATACCAGTGAGCAGGGCCAGCCCACATCAACTGCTGAATAAGTGCTTGCCAGATGAACAGATTGGTTGTCAGAGCAGCAAGATAGAAATAATTTGCCAATAACCATAAGTTGAAATTCTGACAAGGTCGGTTCCTTCCTCAGATCCTAAGACTGGGATATTGACTTGTGAGCCCTGCTGAGAATGTGATACAATGCATATAAATTAAAACTAATTTTAAGTAGTTACATCAGTTAGTAGCTAGACATTAAAATAGCAGCTATGTAAACATATCCTAAACCCTACTGAGCAGTTGCTGTATGTTGCTGTACAAAAGCCGTCCTGACAGGACATTAAAATTATGATGCTGTCATCTCTGCATTGTCATGAAAGATACTTTTATGAGACGTCCACATCCAGCTCAGTTAGCAGATATTCCCACTTCCACCTAGCCTGTATGTTCCAGCACACTAAGTCCAGGCTCAGTTATCCAATAAAACTCATCTTTCATTTTAACACTTTTTATCCATTTATGTCAATGTCTTACAAAGGAAGCCCATTTGTCCTTATCATTTCATAGAAAGGGACAGTGATTTACTCTTGATCTCGAAACAGTTTAATGGCAGAGCCAGCAATAAATGCAATCAGTTTCCTGACTCAGTGCCCTTTCACTGAACTACGCTCTGCAATTCTAATGTTCTGCAGCATCTGCAATCTATGCAGTAGTCTAGTTACCAAAACTGTAATTATCTAGTATTATAGTCAGTACATTACTGGTATTCATAAAGTGTGTTCAGTTCTTCTAAGAAGAGACATCAACAAATATTAGATATAATACCTACTTCTCTGATTTTGTTTACTGTTTACCCAAGGGTATTGTGTTGTAGTTACCATCACCCCACCCCTCCCTGCTTACTAATCATTCATTATTAAACCATTTTACTAAAGTACAAACTTCATTTTACTAAGGCAGTAGGGAAGATTTAGACCTCCTCAGGGTTTATGTTATTCTTCCCTTTTTTCTTCAAATAGGTCCCTTATTAAAGTAGGAACATCTTCTATTCCAATCCTTTTCTTTGTAGCAAATTATCAGTCTGAGCTACAAGTTCCTGACATGCACACCAAAAGAAATATACTTCTTTTCTATATTTATAGAATACTATAAACAGTTGTCACTGTGACAACTCAGTGGAGACTGTTTATCTGTACAACAAATAATTTTGTTCATTCTGTACTTGAGCTGGTATCGCTTTATCCTCCTACAGTTAACATCTACCACATCACAGGGGATACTAATCACAAGCTTGTTCTATATTAACAGACTAATGACTAAGCCATTAGGCCTCCTGTTTTTCCAAAGCAAAGGAGAATAGAACATTCAGGACTACAGTTAATAGAAGGCAAACAAAATGCTTCCCTGGTCAGCTTGAAATCAAATGAATCAAGGAATAAATGTATAAATATGTTCTCACAAGGTATTCAAAACACTTTCAATACTTTCTTATACAATGATGACACTGTGCAAGGAGGTTCCTTGGCAATCATGGTAAGGTAATCCTTGGTTTGGGAAGCTGGCAGATCTTATACTGTAGAGATGACTATCATTTTATCCTGGCAGCTTCCTATTCTAGGCTGCCACATTTGGCATGGCTTCTGATTACCATTACGCACTAATAGACACTATGCATAACATTTTCTAGTTAGGCTGCTGTGATGAAAAGCCTTCTACACACTGATTCTGGCTGATCTCCTTTTGCCCAGGGGTAATCCTAACAAATGAAGTGCTGCAGTCAGGAGCAGATGTTGGTATACGCACATTTGAAAAGGGTAGGTTTATTACTAAATATAACATGGAAATAATACAGTGAAGTCAGTATCTAAGTACCCTGATGCCTTCAGTACTGACTCCTTCTGTAACTGTGAAGTCATATATAAAACCTATTCTAACCTCATATTAATTAGCTATTTTGTTTACTTCCATTTTTGCAGCCACTGTGCCAATGAGAATGCACATGAATATCCACAGAGAGGTTTAAGAACGCTTGGTTTTCCTATGATTTTGAGGACAGGCAGGATAGCAGATTTTAAGAGACCGCAGAAGACTCATCACAAAGGGATGAAAGTTGCTTGTCCCGAGTCTCTTTGATCTTGTGGAAGGGAGGCTGGTTTGGGCTGGAGGCTAACATGCCAGTGACTATAATAAAGCACTGGGGGGGAAGCTCTGCTGCATGGGATTCGTGTACCTAGACTTGCCATAGTGCTTTGTTATCAGCTAGAGAAATGGAGACTTCTATTGCACTGTATAAATGAGGAAAAATTTTTCTAGAGAGCTTTGGCCTGGCATGGAATGCCTTGAAGTAGCAGCAGAAGGACAATAGAAAAGTCCAGTGACTTTAAAAAAAAAAAAAAAAAAAAAAAGACTGAGATGCCTAGCACCATGTGAATTGTGATGGCACATGGGACATCAGAAGGATCTAGGCAAGCCTCAAAACTTGGAAAATCTGGAGCAACTAGTATCTTACCATTCTCTCCTCACAAGTGGTATGTATCCTCCATTCTTACTCTGCCATTGAGCTTGGCAGTTTCACACAGTGTCTCCACACCAAGTTGATTGCCTAAGAGGAAGATTCTCTTCAATGAGCCCTCAAGGCCTACCTGAGATAAAGTGAATGCTTATCCCTTTACTATGATTCCCTTCCCTAATTTTCCAGAAGGCACTCTAAAAAAATATATTCTCACCACCCTAGAGGCAAGTTCTTAATTTGCTTCCTGCCCTGTACCATGTCTTACTCTTTCTTGTATTTTTCTCTTATTTTGAGGGTAGGGGACTGGGTTTTTATAGTGGCCATGTTAATCGTATCCCTGGTGGTCACAGAGGAGTTTAATAAAAGGGGTGGGTGGCTGGTTTAATTATTTTTTCTATCTGTATTAGGAAAAGAGTGTTTTAAATAAATACAGCTCTGTTGGAGCAGAAGGGTTGCAAGGGTAACGTTGTTTCCCTTCTTTTTTCACCCCATCACCCTCATTCCCCACGCCCTAGTTTATTTCCTGCTGTGGAGACAAGTGACTTAATAAACTGTTATTTATTTGTTAAAGATGTCTCTTTCCAGCACTTACTTTCCTGCTAGGGAGATGAGTGTCTATAAAATATTTGCAAAGGTACCTACTTTAAAGGTTTAGTGAGTTTCCCCATAGCACACTCCAAGTCCCACTGCTGTAAAGTTGGTGGCAGTTTATTTTTCAACATGTATAAGACTGGGTGGTTAAGCTAGAGGAAAGTTTAATTCTTCTCCCAATTATTTTATTACTTTATTTTATTTTATTTTTACCTGCATCAACTTCAAGTCTATGTTCTGTACAGCATGAGCAAACTTCCAAGCCAGCACTAAGCCTTATTTTGTTTAACAAGGCTCTGGTTTAGCTCAGGTTTCTACCACACAGATTTGCTAAGCAGGGCTGAGACCTTAATTTTAAACAACTTTGTGGAACAGTTGCTGAACAGGGAGCCTTAAGTGTAAGCACTGGGCTTGAAGGCCTTGGGCCACAGTTCTTAATATCAGATGGGCCAATTCAGGTTTTTAATGTTCCAAGATAAGTTTTTATTATTATTATTACTACTACTACTACTTTGGGTTTTGCTTGTTTTGCTGCATTAGTATCTTTGGAGAAGACTGTAAACAAATCAAGTTCTTGCTGCTTTGCGTGGACTTTTTCCACCACTGACACATTGATTCGTTTTTATAAGAGCAGGCATTAGTTTCCCTTGTTTCTCAAAATTCCGTTTGCCACACTAAGTGCTGTATCCAGTACCATTCTGCTTTCCTCACAGAGGTGAATAGAGTTTACTGCATAAATACTGCATACTAATAGTTGATATCATTACAAACGGTATTCATTTTTTTTCCTCCCAAGCAGCAGAATATGGAATTACTACTGTATTAATCATTCAATTTATGTAATGCCTTTCATTAAGGGAATACATGAATTACAGCCTGGTGGCCCAGACAAGCTTACCATTCCCACTTCAGGAGCAATGAATCTGTCTAGCATCATGCCATTTGTTTTTAATAATCTCACCTTATTGCATCAATCCCAAAGCCATATATAGCTACAGGTGAACCCCCCCACCTTTGGGTCCAGTTCTTCCTTGGCAGAAACCATCAAGATAGATAGATTAGAAGTATGAGGTTTAAAATAATTCAGAATTTGGTGTTTACATAGAAAAGTTTATGGAGGAAGTGCACATACACTCACAGGTTTATCAGTCTTCGCAAAGATGAGCTAGTTCTCAAGACAATGCAAACTGACACAGTGTCACTTTTAGATGAGAACTCCTGCCTGTAGCAGGTTTCAGGCCAAGTTCTGGTTGTTCAACACCGGTGTTGGACCTGGCATAACTGTTAAGCCTGGAGTCTGATTATGCATACTTAGCAGCTAGCTTCCTGCTATTCCTGTCTGAAGCAGAAGAGTACTCAGGAACCCTTCCAAAAGGAAGGAGCTCTTTGTGGTTCTCTGCTTCCCCCAGGTGGAGGTATCTGTGCTAGCAATTGGCTTCTAAGACTGGCATGCCATTTGCAAAGGGCACACAGGGCTAGAGTGAGGCTAGGGGAAGGGGCGGTTTTACACAAACAGGGTAAGTGACAATGCTACTGAGAATTTTCCTGGGGCAAAGAGCGGAATAAATTACTATGAGGAGTCAGTGAGACGATTTGTTTGCAATAAATTGGCCCCTGAACAGAAGGTGAGAGTACTGGTAGAGACAAGGAAGAGGGAATTCCTAGGTTGGATAGTAGGTAGAGTAAGATTGGAATGACTGAGGAATAGCACTATCTGTCTGCTCTTCTGTACGAGCTGTACTGGAGAGTGCCTGAAGTCTCCATGGACCAAAAATGCTACCTTCTCATCACAGGGTGAGCTCAGCATTGCTTCAATATAGATATACATCACTTCTGAAAGAGTTTTAAGAATATTTGTGTTCACCACTTAGATGAATTCAGAGGGAACAAACTATTCAAGGAGGAGATGGAGAGGGAAGAACTAAGAGCTGCTAGGAGGACTTGAAACATCAGAGGAAAAAGGCAGCAACAGACTTTAGGTGATTGGCTCTTTTCTTCTTTTTAATTTTTGAAGTTGGCTTAGTTGTTTAAGGTTGGCTTTACAGTGTCTGAGACAACAAGTAGGACACCTGTGTTATCTCACATTGTAAGCCAAGCCAGCTGGAGTGCCTTGGGCCACAGGCATCCATGCATACACCAGGCAGGTCACTCTGTGCATAGCTTGCCTGGGAGATTAGTGCTTTCAATTTGTGGAAAGAAGGAGAGATGTTGCTTCTCCACTGGATAAAAGAGGAAGGAAAGACCCTGGAGAGGGATAAAAGATTCAGAAGCGTAACTACTGAGAGGTCGCAGTGGTATCTGTTAAGGATGTGCTGAGCACAGTGCCATGTGAAGAGAGTTTGGCCTTGTTATGAGCAGAAAGAACACAGAGAAGGCTTGGGAAGTAGTGTTTGTTTTTTTTGCCAACTCAGTTGTCTAATCACCGGAAGTCACTGAACAGAGATGAATCAATGCATGATAAGAAATCAAGAGAGTGAATGGGGGAACCTGGTGGTTAGCCCAGCAACTGGCAACTGTGTAAAACAGATAGTTGTAATTGAGATTCAGTCCCACAGCAAGTTACATGATTTTTTTTTTT
>VXAA01005306.1:310214-343981 GCA_013399115.1 Anseranas semipalmata
CATTTAGGAGCAGGATAGTTGAATGGAAAAGAAATATTTCATGTTTGTGTAAGACTGAAAAAAGCTAGTAAAATATATGAAGAGACATCCTATGGACTGTGAATGAAATAATTTTTTGTATCATTTAAAACTTTCAAATTAGAGCTGTTGACATTATTCAACGTTATAGCTACGTATTATAGTAAGACCAAAGGATGATCCCAGTTTTGTCAGTCTGCTTAAAAAAAAAAAAAAGTTGAACCACATGAACTTAATTGGCTTCAGACTAGAGAACTTAGAACAGTAGTCCAAGAAACTATTGGTTCTTGTTCATCCACCACATTTCTCAAAAAAATCTAGCTGATGCATATTGTTCGCTTTGACAGTAAAGTTGAAGATATGCTAGGATTGAATTTAAGATACTGAAGCAACTGTCTCAAGACTGATGATCAAACTAAGTGGGAACTGTCATATTCAAAGTAGCTGAAAGAATTCCAGTTCTGGCTTCCCTGTAGCTAAGGTGTGATGCTGTTGGTTTAGGACACCAGCTTAGTGATAAACAGTAAATAGTGCTGCATGCTGTGACTTGGAAATCTAGGTATGTCCTTGATAAATATCTTGAACATACAGATTGCCAGTAGAGCTTGAAAGCAGTTAGCAGTCACATTAGATGGTAAGTTATTCAGTCCACTTCAGACTGTTCTTTGGCATAGAAGTCAGAGGTCAAGAAAAAAATTGATACGGCACCCACTACCTTGAGCTCAGACAATTTAAAAAGGCCTTGGCTGTAAAACGAGCATCAAGGTTTTGACTTCCAGCATCCTCTCAGAATAGCCTTTTGTACAAAGACATCTTACAGTTTCTGGTTTTATCATTGTCCTAGGTTTGTTTGTTTTTTTTTTCACTTGCACAGAACTGTGAAAATCAAATCCTAGGTCACAAATATACCAGTGCAAAATGAGAGTATTCTGAAACATCCAAAGATTTCCAGCATTGGAATCTGAAATTAGCATCTTCCCATAGCATTAATGACGCGCTTCTTTCTCAGTGAGGCCCTTGCTGATTTCAAGGACAGTCTTGCAAGTGTAATAAAGTAAACATTTCAAGCTTTGGCCAATAGCAGTAGTCATAAATTAATTTTTGTTTTTGAAGAGCCTGATCCTTCATCCACTAATGTTAATAGAGAAATTCTTAATTGATGTCATTTGGGAGGAACACATCCCAAGGCGGTTGTTCTCAGGCATATCAAAGCAACTATTTTGTATTGAAAGTGAATTAAAATGCAATATTCTTACGTTTGCCAGGAGCGTAAATCTCAACATCACTAATCAAATCTTAATTGTTTATCTATGTTAAATATTCCAAGTGAAACCTGTGACATACTCAGACAAGTTGTTGGATAAATGATCTTTTTAAAATTTTGTCAGAAGAAAGATTGTTCAGTCAAAGGATTACCTAAAATTACTTTTTAGTGGCTGAAGGACAAAGCGATCAAGATTTAAACCTTAGGCATAACAGTTTTAATTCGGAGTTTCTCTGTATTTTCTCAAGGATGCTTGAGGACAGAATGTTGCCTGAATGAACTACTCCCTACACTTACCAGAAGGTGACTGGACAATTTACATCAGCATCCTTACTGAAGGCAAGACTGAAGAATCTTTTTAGTTGGTGAGTCTTGTAGCAATGTTATGAGGGAAAACAAACTCTAAGAAGAGTGAAGGCAAGAGAAGAGAGGAGGAATTTCAGAGTGATTTCAGTTTTCAGTGGCAGAAATACAGAACAGAACAATCTGAAATTGTCTCTGGTCATATGGAATTTCAGAATAATGCTAGGATCTTCAGAATAATTCTTACTGCACCGTTTTTAGATCATTTTCTTTCCAGATTAGCAGCACATACTCCACCTCACTTTTGTTCAGCTAAAGGACAGAACATTTCTGACGCTGTATATTCAATACATAGTGTTTTACATCTTTATTTTAAGAAGGAATTTTTTTTTATTATTTTTTTTTTTTGCTTGTCACACTAGTAGGCAATTTGGCTATCATGAGTGGCTTGCATGATTTACTTGTGTAAATCTTAGGACATATGCATGTATGTATACACATACACACGGTTTTACAAGAGAAACAGAGAAATGAGTTTGTTTCTTTTCTGTTTTTCTCCAAAGTTTCTTTCCAGGGAAGGCAACTATTTCTAGGTTTTTATAAGCTGATGGAACAGGCTTGTCAAATAGTCTTTATGAGAGAAGAAACAGGAAGATGGCTTGGTTTGCAGACAGAGGGTTATTGGGCAATTATGTTTTTTATAGAGCTGTTGTAGGACAAATCACGGGCCTGCTTTTGCCTTTGATGCTACAAGGCAGACGGCCCAATAAAGATCAGAACAAGGGAGGGCAAAGGGGGTCAGGGACAGAGCCTTCCCTTGGGGTCCCGCTTCTGCCTCTTGGCTCAGAAACCAGACACCCCTTCCAGATGCACTGTAGCCACTCATCACGAGGCTTCGTTGTGACCCTCCTGTTGGGCTGTGCTATGAAAAATGGGGACTGCGTCAGAAAGTTTTCACCCTGCACACTTATTTAGACGCTTACATGGATGTTTGCAAGACCACAGCCCTCTAACGTGTTCTCTCAGAACCAAACATGTTGTTTGCTACCACATGTAAAAAAAAAGTCATATAAACTCTAAAGAAACTTAGTCTAACTGTAAGAAAAGAAAACCTTACACACAGTTGTATCAGTGGCATAATCCCTCCCTGCACGTGTTCCTTTTTTTGATATCAATTTCCTTTTATGCTGTCTGAACTCATCTCTCAGCCATTCTCTAACTTCTCACAGTTTTCCTGGGGGCAAGTTGACCTATAAGTTTTTGATTTTGAGTTTATTTCACCTTTATCTTAGCATCTGGTACTGGTCCCTCTCAGAGACAGAATCTTGGCTTAGGTAAGCTACAAGTTTGTCTCTCTATGCCAATTCTTTTATGTAAAAACAGCACTTAATAGAATGGTATGTTTATTTTCATGATGGGGATTCATCATGTGCCCAAATGGGACACATTGGGGAAATCACATCTCTGAAGACGGTATTTCACGCAGTGTTCCTAGTCACACAAACATTTCTGCTAGCTATTGTAGATATTCCAGTCGGCCAGTTCATTCCAGGTATAGAACAGAGAAATAAACTTGAAAAAAAGAAAACGATTGTACATTTAATATCATCCTTTCCTCACTATTCGTAGCACTATGTGATATGAACCTGAGACACTTCTGTTGTAATTTATTTTTCTTTGAGACACCTCAATGACATCCGTAAGGTAGACATCATGTCCACATAAAATCATGACTACAGTGCAAGACTTATCTCTGAGAATGAGAGCATTGCTCTCAGACAGGTGATCGGGATAAGTGTCAGAGACCAGAATTGCAAGGGAGGGGAGCCTAACTCTTTGGAGCTTGGCTGACCAAAGTAGTAAAATAAATATATACATGACAATACAGGTAATAGCCAGGAAATGCTTTGAGCGGTAGATCTGTTAGAATAAAATTGTTTCGTAGAGTTAAAACTGTGGCTTAATTACTTAAGAGACAGTTCCTGTACTGATATCTGGTGTAGGTTTCTAAATTAATCTATTTTGATTACTTTCACCATTTTTTTTTCCTCACAAGGAAAATATGTTTAAGCACTGAGGTTGAAAAGACCCAGAAGAGGAGTCTAGGGGTAGGACAACTAGAATCACATGAGTTTTTGCAGTGTATGTTATGTCTGGGAAAATGGAAATACCCAGAGTAGGGTGTTTTGACCCTTGACTTTCTCTGCTGAGAGTACTGACCTCCTCATCACTCATGCTATCACAAAATGATCTGTTTAGTTTGAACTGGACTCAGCTTTCATACTGTCAATCAGTTTTGTATTTAATAAATCCTTTTATCCACCTTCTCCCCCTCCAGAACACAGTGTGCCACTGCGCTAGTTGAATACCAATGGAAAGGGGAGGAAAATGTATTATTTGATGAAGCTCATTGGTATCTGCTGTATAGTTTATTTGCTAAATGCTTGACCACTTGCAGAGAAAGTAAACACTATCAAATTATTACTGGAATATCAGGGAGATTAGTTATGTAATACATAAACGGTGTACAGATTGATCGGTTCTGCTTTCTATACTTCTTGCTTTTAGTACAACTAGGTTACAGGTTTATCAAGCAGGAAACCTATCTCCTTTCTCTGCTTTCAGTCATGGTTAGGCTTTTCCTGAGATATCTGATGCTTCTTTTTGAGACATCCTTCAAATGATAGTTTGTCTAGAGCTGATTCCAAGTTTAAACTATAAAGGCAGCACGACTGGCTGGTGTTCGTTATTGTTATCAAATCTCAGCACCAAAAATTAAGTCTCATTCTGCATTCTGACAGTTTCAGAAAGCTCTGAACTGCAGCACTGGAGCTACCTTCAGATTCAGACAGAAGACTGCATTAGGGCTCTGTACAGGGTGTATAGGACTCACGTTTCCATGCTTATAAGATTTCTAACTACTTCAAAATGTAAGACAATGGAAAAGTAAAATTTCACATATGAGAAAGCAAAGGTTTTGGGCCCAGAAGGCCCTTAATATGAATACTGGAAGTCTGAAAGTCTTGACTCAATATAGGGATTAAATCTTTACCTCCTAGAGCTGAGAAATCCACGTGTAACCCATTGCCTGAGCAGCATGTCCCTGACAATCTCAAGAATTCTGAGAACTGTCCCTTAGGCCTCTTCCAGCACTGTCATGGGCAAGAGCCAGACAGAAGCACCAAGCACCATGCCTGAGACATCTTGAAGACTTAAAGAAATTATAACTGCCTACTCCCTGCCCTCCTATCTGCCTCTGCCCCCAAGTCACGTTTGACTCTGTAATTCACCTACCTTTGGAAATCTGCAAAATCTCACCTGTGACAGCTCTGCTGACAAACAGAGGAGATCAGAGTCTTTCATCTGGGTGATGAACTGCCAGACTGTCAGAACGGTGGAGTATCTGTACTGTGCTGAGACAGGTCAGAGCTGCCGCAGGGGGTCTCTGCATTCTGACCTTGGAAGGGTTTGAGGAGGACTATCAGCGGTACCTGTTCTTAACTCTCAGGGTCTACAGGACAGTAAGTACGTGTGTTCTTGTGAGAGACAGACACATATTGATATGCAAAAAAGATACATCCCTGAGTGCACACAAGGGACAGAGCATTTTGGAGAGATTGGGCCCCCCCTACAATCTGCCTACTGCCTACAATCGTACCCCACTTCTCAGATGAGGGCCTCCCACACTGGATGATTAATTGGCAAGTAGGTTCTAGAAACTGATAATGAGGTAATTATTTGTAAAATTAGGTCTTTCAAGTACCTGAGTATGAAGCCTAGAGCATGGTATTATTTACCCACAGTTTTTACACAGCATGTTTTGATCCATTTGTAATGTTTTGTTTTAAAAAGGATCAACAGCAGCAGCTTTGGTTCTGTAGCCTGGTAATTGTGCATAAATTCCACTTTTCTATGTGCAACAGGGTGCTATTAGAAGAAAAATCTCTTTCAGGTACTGACCCAGGATGAGGGGAACCAACAAAAAGTTATTGGCTTTTTATTTCAAATGTTGTCTGTCTGCTTTCTCCTGCACTAATTGCCCTCAGCGCAGTGACCTGGATAGCCACGCACTCAGTTCTGGATTGCAACTTGTTAATCTTTAACCATTTACTACAGCAAATAAGAGATTGAATAGGAGGAAGATGACAGCAATGTAAGAGGACAGTAAGAGCACAAGTTTTTATTCTGTCATTGGATCACTGCAGCATTTAATTTTCGGTTGCATTATGTTTTCAGTATTGTAGTTAACACTTAATTTGGTCCTTTAGCTCTACCTAAATTTGGAGTGTGGGGAAGAGTTCATAGTCTTTGCTTAGCTACATTCACCACTTCCATTAAGCAGGGACTTGTTCTATCTCAGAGTAAATTGTTAATGTTCAGAAGTTGAAGATAGAACGAGAAAATCCTAAACCAGATTTAGAAATGTACAAGGCGCCCAGTACTGATACTTTTAGACAACAGCTTAATAAGACATTCAGAAGTGCCTCCCATCTGCAGTTTTAAACATCTATATACATTTAAAAATAATCTGGCTGAAACTGGCTTTTTCTGATTATCCTCAATCAAAAGGACATCACTTCCCATTTTTAAGCCTCCATTCCTTTGTAACATGGTCATACAGTTTGCAAAACAGAAAGACGTAGCTGCAGTCTGCTGGAAATAAAGCAAAATATGTACATATATTAAACACTTTACCCTTGATTATCAAAGGCCAAGAATTAGTGTTATAAAACTGTTTTTGTTATTATACATGGCTCCAACTACCTACTCAGCACCTTCTAGAGAAAGAAAAAAAAAAAACAAACTCACTTGCACAAAATGCTTTCAGTCAAAACAGAAGGAAATAATTAGCTCTAGCAGACGCAGCCACTGAGGATGGTCACATACCTTTAAGTGAGCTACCTCTAAGAGTGAGGGTCTCTGGAATATGAACTCTGAAAACTGTTCTGTATGACATCATGAGTGTGAGAGCAGCAAGTGAATACTTAAGGAATTTCTCAACACATCCCCTTCCAGCTTCACTGGAGCTGATCTTTGAAAACAGAAGAGTCTTATCTGGATGTTTTGCTAACTACGTATAAGGATGCATTCTGGGTTGGGTTCTCCGCATGATCATTCCTGCTGGGATCAGTTCACTGAATAGCTCATTGCTGAGTATTAGGATAGAGAAACACGTTGACCATTCAGCACTTCTTGGCTGGAGATAGCTAAACTATCAACTGAGAGATTTCCATGGCCTCCAGCTCCTGTTAGAAAATACGGTAGCTCCCACAATTAAGCCTCTGAATGATTAATTTAATATTTTTTGGTCTGACAGCCAAATCCAAATGAAAAAGCAGGTTCATATCACATTAGCTAAATTATACATTTTGCTACTAAAATGAGGCAAAAAGTTCTATGGAGCACCTAAAAAAAAAAGAAACTGTCCAACATAAAACAGACGTAGCAATTTCTTGGAGGAGGAAGAATACACATTTATAAGAAAAACAAAGAAACCAAAGGTTACGTTCATAAAAGTACTTGCCATTGCTCCTTTACCTGTTAAACTCTTACTGAAAGCATCCACCAAGGATTTAGAAGGCCCACTTTCATTACGCCTTTCTATCAGAAGTAATCTGAACCCACATCTGACCTCACTCAACAGAATGGCTTGAACAGTGTACTACAGTTAGTCTTTCTTGTGCCTAGGCTTAATATATTTAAATAATAGAGCCAAAACAGAGTGATCAAGAGCACTCTCTATCACCAAATATCCAACAGCTTTGTGTCAGTGCTTTCATAAGCAAGAAGCAAGATAGAGGCTTAAGGAGTGAATGAATGCCTTTAAGCCACGTTATTAGTTACAAGAATGAAGACTTCATCAAGCCGTCAACTTCATTTCAACTCCTCCTTTCAGTTGAAGTTATTTTGTCATCTCAGAATTAATTTTTGTCAACACATGGGAACTTTGTAGGGAAAGTTACCCTATCTTAACCCATTACAGATGCTTTTTTCTGCATACATCTTGAATGTAAGATTCTGGTTTCAAACCAGAGACAGAGGAAGGGGGGAAGGCGGCTTTCATTCAGGTGAAAGCTTGTTATGGGAGCATTGATCATCTACTTGTAACATCTGTAATTCCTGAGAGGACTGAGTTGGGATGAGATTACTTTACACTTGTCCTGTTTCTTATAACCTTTCCATTTGCATCCACTAATAACCATTGTAACACACAGGATGCTGGAACAGATGCAGCCATGATCTAATCTAGTTTGACTCCACTTGTGTGATTTGATAGGGCTCCAAAACCCTGTCTCTCCAGCGAGAAGATTTACAAGGTTTACTCAATTTAAATAGTCTTGATCAGCGAAGGTATGGGGCTGGGTTGCATGTAACCTCTTCGCAGGACAGTGACTTTGTTCATCTAAAGCGGAATCAGGAGGCCTCCCTCTCAATGAAGAGCAAGCGTTATCGTTCTTTTTCTCTCTCACTCCCTAAATTTAAGACACCGAATTGTTAAGATCAGTTGCCTCAGGCTAGAATGTTTCTCAGTGATATAACAGGATACTCTTCTCCTGGGGAAAGTACCGTGTCTAACTAGTTAGTACCTCCTTGCTCTTGGTGATTTATTTATAATAGCAGATGCCGGAATTCCCCTTTCAAGCTTTCCACAGTACAAGAGGAAAAACTTTTTTCCCCTGATACTGTTTAACACTTTCTATATGTATTTTTGCTCATTCATAGCAGTGTAGTGCTTCAACAGCTACATACATTTTCTCCCTTCCCATTTCCTCAAACATGCCAAGGAAGTTCACAAGTTGGAACTTAGTATGTGGATGCCAAGCTAACTCGACCAGCAGTAAAATTCAAAAAACAGGACACAGCAAGATGTTCTGGGCATGTGTTGATCACAGAGAGAGTCTGCTAAGACAGTGGAAGGTAAACCTCAGAAAGAGAAATTACTTCAGATTGCTCTTTTGGGCCTGTAGATATCTCAGGATAACTCAATTACAACTGCTTAAATTTTCAGAAATACAACCTTTGGTGCATTTTGAGCCCTCTCTGCTGCTCTCCTGGTACAAAACATCCTTGCAGAACTGGCAGAAACAGCCCAGAGAAAAACTACTGCTTGGGAGGACTTTTTCTCATCATTTAGTCCTTAAATCTAGCTCACTGAAACATAAGGAGGATGGAACATAGCATAACACTAGAAAGTAAGAAGGTTGTGAAAGTGCTGTGGTGGTTCTACACTAGTTCTATGAAGGGGCCCCTAGAAAGCAGGTATAGTTAAAATGGAATAATGTGAAGGTTAGCATCGAGATCTCTATCTAGTATCAAGGGAAATGTGTAGTATTTCATGTCCATCCCCTCTGTTAGCAAAGGAACAAAAAGTTGGCCTAAGCTATTCTTAAAACTTTCCTTGTTAAAACTTTCTAATTGCCTCTTTAATTCAGGTATTACAGATATGTCCCAAAAACTCTGCAGAAAAGTGAAATTTTATACCTGCAGTGTTGCAGAATCAAGAGAAAAGACTGAAGGGAACATACAGTGCTAAAACTCTTCAGTTAGCTGCTTTTCCTCCCATCTCCCTCCTTCTTACCTCTAGGAGATATAAATTACACCACATTAAACTCCCTCTTGCTATGGAAATAAAACTAAAGTGCGTAAGGGAGAAAGTGGGAAGGAAGAAGGAAGGGAAAGAATATGATATTCATGTCATTAAAAAGGAAGCAGCTTCAAAGAAGTGCAAGTTTTACTAGGAATACACGACATTATGGGTCACTCATATCCTGCTAGCTGCGTACCAGATGCACGAAGGGCGATCTCTGTGAATGCACTCTATGGTCATTGCACTGTGACTGAGCTCACTTGTCTCGCTTAAGTCAATCCAGCTCCTGTGTACTTTATTTTCTTTCTCCAAGACTTCTGTTAAAGCATCCAGCTGTGTGATTTGCAAATACCTTCCCCAGCCATACTCAGCTGCCAAATGAGCAGTGTGTGCTCAAGTTTGTATCACAGAACTGGTAGATCTGCCTTGCTGCCCTGTCATTTCAGGTTCTGTCACTAGACCCAGGAGCTGATGGGAAGACAACCAACTGGGTTTCAGACTACAACTTGTTTGACAGAAATTAAAAGACATAGTTCGAAGAATCTTAATCTCAAGGCAGCCAGCCCTCTTTTCCCCAAATAAAAGCATCAGAGAGGGGCTTTCCTATACTCTTTGTAGAAATAAAGAACTGAAATCCCATTTCACCCTCCTGTTCAGGACTGCCTGCCTGTACCTGCTCCTCCTGCCTCTGCTGGTCTGGTGTGTGTGTTTGGAATGAAAGATTTTCCCTGCAAGCCACCCTGAACCTCTTCCCTGGCCTGTCTGTCAGACTCTCTTTTATCAGCACAGGTTTCTCAGTGGGCCACAGTGATTTACTGTCCAAATAGTTCTGTTCTTTGTCAGAGATTGTGATCGAAAAGCCTTACTTTGCAGCTAATAAGAATCTCTTCCCTTTCCCTCATGTTCGTTTTTTTTTAACCTTTCTTCAAATATTGTTTTACGAGCTTGTTGCTTGCTATCTGCTTGACACAGAAGCTGCACCTCAGGGCATCATTTTCTCACCTCGAAGCCAGAGGGTTGCTTCTTTGATGCTTGGTTTGAAAAGCTTGGAACAACTCCACATAGGGTATCTACCCTATCTCCCCAGGGCAATCTACTCATCTGAGGAAAGTGTCCTGCATGGTTCAAACTGGCATTCTTGGCTGTTTTTTCCAACCAAGACAAAAGGAAGAACAATTCTTATCCATTTGAATCAGGACATTAGCCTTTCATTCTGGGATCAATCTACATGAACATTCTGAACCTACTCAAAGCAAGGAAGGCAACATTTCTGGAAAGAATGGACACAATTCTTATTTTCCAAGTCCAAAATGAAAGCAGTTGAGAATCTGCACAATCTTTAAGTTAAAAGATGTCTCTAAACAGACAGTAAGTCTCTGACAGTAAGTCTGATAAGTCTCTTTGTCAGTGGCCCTGATTCTATATTTAAATTAAAAATGGTAGCTGAAGTCATACAACCAGAATTCCCACCAACTTATTTTAAAATATCTTTCAGGATTTCTGCTTCTGAGCTGCTGCAATTGCAGGATCCAGGTCCAGATATGGATTGCAGTCTCTACACATAGCTGGAAGTATGTTATTCTAGGTCTGGTTTAGCCCTGTTAGCCTGGATAGACGCTATTTAGAACAGTGGGACCTGCTTGTAAACATCTATTTTGCTCAAAGTTTAGAAAGCTGGAGAATTAGAGTAACCTTAAAAATTGAAAAGGCTGTAGCTGCTAGATCATCAGTTTAAGCATTTATGTGAATGTCTGGCACACACCTCAGGTATGTCTCTGAAGGCTTGTTTCATTTTGGCTCTAGTTCAAGTTGAGTACTATCAGTTCATGCAAATCCTTAACCAGGTGTGACACTTTCTTTGGTGAACACATTAGCTCTCTGCAGCATGCAGGTCATTGGAACCTATATCCTTCTCATTAAAATTCAGTTAACTGGAGGGTTGTACAAGAAGCTGCTTAGATTATCTTGTTAACTAAGAAATCCTGAAAGGTAAAGAATCGGGACGGGAAGTTTCCCTAGATTTTTTAACACATCTGCAAGTCTTAGAGTTCATTCATTTATCTAGCTCTTTAAAGGGGGTTGATGGCCCATGTCTGTCAGTGTTCAAGAGGCATTTGGATAATACCCTTAATAATATGTTTTAACTTTTGGTTGGCCCTGAAGAGGTCAGGCAGTTGGACTTGATCTTTGTAGATCTCTTCCAACTGAACTATTCTGATCTACATTTGGTCTCCCATGCTGTTTTGGGAAATGTTTTGAATACCTTTGTTGTGTTTGAGCGCATTGGCACACAACAAAGATTAAAGAATGAAATAAGAACTGAACGGAATATCAAAACATTTTATAAAGGGAGCGGACTTAACATTCGTCAAATGCTAGGAAACAAAAACATCAATAGGAGTGGGGAAATGCCTATAGTTCACTATATGTATCTAAGGTTAAACTTCAAATGGTTGGACGCTTTGTTCTTAGGTCAACACAGCAATCACAGAAGGGTATTCTGGACTGTGGTATACTTACAAAAAAATAGGAGATGACAGCTATCCTCTCACTAGCCTACAACTTAGATTACTACCTGTCAAGGTCCTACATGAATAAGAAAGGTGATGTTTTGACACTGATCTCAAGAAAACCAGAAGTCATACTGCTTTGTTTTCATTAACAGTTTCTCACTCATTGTACTATTTTCAAAAAGAAACCATCCTGTTTCTGCCTAGAAATTTGCATACTGAAACTACAGCAATAACCTTTAAACAAGATCTTGTCTTACAATTCCTTCAGCTTGTGGAAAGATTTTTGTAACTGCTGATAAATAAATGGATACTACAAATGCTATATATCTTTAATTCAGGCACAAATACTGCAGATCAGACACATTCATTTCATGATATTTCAAGCACAAGGCAATGGAGATGTCTAGACTACTTGTAATTCCACTCTAAAGGGATTTTTCTTTTTTTTTTCCCTCCTTATTTTACAACAGGGAATGCAAGTGTGCATTTCACTATTTATCTTCATACTGTAAAAATGTGTATTTTACCTTATCTTTTTTCTCAAATGCATGTTATTATCTTGGTGTACACCTGAACAGTGACTTGACAGCCTATCATTTTCACATGTTAGAACACATTTTAAAATGTCTATTAAAAGAGGCTGTTCTTAACACCAACTACATTCACCCTTCAACAGGGCTGCTTATTAATCATCATTCACATAAAAAGCTGTTTCCTTTGACTGTGCAACAACATGAGAAAAAGAAAAGGGCGAAAAGGTAAAGATACATGGATTCTTTGAAATTTAGTTAAGTACAATTGTAGATTGCATGCCATCTCAAGATGTGATCTAGTAAAATTCCATACATTTAAGCAGAATTACAGGGCAATCAATGATAAGAGTTCCCAAATAAATGCAGCATTGCGGTTAGTGATGTAGATCATGCAATTCATTGGGTGGCGTGGTTACCAAACATCCTGCGGCACTCTTTGCAAGTATAGAGGTGCTAATCCTGACATCATATCCAAATTCCTGCTGTAACTATATTCTCTCCCTTACTGTGTCGTTGAATTTTCAATAGTGCACAATTCTTTGCTTTCTACCCAGAACTATTGTGTAACATTAGTCCATCACATTGAATGCTGCCAATTTCTGCCCTGAAGGTGGCTTAATTTGAGTGGTGGATTAATGCTACTCCTTGTTTGACCAAAAACAAGCTTCGGTCCTTGCTGAAACAGAAACCTGTTCCAACTATTCCGTTGCACTGCTAAGATCTTGGAAGGAAAAACAAGCCTGGACTTCCCAGCTGGCTACAGAGAGTGCCAGTACTGAGAAAAATCAAAAGTACCTGTCTATAGTGTTTGCTCTTTGACTAAAGGTCCAGAGACTTCATATAACTTGAAATGGACTAGATAGTATGTTACTGATATGCTGTGAAACTTAAAAGATCAGATGAATAGCTCTCCATTTATTTTCTCCCTACAGTCAGGAAACCTGATCTTGAAGTAGTAATAAAAACCCTTAAACTGAATGAAAACTCTTTCAAAGTCATAGTGAAGCCCATAAAATGCTTTCCAGTTGACTTCAGTGAACTTTGGCTTGTGCCCCTTAGCATCCGGCACAAGTTTGGTTTGTCTCATTCAGTTATGATGTCTTTAAGCTTTGAGATTAGCATATGGCTGAAGAATGAGCATGATAAACATATTGTTGCTGCATATAAGCAGAGCAACCAGATGCCTACCAGTTCAAAGGAATAAAATGCTATCTGAAATGTTTTTATCTAAAACGCTGTCAGCTGTGACTTGGATGAGTGACTCAGTTTCCCAAGATGTGAGGCCAGGAATGAAGACACTTTGTGAAGTGATATGCAGGTGAACAATCAGAAATGTTACTACCAGCCAAGCACAGGAAGGCCAGTGTAATAAATTCATATAAAAACTTAAAGATTTGAACTTC
Organism: Anseranas semipalmata; assembly: GCA_013399115.1. Lineage (NCBI taxonomy): Eukaryota > Metazoa > Chordata > Aves > Anseriformes > Anseranatidae > Anseranas > Anseranas semipalmata. Next base: position 323,837 of record VXAA01005306.1, read on the forward strand.
TACTGTAAGAGCTAGTGATATTCAAAAGACTGATCAAAGACAAGATTGACAGCAATTTTTCTGTATGACATTTGGGTAGGGTGCCTATATTCATTATGAAGAATTAGAGTGATTTACAGTGTAAATCAAAGAAAAATACAGTTCTTGATTTGGTACAGGCAGCAAGAGAGTTCTGATAAAATCTAAAATATCATGAAGTAGGACTAACCTTGTCTGACATAACAAGCGTCAGCTGTTTGTGAGGGCTACAAACAGCAAACTGCTGTGACTAAAGAATTGTCGCCCTGTGTTCATCATATTGATCGATTCCTCCAGACAGCAGCTTCCATCTTTCGAGGAAATGAACACTGGAAAAAAGATGGCTACTCAAGGAATAAAAAAAAGTGCAAAGGAAACTCCATTAGGTGGTTCTGAACAGGAATTCTCTGTCCCATGTCTAGCAACATGACTACTCTCTACTTGTGCTTATTATGTAACTTATAAAAGCAGACTTCAAAGCAAATTACTTTGACTTTTTTCTCTGTGATTAAGTCCTGCAAAAAGCTGCTGACAATGAGCAGGACATTTTTTGGGTGATATTTTCCCCATTGGAGTTTAATGTTATTATGAAGCCCATCAGTAATACAAAGACAAATACTAAAAAAAAAAAAAACAAACAAAAAAACAAAAAAAAAAAAAAAAAACAAGAATTGGACTTCACGTTCAGCCACCTACCTCAGCCATATGGAGAGCAAGTAGATATGTTGTCATGTACTTAATGAATATTCCAAAGGAAGAAGAAACTAAAAAACAGCCCTTAAAATATGCAGGAAGGCAACTGTTAGCCAAGTATTCAAATCTAATTGCTGAATACTGTAGAGTTGAAAGTACTTAGTCACAAGTAGATATCCGGGTGTCAAATCAGGATGACTGAGCTTCTGAAGTTGTCGCTCTGTACTGGAAATTGCATAGAGAGAGGCAACGCTTTTTCTGTGTAAAGATAACAAAGCTGAATAAGAAAAACGACTTCACTATAGGAACTGCTGCCTTTTAAGTGGTGATGACTGTTATTGTTAGTCCTGCTTTTGGGGATTTTGTCTTGGTTACCTTAAAAATATCAACCAGCAAAGACTTACAGTGGCCACGTACATCTGCTAGAGTGAACCCAGCAAAGGGCTTCTCTGGTATAGCATTTCAGTATTGAGTTGAGCATCACACTGAGAAAAAGCTATCACATTGAATACTGTGCTGAAGGCTTGCTGTCCTTTCCTTATCTAATGCAAAGTCACTTTGCCACAGGGTACGGAGACGGTTGGCTCTGATGTATGGAAGTTTCTTCAACCTTGATTCACTTGATGTGTCTACACCCATGTGAGGAGTGACTGTTCCAGAACTCACGTTGGCAGTCTTGGTCTTAGGCACCTGGACTACCTAAAAACAGTGAGAGGGTAGAGTGACTTGTGATTTCTCCAGTCAAACTTCTCAGAGTGATCAATGCATTCTAGCTCTGCAGAGAATAGTCTGCCACTTTCCTTCCCCAAACCTTGGCACCCATTTGAGAGCAGGGACCTTCAAAAGAGCATTTAATATATGAAGAACTGGTTCTTACCAGTAGCTTCTCAATTGAAGCAGCAAGAACTTTTATTGTCAGTGCAGTTTTGTTTTTCCAAGTCAGATTTGAATTTGTTCCGTAGATGCCAAGTGTTTGTGGTCTGCCTGGAAGAAGTGTTCAGCATTAGTGATTATGATTGTGAATACTGTTCTCATGGCCCTCAGATGTGGCATTTATCAGTCTTTCCTAAATCTGAGCAGCATTTGAGAATGAAGCCTTTAATTAACTATGGCATCTCTCAGCCAAGGTGGCTGGTGGCTGCCATCTTGGTTCAAAGCAGCATCTCTCATCCCACTTGACATTGTGTGTGTGTATGGGGGGGAGACCCATGTGTACAAAATTGCAAACCTATGTTCCTTTCTAAAACCTGTTTTAGCAGTTAGAAGAACTGTTTAAGTTTAATTTAGGCTCTTAATTTTTGAACCAGCACTTCATCATTTTAGTCTCCTCCGCAGCTTTCATGTTGCCCATGTCAGAAACAATGTCACTCATCCGCCAAGTGCCCACTGGCATAGGCACTGAAAATGTCCAAAATGCCAGCTGCAATTAGGTATTTCTGTTATGAAGTCCCACAGTTTGTGCATGGTGAGAACAACCTCATTGCAATAGCCTTCCATTCTCAGCAGTAAGAAAAACCAGCTGTCTTTTACTCCCTTTCCAAGGAGAGTTTTACTTTCAGGTACTCACACTATCTACAAATGTAAGCATACAATATAGAGTTTCACCATGTAGATTTAAAGATGTATGACCCTTTTGTGCATCCATCTACTGCTCACAGAGAGCAGAGATACAATTAACCTCATTCCTCTCCTCAGGATTCTCTCTGAAATAGTAATCTATGTGAGAGAAGTTTACTTGGCTGCTTTAGGGACAGAAGTGTTTTTTTGTTTGTTTGTTTTTAAACACCATGATCACCCAGCAGAGCTAGTACAGTCAAGAAAGTGAGCTGGATCTTAGCATCTCTTGCTAACATCAGAACTAACATAGGTCTTGCTTTTGTCCGTCACTGTTGCACGTAGGGAAAATGCAAATGCTGTAATTTACCATAGGATTTGGCCTATAAACTGCCCAAACTGATGAGGAGTTGAGACAACAGGCCCTCCCATTTCAGTATAAACCACTGCTCAAACACTTCTCCCAAGTTTGCAGAGCCAGCAGTTAAAATTGGGATCATTTTACTTGCAAATTAAACACACTTGATCTGAAGTCTTTGCAACACAATACAAAACAGCGCTTTCTTCAGTTGCTTCTAATGTGGAATGGCCCAAGAGGCTCTTGCTCCTAGTACTCAGGGTTTATATGGGACTCAGAGTTACCACCTCAGGTGGCTTAATTTATCTGGTTATGACATTCGGCTAATGCAGTGCTTCATCCTACACAAACAGATTTTTCTCCTTGTTGCAGAGCAAATAGGTTTAGATGGTACAGATTTGCTTTCTTCAGGGATAGGGAGAGAGAAGGCTGGGGCAATAAAATCCATTATGTCTATCTTTTTGTATCTCCTTGTCATGAACTTCTAAGAAAAGGAACTAAGAGGATCGCTACTGAGAAGAGCACTATAATTGTAGCTCCTGAGCACTGCTTGTAGAAGATTGCCAAGGCAACCAATCATTCCACGGCAAGGGCAGAGGTTGTTGAGTTAAGATGAGGTTGTTACAAACCCCTGTTGTGCATAATCATATAGTAAGCAACATTTTTAAAAGGCTCTTGAATAAAATAGGACAGAGGGAAAAGGAATGAGAGAAATTAATTTCCTCTATTTTTCTGCTTGCTCACTGATTGAGGTACAAGAGCAAATTATATGCAAGTCCTGCACCTGAGGACACTGGGGGCTGGCAGGGAGAAGCTAGCCACTTTCTTCACAAATATAATGCAAGATGCTATGACAGGTAGGGCAACGGGCTAGTTTTATTTAGAAAGATAATTTAGTTCATAACATTTTTAAATATGAAGCCTGGAGAGAAAAGTGCTCTGATGCAGAAGCTTAAGTCTTGTTACAAATTGCATTCTTGGGGGAATGTTTGAAGTTAACAAGATCTTTTTGCAAGTAGGGTTTACAGTATGAAATTTGCAGATCAAATTCCTAAAAACTGAAAAGGATAGGTCTTTCCCCAGCTTCCCCCATCCCATTGCTCCTAGTAACTTCTCTGAGCTGCTAGAAATTGACTCTGTTATAGCAGTAAAATGATTCATGGGACTGGATGGTCAGCTGAAGCAGACAATTTTTTTTCTGGTTGAAAGTAAACTTTACGGGGGATATTTCAGTGATTCTGTTTATACTGCTGCCCCACAAACAGTTAATCAGCATAACTGAAAGGGGTGTCTAGCCATGGCATAGGATGCTGCTAAATCAGATTCACTGCCAGAGGAAGTCTACCATATTATTTCACTGAACAGAACTTGCAACTCATCACCTTCTAGACACTGCTTTCCCCCACTTTTTAAAAAAAAAGGAATAATTATTGCTTCACAAATGGCTGTTTCCTTTGGGCTTGCTGCCTTCGTGTTTTGAGTCATGTTCAGTTGCTGGCTCCTTCACTAAATTCTTTGCAAACCAGACTGGCAGCATTCTAGAACCACTTTGTGAGGATTCTAATTTCTACAAGTTTAAATGACCCCTATTTTCTGCAGCTAGATCTGCATCCATCAGATTTTCAGTCTCAACAGGAAAGGAAACACCCAAACAAATTTCAACAAGTTATTCAGTGTTACTTGTTGCCAGTTTCCTCTATGTAGAACATTAGGCATCACCCCCACAGCCTACTGTAAAAGGCATTGTATTCAGGAGCACCAAGGGAAGAAGGATCAAATGGAATTGTGTTTCTCATCCTGGCAGTGACTTGTGATATATTGGACAAATCGCTTTTCCAGCCACCTCCTGCTTAATCAGGAGTGGCAGTGGTGTCTAAACAGTAAATGTACCGGGTGTGGGGTCATATGCACAAATCAAGCCCCACCAGCCCCATAAGAAAGCTCCTATATCTAGAAGTTTAGCATGCATGGAAAACTCCTTTTCTTTTACATTTCCAGAAAGTAAAATTGCTATGTGTGTTCTTTTATCACCAGCAAACTCTATTTTGCACACAGGACCCATTTCCTTGGTAAACAGCCCTTACCTGTTAAAGGCAAGACAAAAATTGTCCCTGTGAAACCAAACATGAGCATGGCAGACATCAGAAGCAAGATTCACCCACTATTGTGCTACAGTGCTGCTGTGTTGCATAATTCATCAGCAGCCATAGCAGGGATTGATTTAAGCAAAAAGCAAAACATTCCCTAGGGATAGCATTTTCAGACCTTACCATCATATATGACCAGGAAGTTTGCTCGGGGCATCTCATCAAATGTTAGTATTATTTAACTGAACCTTGGAGCATACTAGAGTCTTCAAGAACAATGAGGCCCTGATATGCACTGAACATCCTGGAAGTTACTTTCCCTGTTTTGTTAAAGGATTTGTTAAAGGCCTTTGGTGTTGCCCATCTTTGTGGACTTAAGTTCCTCTTTGCAGAGAAAGAGGACTTTCTGCTGCTCCTAAAAATTCTTCTTGATGGTGTTAAGCTTATTGTTCTTTCTTCAGCACCCAGGTTTCTCCTCAATGGTATAGTAAAGCTAAGGCTGGATATAGGACAGCAGCTTACTTTGTTGGAATTCCAGCTGATTAAATTTTCCTCTGGAAAAAGTGTGCTAAGAAGAGCAAAGACAAGAGAAATCTTACTTGACACTACTAAGTGTCTAAAGGGGCAAAAGGCCATGAAACAGATTGGAACATGGCTCATTTAAGCAAGTGCATAGACTGGCACAAAGCCCAGAGAGGTATGGCTATTTCTGAACTCATTATCCCACTATCTTTCTTTATGTACCTGAAACCAAACAATTGCAATTAGTATACTCTGAAAATTGAATATAAAACCCTGTAAAAGAACAGATGCGAGCTGAAAAGCCATTCTTGGTAGAAAAACTGGGGCAATTTAACAGCCTGTGACTTGTCTGAAATTTTGCGTTAGATAAGTATTGAAGTGTCACATCTAATAAACGTGGTACAGATCTTTGCTTTGTTGGTGATTAGTGGAGCTGATAAGTATTTAAACAGATATCTAGTGACAGACTAACTGCAGAGCTTTCCTGCACTGTGGTCTTATTTAGTGAAGCTGCAGCTAAATGCTCTATTTCACTTGGCTGGATGTTTGTTTTACTGAAACTAGGCTTCACCTCATTCTTAAAGTAGTAAGTTCCCAACTTTCTGTATGCTTGCCCTTCTGTGTATTTTTTTGTTTGTTTTCCTGTAAAAACATTAAAACTTTCATTCAAGGAAATGAAAAACAAGCTCTTTGGTTAGTAAAGGGTACTTGAGGAAATTACTTCTTCCATAAATGTGAGGTGACCAAAGAAATGGACGTTTCTCTTATGTAATATTCTGAGTCTATAGGAGCATAGTTGGTTGGCCTGCAGTTCAAGTTCCACACTCATTCATGTTCTAAGCCCCCTCTTCATATTTTATGATACTCAAAGTAAACTGCATATTTTTCATTAACATTCTATTCAGCTCTTTTCCCTCCCTTTTAGTATACAAATGGGTCACAATTTTACTGTTATCCCACTTGTTTTTTTAAATATCTTTCCTATTTTATATGCCCCTTTCAGCCTGCAGTACCACCTCTTTTCCATAAAGAATTTAGGTGTGGGTTTTGTTTGGTTTTGGTGAGGAAGGATGCTTTTATGTTGAGGCAGCCAACTGCAGTTCAGGGTATTTAGGTTCTGCCCAAAGGGCTTTTTACAAAGTTTTAACAGTTTATGTAGCAAGTCATTACTTGACTTCTGTGGCATCACTAAAGAAGATGGGAATAATACTTTGCTAATTCAAGCTGATGCAAAACTAAAATAGTGCTTTTGAAAGTATGCTGAAACAGCCTCTTTCCCCTCAAATAGAACGTGCATTGGAGGCAGTGGTTTGTTCATGTTATCTATTTGCCCAGCCTCATCTGGATTTTACATGTTTTTGTCCTGTGGTTGTTTATGTTGAATAGGTACAAATACTGGAAATATATGATTATATGCTGTGAAGTAAATTGCTCTTATTTGCTGTTTGTCCATAAAAGCTTCCTGCAGGAGCTCAAAGGTAATTTTAAGCCACGTAAGAGTAGGTTTTATGCACCAACAAAAATTTTATCTTCTTCAATATCCTCACAACTACCCCAACGTAACTTGTTTGTCCACCTCTTCTTCTCAAGAAGTTTAATGAGGGGCCCGTCTGCAGTGACAAGGCTAACTCATCTAGTTATATAGCTTTTTTTTTTTTTTTTTTAAACTGAGTTGCACTTTCAAATTCATATGTGGAACCGTAAGCTCAAAGCTTGGTAAGATCCACCAGGTACGATCTGTCTTGGAGACACGATGGCTCTTCCCCCACTTGGCACTGACTGCAGCCAAGTTCCCTTCTGGTACAACATAGAGACAGGACACAGAATAACTGACAGGGCTTTTTCCCAAAACAGAAATATTAACAGATAGTATTTGTATAATACCTCTATGCCCACCGTATATTTTCTGGGAACATAAGAAAAGAATTGCACAGAAGCTGGTGCTGCTTGGATTCTCCTGAAACTGAGCCATAGCTCAGTTGACTGCTTTCTGTCACAATTTTACCTTAGAAGAGGGTAGGCCACCTCTACTCTATTCACCATGCTTTACTCAAATTTCAACAAAAAAATTGTTCCTAAGTATGCAGGAGAAGTGAGAACTGTCTTGAACAAAGCTATAAAACTCTTGCCTAGTTTTACAGGCTTTACAACCCCAATCACACACACATGCTTCTGTAAACCCGTGTTGCATACTAGTGGCTTGGACTAAGAGGACAAGACTCTTCTGGTATTATGGCCTTGCTCTTGCTCAGAAGTCAGGAGCACTCCTCCTCTGAAGGAGGAACACAGCACTCCCAATCCAGGGAGCAAGAGTGGGAAACGAACCAAGGTGTTCTGCACATCAGCACAATGTACTTTATCTAGCCTACTCCGCAGAGAGAGTCTTATGTTTATGCCAGTGAAATTTCCCCATGAAATGAAAACTTATTTCCCTTCCTCTGAATTTGAAACAACGCAGATAGGGCTTCAGTTCATCAGGCCCAAGATGTTACAAACCTCTCTCTCACTCTTCACCTGGAAGCTGTGCATTCTGATGTCTCTAAAGTTGACCTTTATCTCCCCAAATATGTTGTAGGCAGAAAGAAAGTTAAACTCCTGGGAGAAACTGGTTCGTTTTCTGAGAGATTTTGTTCCCTTTCCCATTGCCTATGAATGTCATCGTATCTGCTGTTTGCTGAGCAGGAAATGCGTTATTAAAGCAGTGTCTCCTCCATAAACTGCTTTGCATCTGACTGTTTCATTATAAATCCATAGCCACAAAGTCAGGCCACCTTGGGATAACCCAACATGAAATCTGACCTGATGAAAATGGTTCATGCCTCCCAGCCTGCATTGCAACCTGCGAGAAGGGCTTTTATTATTTATTCAAAACCTGTTTAAATCCCCCTTTTTCTGAAACAACCATTTTAAAAATATTAAAACGCCACAGCTAAGCTGGGAGATTAAACAAGTTTAAACCTTATCATCGCAGGTGGGATATTAGTTCCAATAAAATGAGGAGAGATGGCAGGCTGCATGGTAACTGGAGCCCCTTCTACTCAGTAACTAATCACTGAGAAAGCATTTGCTGAAGGAGGGGGAGAGCGGATGAGGGAGCGAGACAAACAATGCATCCAAGCTCCTGGCAACCCTAACTGTTTACCATGGTGATGCACAAAAGGAAGAATGCCATGCAGAGTAGCAGACCTGGATCTGTCCCCATAACACTTGCCCTAGATTCAAGTGCTCTGAGAAGCTGGAAGTGTGACCTTCAGATTTTTTTTGTGTGTATGTTGGGTGAGGCTGCAGCTGGTCAACACTGTTCCAAAGCTGTCAAAAGGGTGCAGAATACTTACCTATATATCTTCCATTACACATTTCTCTTTTAAATGTTTAGGTCTAAGTGCCCCTTTACTTGATCTCCACTCTTGTAGTTATACTTTTTAAAATGGAGCTACAGTCTTTCTGCCAGTCATATTAACACAGAATTATCACTTCATTAAAAAAGTTGAATTAACAAAAAAATCAAGTTCCAAATTTTGCAAGGGAAGGGATGGCTTTTTAGCTCCCCCCTCCCCTGGGAATAAGACTTGCTGATAGGCCAGTCCTGTTCTAGGGCATCATAGCTTCAGCTTTCAGGTCAGGAGTAGCCTACCAGAACAACTTCAATGTCCCCCAGCTAGGCCAGTCCTTATCTTTTTTCCACAGCGTCCCCCCACAGATGCAAGCTTATATCTAGTGCTGTGATGCAGGAAGACCACGAGTGGAAGCACAGACAACAGCATGACCTGCAGCAAGCAGGTTGGGCACTTAACTCTTGAGGTACATATGGAAGAATCCTGCAAAGCCTAATGAAAGGGTAAAAACAGTCTTTTTGTCGGTGCAGATACATCACCATCTGAATGGTGAGAATCATTTACTGCCAAGAGAATTGACATTGGTTGCTTGCAAATATTAGCCTCATTTGGTCACCAGCATTAAAACTTATGTATCTGGTCTATTTCTAGGGCATCTTCCCTCAGGATGCAATATAAAAAAAATCTGCAAGCAAGGTTTTGAAGGGCTACAAAGCTGTCCTGAGTGAGGGGCAGTCATCGTTCAATCTTATTTCAGGTGTTCAAGTACTCTGGCCATGAGAATCTTAAATAGGGAAACTCCAATATGTAAAAACTCACTATGATCTCAAGTAGCTGGAGACAGAACAGCTTGGAGGCACTTTACTCCTGTCCCTCACTGTTGAATCTGACAAAATTTTGAAATAGAAACTACCACCACCATCCCTCCGTATACATACATACACACACACACACACACACACTGTAAGGACAATTGCCCAAAGGAGGAGGAAAGCTTTGACAGCCTGGAGCTGGCAAATTTGGGCTGGACAGCTTTTGTATGGCCATCTTTGAGGAAAATGCTGGGCATACATTAGTCTGTTTTAAACAAAGTTGTTTTTAACAGAAGAATTTGTGCTTTTACCATGTATCTCAGGTACTTAATTCCTTAGGCAGCCAGCATGATTTGTATAAACCCAAATCATTAAATAGCCCTTGGCCAGTGCTTAAAGTGAGGCAAGTACCTGCCTGAGCTATGTACTTAAATTCTTATGTGAGAAAACAAGGGGGGCAAAGTTAATAGAAGCCTCAGAGAGCTAAAATGCAAGCAAAGCACCTAGGAGAACTCCTGACTGTTATATCGAGAAAGAAATAGGAGAAAGAATCTGAAAACAGCAAACAAGGTGCTTTGATGTCTCAGTGGGGCCACCAATCAGTGTCAAGGACTGAAGTGCAGTGTTACATATTGGTGGAGAGATCATATATACCCTTGCTGGGTTGCTTGAGACAAGAACAAGTAATAGTACAACCATACTGCACATCAGGAGTAGGTGTGGTGCAGAACCAGCTATCAGGGAATATGCAAGCATACCTGCTTGTGTAGTTGCTGCCCATGTTGCCAAGACCTCAGTGATGCCATCTGCCTCCCTTTGTCATTAACACGCATTTTTGCGGAAGTTAAGAAACCCTTCGTTCTGGCTGAAAGGGCACTCCACCAAGGAGTGGGACAAGGTTGATCACATTGAATTAGAGATTTTCATGAGATTCCAGCAAGTAGCACATAAGTAAACATACAGGAAGGACCTATGTGGGGCACAAAGCATCCCCATGTGTTTTCTCTTCGAGGATGGACTTTCTACTCATGATGGCATTCAGGTAGGTTTCCTACTGGCAGCTTCAAAGGATTAGAGTGCCCCATTTTTGTTGTTACATTTTGCTTTTTTTTTTTTTTTTAATCTCCCTTCCTCCTAGTCTTTGCACTATAGGATGTTTCCTTTTTCTGAAAGTGACACAGACCGTTCCTCCATATTCAGTGTTCTTAAATACAGTGTAACTTTAGGCAGGGGATAATCATCATTTCCTATCTCAGCTACATACGTCTCTTCTTATATACCAGCAGCCTATAATTACTGTTTGGGAATATAAAGCATGTTTAAAACTTCGTGTTTAAATATTTATTGTCTGCTTCACCATTGTGATGCCTGCATCAAAGAGCTGTATGGAAAACCTCTCAATCTGACGTGCATGATTTTAGATCACCTCCACCCTAGGTTATTTGCTGTTGCACAGCTTGCACTTTGAAAATGCCACAAAACCAGCCAGCCCTGAGAATTCATTGTGCTGGGTGCTGCATTTCCAAGAACAACAAAAGTTTAGCATTAATAGCAACCAATACAAGCGATACATAAATTTCTCATTTAAGAGTAATGGCACTCATTAAAACCCTGGAATTACAGAGATGATCTACTGATGCACAGTACTGCCTTCCTCTCATGATGTGGTCCCATGATTCTAAGACAACTGTGTCCTCAGTGAAAGAGTTCTTTAATTTTGTGTCTGCTTTAATGTAACAGATCTTTATCAAATTTCTTTGCATGCAAAATTTCAATCCCTTGTCAGATTGAGTGCAAAGTCCCTCTGTATTTGAAAGTTTATTAGGCTGTGAAAGCCTAACAAAGGATGCCACACAAGACCCACAAGACCCACACCTTCAGCCCTGGCCTGCAGGCAAGATCCTGTATGCGCATAGGGTAGCACTAACCACTCGCAGTGTGCAACTGTAAGATTTACACGCGGAACTTCATCCTGCTGCTCCCAGAGAGCACCAGAGAGGCAGCACCCCAGGTCGGCTAGTTCTAGTATCTGACGCTGAGTTGCCCCACAGGACTGCTTTTAGAAACCAGATTTTCCAGCGGGGGCAACACACACCCACCGAGGCAGGCGAAGCAGCCCCTGTCACACCGCGGCCGCGCTTTGCGCGAGCGACCCGCGGGGGCTCCGGGCCCCTCCCGCTCCCCGGCGCTCCCCAGCCTTGGTCTGCGGCGACACCTCCCGGATGTCGTCGGGAGCGGCCCCAGACCGGGCGGCTGTCGCGGAGCTGTGCCAGAGGAACGGCACAAGCTTCCTCTCCTGCCACTGTCTTTTGTCTGATACTCAAATTCGCTATTTGTAAATATCCTTTTGAGTTTCGATATTAACACGGGGTCCAAGAACTTCGTTCCTACTTGGCTTTGCTTTATTCAGTCTTTAGAGAAGCTGACTAGGCAATGCTTTGTTTTTCTATCAGAAAAACTTTGACCTTGCAACATAAAGTTTGTAGGTGAGAAGATTGCAAGATCTTTTCCCTGTAAGACAGATGGAATCTAACTTCTAAGATAATGGAAAAAATGCTTTAACAGTGGTAGTGAAAAACCCTATTGCTTCTTGGCCTGATGCAGAATTGTCAAAGGCTCAGAGCATATGCCTATATAGATGAATACAGGTAGTTCCTGGGAGGAGATCATAGGTATAGATAAGCACACAAACACTTCAGAAAGTTAGGTCTCAGGTCAGCCCAAAAGCTCTGCCAAGTTGTGCAAAGCCTTTGTTCTGGTTGTGACCTTTGAAAGGTGATATATGAGAACATAAGGACATGAGGTGCTATTAGGGGATCTTTTGAAAGCTCTATGGTGCAACTGAGTCATTTCTACATTAGCCCCTGTGGACACATTCCCATTACTGATACCTGTTGTACTCTAATAGAGGTGGAGAATTTGAGGCCCCTATTAAAGATTGAACCTTCCAAAGTCTGAGCAGCAAGGGTCCTTGTCCTCCTAGCAATGATTTAGGCTTCACTTAGCGAAAGCAAGTGCCTTCCATAGCTCTGAGTCACACACCACCCCTGGGACTAGAATTCTCTGTACCAGGTGGAACAGCCTGGTGACTACAGTGGCCCCATGGTCTCAGCTGACACTGAGAGAACTTTGCTACTTGCACACCAGCATAGACTGAAGGATGCACAAGTATCCTGCTAAGCTCCCCCTGTATGCAAAACCTGGGATTTCGTGTAGGCTTCAACTTTCAAGTTGTTGAAAGTAGATACTGACAACAGGAAACAACTGACCTCTTCATGCTACTACAGACAGCTCCCATAAGCTCAGTCATACCCTCTCAGGTCTCCTCAGCACCACGTTTCACCAAGGGACCATTCTTACTACTCCTACTTCAGAGACAAACATGTAACAGTATAACATGCAGACAAAAACACACTAAATCTTCTTAACTCAAGCTGAAGTGGGATTCTGAAGTATTTGGTAAACTCAGACACTTGCTGTCAGCTGCTATATAGTGAGCAACACAGGAACACTGGCTACAGGACAGTGTCTAGCTATACTGTTTACCTTTTTCCTCCCATAGAAATGAGTGTCAGACCTGTAATTGCAAAAGTATTCCTAGATGCTCGTTTTTCAGTCTCAGCTCTTCTCTATAAGTTTCCCCACCCTGCCTCTCTCCCCTCCTCCCCAACCCCTTAACAGAACAGCACATATGACTTAACAGAACATAACAGCTTCTCTGAGGCCTCTTTGCAATTCTACAGGCTTTTGACACATTCCTCAGGAAGCACAAGGCCTCATCTAGTGAATGATTCAGATAAATATCACCCTGGCAGCTAAAGATGGAGCAAGAGATGAATATAGAACTGGCTCGAGCTTTCTGGAACCTCTTCGCAGTCTTCAGCCTCCTCCCCTGGTTCCCATCTTCTTTGGAAAATAAACAGCTCCGATTGTTGTGCACTTGAGATTATGAAAACATCAAGTCCATTAGTATTTGGCAAAGTGCTCTCTCATTTCCTTCTGATGTAATAATTGAGAGAGAGGGAGCGGAGACTGCAAAGATAGCACAAGGCACAAGTTAATGACCTTCTCGCATGTATGTGTGGGCTCTTTTATATGGAGCCTTTTCCAATCCCCATCTCGCCTCCACTCATACTGTTTCAGCTGAAACACTGCTTCAATGTGGCTTTTATTATTTGATCTGATGTCCCTTGGCTGGCCTTCAGAGGCAGCTAAATGGCAGGCAGGTGGGGGTCTAAGAGACAAAAAGCAAATGGAGCTAATGCTTCAACAGGCCTACTGCATACAGTCATTGAAGCTTCACTCTCAACAGGCAAACATCACTGTAGCCAAGTTCTTCTTGCCTGCTTTCATTTCTGTTACACATTTAAGTTAACATGTCAGGGGGGTCCTATTCCCCTTCATGGGAGGTTCTTTGGAAGACTGTAGGCCCGATAAGATCAGAACATAGGTGGAATGACCAAGTGTAGAGAAAAATCAACTGGTGAGAGAAAATTAACTGAGGTCAATGGTTGCCACAATGAAGTATTGAACTGGCCACCCACTTATTTAGTTGCCAAATTTGTGGCTTTTCTTTAGGTACCTAGAAGCAAATTAAGGCCAGATAAATTCCACAGAAGGGTATAGTGTTCCCTCTAAGGACTTTACTTCTTTGAATTGCTTCTAGAAGCCTCCAGAGATGTGTAGCTTTCCACTTCAGCTTAGATGGAACCTATGCCAGAAATGCCATCTCATTTTGAGAAAATAAATCTTAATCAATTCTGATTATGAATCTAAGCTCAAGTTTTGGGAAAATGAGGATTTCCTTTGTCGGAGGTGGTCTTAAGTTTAAGTGCTCCACTCATGAATGGCAAATTACTAGGCTTCCTGAGCCAAAGGGTGATAACAGACATCCCTTCATCACAGAAGTCCACAAACAGATGCAGCCCAATCTAGCCCTGTACAAGGTGTCCTCACCCCTACAATAGTGAGCACCCTGAAAAGAGGAAGCACATGCAAGATCACAGTAAGTTTCAGTGAAACTCCTGCTCCTGTAGGGCTTCTGTCAAGACTGACAGTAGTGCCAGAAGGCAAGTTACATATTTCCTTGGTGCCTGGAAAATGAGTTCTTCCCCTTTCCCCAAAATGTGCATACACCTATTCCATTTGTATCTGAGACTGTTTTAGTAACAGAATTAAGCAAGTTTGATGTCTCAGCAGGGTTTGGAGTGTTTCTTTTTTGGCCAAGGCACACTGGGCTTACACATTCCTGGGCAAACCACTTATCCTTTGTGCAATAGCATTAGAAGACCTGGCAGCAGGTAGGGGATCAGTTTTATCCTCTCTTCACCTCCAATTCCTAAAAAACTGACAAATGGATTACAGGATTGATGTGTCCCAAGAGATGCATGATTTTTGAGAGGCCCTTTAGAAGGGCCCCCAGCTGATTTCAGGACTGTAACAGAATTTCCTTGCCCATCTAATATACCCTCACATTCAATTATGAGATATTTCATACTACAGAAGAATGGTCTTTTTACAGACCTAGTTGCATGTACAGACATTTCCTTCTTCCTAGTACATTTTCTCCCCCTATATTTTATGCATGCAGAGACACATTCTTACTCCTTTCTGCCATACTTATATGGCTTCAGTTTTGATTTCATTGATTGCACACTAATGTCTGCAAAGCTGCCTTAAGTTGAAACAGTTGGGAATTCAAGGTGATTACATTTTTCTCCTTCAGATACATTGTTTTAGTTAAAAGCCACTCTGGCTGCTCCATAAGGAAGCCAGACACAGTGGTCCCCATTGTCCAACTCTTGGCCAAGGTAGCATGTATGGATTAAGTGATGAATTGCAAAAAGGACCTAAAAGCAAAGCTGTAACTTCACAAAAAGGCCATTAAAGGTGAGCGCTGTCGGTAAAGTGCCCATTTAGAGTAGCTTTTATGACCCTCAGTCTTCCCAAGACATACACGAGCAACAAATTGTTCAGTCTGGCAGACTCTTGCTGCTGCAAAGTGACAGATTCTCATCTGAACTTGTCTGGGAGACCTTGCTGCAGGGATCATGGTTCTCCAACTATGACTATCCACTCCTAGCTGGTGAGGGAGAGAGCAAAACCTTGGTCTTGGTCAGAGATACTTCATGAGTTTGACAGTGAAGCTTCAAGATGAAAAATTAAAAATTAGGAAAAGAAGATAGAACAGATGCTTTCTGCCCCCCCCCCCCCAACTTCACCCCATCCAGTTCTACACAAGAACCATTTGTCTCCTTTTATACATCCCTTTATATGCTTCTCAGTCTATAAAACATTTCAGGCTTAGTGCTTTGCAGGTTTCTGCTAATTGAAGAGTCTGTACTTGGCACTTGAAAGCAAGGTAGAACTACAGAAGAGATAACAGGTAGGACAGAAGATTTCTTGTCATGGAATTTATGGTTGGTCTTTCTCACTGCTTGTAGCACTGCTACCATTAAGAGTGTCACCAGTTCTTCAAGTACTTCTTGGCAGCAATTTTTTTTTTTTTTTTTTAAAAAAAAACTTGCCTGAAATTTTGATCTGTGGAAGATGAAGAACAAATACTTACCCTCACAGCTGATTTTGTTACAGGTGAAGGTGAGAAAGGACAGGGCACCCAGAAGTATAGGTCTGTGATTCAGAAAGTTTAGGTCACCACTGTTGATCAGGCTTTTCAAGCTTCCTGAGCAACACTTAACAAGGCAGTTCCACTTTCTGTGCCTCAGTTTCTTTTGCAGAGAGAGGTTAAGATTATTGCTGTATTGGAACTGAAGCCTATGATCATCGTTCTCCAATTTCAGATTGCTTTCAGGACCCTGACCAGGAGGTGTTATAGAGGACCGACAAGTGTTTGTCATTTAGAGGGTAGCTGCCTATTGTGTGATCCAAAACATTTCCCATTCTTAACATGTCCATGCTGACTTTTTTTTCCCCAAAAATTTTCAAGTTGCTTCTGGAAGATTATAAGCAGCTATCACAGCCTGTTATAAAAAACCCAACACACTTTTTTTTTGTGACCACTTTTGCAGCCATATTCAAACCTAACCAGCACATTCAAAGAACTGCAACCCAATCAGAGCAACTGTGTGTCCTAGAAGCAGACAACAAAAGGCAAAAACACTATTTCACCAGCAGATAGGTCCAAACACTCCTCTTTGGATAGCCCTTGTTTCCCACCTGAGGTGGAACAGAAGAAGACTTGCAGATGTAGGGTAGCAGGACCACTCACCATGAGCTGTGGCACACCCTGCTATTCTCCTGCTGTTCCTGCAACCTTTCCTTTTGTACTCTGGACAAACACAAAGGAGCAACAGTCACAATCCCAGACAGAACATCTGAGAAACCTCTTAAATAGTTGTGTTGAAGTACAAAGGTGGGCAGCTGGTAAACAGAAGGCATACCAGTTTAGGGAAGGAAAAGAAGTAATGCATTTACAGCAGCTGAATGGAGGATACAGGAACTCACTGTTAACAGAAAGAACACAAAGAGCAGGGTATGAGTGTGTCCAAGGATAGGCAAGATGTTTCTTATGTTTTGTTTCTAGACAAAAAGATCAGTCAGCAAATCAAATTACTTCACATATGGTAGTATAGTGCTTTAGCTTCGGTTATTTTCTTGATTCTTCCACCAGAATTCAGGGAGGGGTTTCCTAAACAATTCTATTTGTCAACCCAGGCGACTGTCAAGTACTTTTAAAAATAGTTTTGTAGGCAAAACAATTTGGGGGGCACAGGAACCATCTGTTTACTTCCACATATTCATGAACAAAGACAGTTTAAGAGTCCACATGAGCCCAAGACTTGCCCTGCAACCATTTGGTTTTACATCGGAAGAAGAATCCCAGGCAGGCTAAGAACTACACAACAGTGGCCCAAACTAAAACAGGCTCCTAACCAGGAAACAACAAGCTATTAGCAACCTGATGCAATTTTACAGTCCTTGTACAGCTCCCTGTAAGAGAGCAAGCCTACTACATCCTTCCCTGGCACATGGCCCACTGAGTAATACTTCACCATGTAGAACAGTAGAAGAAATCCCAACATAAAAACAAATGTGAGAAAAGTTTATCAGCACAAGAGAACTCTTCTTACCTTGTAGGCTACTAGAGCTGAGTACTAATTCCAGAAGTCAGCAGCTGTGTGTGCATCCGTGTGTACCTGAAAGGCTAACTGGGATTGGTCAGCAAGAGGGACAGGGTAATTTAGGATTGGCTGACAGCAGAGACAGGTGAAAACACTGAATGAATCAAGTTCTCTAACAAGAAGATAATTGAAGTGGGTTGAGCCTTCTCCAGATTGGGATGTTTTACTCTAGAAATATATCTACACATTGTCAACAGTACGATATTTCTTGGGAAAGCCCAGATGGCACACTAGATATTTCCAGATATTTTTGCTGGGAAGGAGGCTGTTCCAAAAGGTGTAATCTCTGAGTTCAAAGGCATTTCATCTCCACCTGCTCATTCTGCCCATCTGAGGATAATGGTTCTCTCTACAGCTGACTGTTATAGATAATAGAAAGGTTCAGGGCATAGCTGTTTTTTATTCTTCCATGTCAGTTTGTTTTCTAATTATTAGAAGGGAAACTCAGTTCACATTGCGCTTTTTGCGCTTGAATCATCCTAAGCTGTATGGATCTTATCTAGGGTCTGGTGATGAAACTATTGTAATGTGATAGATATTTTTTTGAAATTCCATGGCTTTCCCAGTTTAGGATGTTGTGTTAAAATTTTTATTCTGTAATAAAACAGGAGTTATGCGGAGACTTCTAAGAGCACCAAAAATGATATGATTACACTTTTTCCTTTTCTGTATAAATAAATACTTTTTTAAAAGTTTACATTGAATAAGACATTTTAAATATCCCAAAACAATGTGCGTGACTTTGGAGTTTCCTTTGCTGAAAGTTTCCAGATAGGTCAGAGGAGGATACAAG
The DNA here is from genome assembly GCA_013399115.1 of Anseranas semipalmata. Classification (NCBI taxonomy): domain Eukaryota; kingdom Metazoa; phylum Chordata; class Aves; order Anseriformes; family Anseranatidae; genus Anseranas; species Anseranas semipalmata. The sequence goes on from VXAA01005306.1 coordinate 342,150, forward strand.
TTTGTTCCCGTTCAGAACAACTCCTGACTTTGAATGCCTCTTACATAATGGGACTTCTACCTCTTGTATGGCTTTATATGTAGCCCAACATCTGTGAAAGATGAAGAATAGCTCAAAGAATTGTGTCAAAACACCCTTCTCCGTGGTGTCTCCTTTTTGCCTCTGTCTCAAGTAGTCAAATTTGATTACCCATTCTCGATCCTGAGTAGCAGAAGAGATCACATTTACTGTAATAGTACACTGTACCACCAGTCCAAACCCTTCACCCAATCCTTTTTTTCTTCTGTGGAAAATTAAAGGTTTTGGTTTCAATAATCAAAGCACCTTTCAAGAGTATATTCCACCTGCAGCAATTTGAAACTTCTGTGCTCGTTTTGGTGTGCAGATAAGGGATGGTCTGTACTATTGTCCATGTTTGGATATTATGTAGATATACTGAGCTATCTTCAGCTAGACAGCACAGATTCTGAAAGATGTCACGGCAGTGATTTAGGCTATATATACAGCGTGTTTACCTGGAGTTGAAGACAAGCTTGTACAGTGCACAAAAAAAGGCTGAGCTGGCAACATACAGTTATCTTGAGCACATCTTCCTGAGCTGTAAGCTCACCTTTGGACTGCAATGTACACATGCTTTATGGCATAGGCTGATGCTTTCTATAAGCTAAATGTGTGCCTGAGTTTCCTTTGATGCTGGATTAAAAACTATAGAAGGTGAAGGAAATGGGACCAAGCCTAATTCTGACTGTTTCTATCACAATGTGATGGACATATCAAGCTTCAAAAAAACAGTTAATAGAGCAGCAGAATCATTATAGGTATTTTGATTGCCCCCTAAAAGAAAAACATGCATTTTTCTCTCCTGTTTTTTGGGCAATCTGCATTTTATCCTGAACAATATTTCCTGCTTTCTCCAGCTATTGGCTGAATTTATTGCTTCAGACCTCAAATACAACTGTTTTGAGGGCATTTCTCTCTTCACAGCACCATATGCTCTTCTAGCACTGCCTTTCTGCCCCGGCTGGCTTTGCTGAGATCCCCTTACTTTGGCCTGCATTGGTGCTTGAAATTTGAGTTCCAGCTTCAGTCAAGGTGCAGCCTGTAATTCTTGCCTGCAGATAAACCTCTGTCATTTCACTTTTGACTGAGAAGAATAGCCAATGCTGTGTGCTGTAACCAGTCAGAAGAAGTCTTACACATTCGATTGCAGTTATTTGCTCTGATGCAGTTGTTTCTGCATAAGCAAGTCCCTCCCCACCACCCACCCGGACATACAGACTCTCCTCAGCCCTAATGAAGCCAGTTCTTTTGGCACAGTGCCCGTGTTTGGGGCTTCACTTTGACATGTTGTAGCCTCACACATTGCTGTGAAGGTGTTGGAAAGGCACCGCAGCCTCTCTCAGAGCGGTGCTCTTTAAACTTTCCACTGATTAGGGGCCTTTTAGCACTCAACTGGCTTTTCCTAATGGATTTTTCCTTTTCATTGAGACTTTTTTTTTTTTTTTTTTTTTTTTTTGCGGGTGTTGCCAAAGTAAACAGTGCTGGCTGGCTATTTGGAAAGCAGGGGAGAGAAGAAAGGGACAGAGAATCAGAACTGGCCCAAATGTGTCCAGACAAGCACTAAGCACTATGAATCAATTGATATGTGTTGAGGGCCAAGCGCTGCCAGAGTGAAAATTTCTGCGAAAAGGAGGCCATTTATTGAGAGACAAGCACGAGAGACAAGCACAAGAGACAAGCGCAAGGTCTTCTTTTGGACCAAAGATGCCTGCTTGCATCCCTGGGCCTTAAGGGGTAGCAGGGCATGAGGCTGTCATTAACTAGCTCCCCCC